>JBAIAC010000026.1:11845000-12192500 GCA_037349315.1 Chelydra serpentina | reverse complement strand
GCCTTGGAGGCTGCATGAGTCCAGGAAAACTGCAAATGCTGTCTGTGAAGTGAATCTACTTATCACGGGGAAAGAATGACTGTTGTGTAAGGCCAGAAAGGAAAGAAATCACTGACAGGGAGAGAGCGCTTTGCGAATGGGCTGCATTTCCTCACTAACCTGGACTCCTCTATCTCCCTGGATGAGATCTAGAATGAAGCTATCTGACAAAGACATATCTTCAGGTTGCTCAGCCCTTTTACATTTCTTTGCTGGCCAACTAACACTTGCTCAGGGAAGACTCTGCCTACCCCATTAAATCATTTGGACAGGGAGAGGAGATGCCCCAGAAGTAATAGATGGAAGAGATTTTTGTGTGCATGCGAGTTTCTCCATTTGTAATATGGGGATAATGAGACTTCTCCTTTGTAAACAAAAACTAAATACTAATTACTGTCATTATTGGGTTACCCAGTCACATCTCTCTGACAATGCAGGATTCATCCCTAAAATATATTTTGCAGTATTTTGCCCAGTACAGATTCCCAGAAGCTACAGTTAGAAAGGTTCAAAGGTTCTATCCTTGGAAAATGAGAGGTCACGGGAGGTTGCATAATGCTTGACATTACACAACTGCTCCTTGGGTGGAGTAAACCCTCGAGAGAGAGCAGCGTATGGTGCTGCATAGCCTGGAATGTTTATCGGGCTTCCATGGGCCAGCACCACAGATGTTGTTCTCTGCTGAACAAGACCTTAAGATATTATGAAGGCTTAGGATTGCTTGGATGGACAGAGGGAGGAAAATGAAGTCATTTGATAAGGAAGAAGAATTACCTCCATCTTTTGAATCCTGTGATCATTTTCTTCTTCGTATCCTCCCTTGGCACAGGGAGGAAATATCACTGATGGAAGGATCTAAAAGAGAAAACAGCAGTTTTATTTACAGATTAGTTTTTCCTTCACCACCCAAATTCTTCATCTATTTATTTTACTTGTAATTCTGATTTTCAAACATCATGGATATCAGTACAAATACACATTTTAAATGCAACCTCAGCTGCTCCAGGAATATTACTGATAGTGCACTCCTATCACATTTATGTAGTAAAAGAGGTCTAAAAAAAATGGTCATGTTAGCAGTACCCTACCTACTGAATCTTATGAAATCACTCAGGTATTTGGGAGTGAAGAAGAAAACATCTCTAGAACAGATATGGCTTAACTAGCTCCCTCCAAAACAGTTTCTCCGTTCTTCGGTCTTCCTCAGATCAGTCTCACTCTGCTCGTCTGAAAAAGAAAAATGAAGTTGTTATAACTTGCCAAAAATAAAAGTTACCTCCTCTACACATCACTATTAATGCAAACCCCAATCAACTCAAACTTTCTGCATCAGAATATATTAACTTACTTTGTATTCTATGAAAGTGAGAGGTAACCCAGCATCAATAACAAAAAATAGCAAAAAGTACCAGTGTGATGGACAAATCTTATTTATGTGAACATGATGTACACAAACAAAACACTTACCATTATTTTTGAATAAGATTTAATACGATTAAAGGCAGCTGCAAGGCAAGCACGCATTCTGGTTTTGTGTGGGGCCTCTTCCTATATTCAGACACCCTTGGTAGGATGGACTGCTGGAGTCAACTTTCTTGTTGGGGATCTTGCTGCTTTTACTCTGGTCTGCACTCTACCGAGCTGGAGAACAGATTTTTTTTGGAGGGGGTGGGGGGTGGGGAAAAGGGTAATCTTGTTGCCAATTAAAATAACATTATTTCCCTTGGTAATACAATACATGTATGCCAGCAATGCATATTCCAGTCTCTTCGCCTGTTTTCCATTTATTTGGTTTGCTTTCACATCCAAAGATGCACTTTGTAAGATACCACTACATTTCATTAGTACATATATAGGACTGAGCATTCTCTGTTAAACAGCACAATATACATGTGGTGCATATGGGGAGTGGGGGCTAAACCACATCACCTATTTTGGTGTTAAACTTGTATTCATATACTTTGAGTCTTGGAATTACATCTTGCTTGATTCCTGCATCAGTATTAGCTAAAAATATAGCATTCGCTCAGTAAAAAGAGGTTGTCTAACAAATAATATGCATTTCTATATGGTAGCAACTCGGATTTGAAGACTTTAAAGAACTTCACAACATTCCTTATGGGTAAAACTGAGGTAAAGAGATTAAGGAACCGATTCAAAGTCACATGATGTGTCAATGGCAGAGCCAGAAACAGAATGCACAGTCCCCAGTTAGCTACCCCACAGCCTCTCACAGATGTCTCCCAAAACAGTCAATTCAGAAACTCCTAGATTGTTTTGCAATCCCATATTATTGAACACCTGGTCTCCTGGTGGTTTTTAAGGTTTAATCAAAGAGCTAATGGAACGAGTTATACCACAAAGTGTCTGAACTTCTTGCTTTAAATAATTTAAAATCAAGCTAGTTGTTGAGCCATCCGCTGAAAAGCAGATAAGAAAAAGAAAGTAACTTTCAAAATCTCAAACTGACTGAGCTGTCTCCTTCCAAAAAAACTCACAAGTAATCTAAAGTAAACAGCATCTCAGAGAGATAAAGAAGGTTCTTCCCTGTAACAAACAGGAAGTCGACATAAATGAAGGCATTCCTGCACGGTTATTATTATAAAGAAGTGCTAGGCATCTTTTTTTTTAGAATGACAGAGTATTCTTAATAAAAACTTCAAACAGGTTTTATAGCTGCATATTATCCATATAAACCAGTCATAAACAGCACTGTAGCATTATTTAGTGCAACTCCAATACGGCAAGAGTCACAACCCATTTTATTTATTGTGCTAGCTAAAATGTTAGTTCTTGGCTTTACAGTAGCTGCCATTTCTGTAGCTGTTATATCCTAGCACATGGCAATCTGGATCTTGCTACTTTGTTATAGGATATGAAAAAAGATCTCAGGAAACTAACACAGTGTAACTGGAAACAGAATACCCAAATACTACACTATGCGTTAGTCTGTAAAGAATACAGTGTGAAGGGTACGGAGACGACTTTTGTAGATGCCAAGAGAGAATACTTCAGAAGTAACCTCAGAATTCACTATCTGTGACAGGAATGCCTACGAGCACTGTAGAAGAAGTTACATGCTTATCAATGGGAGAGGCTGAATATTGCACTTATGAGAAAGAAGAACCCAGGAAGAAAATGAACTGCAGGGGGGAGGGGGTGAGAGGGGCAGAAGGAATGAGAATCATCAGCTGTAATCTTTTTATGCAGAAGAGAAATTCATACCTGGATCTATTATAGTCACCTTGATATGATTCACTTAGCTAGCTTTTCTTTGTAAGACAAGTATTATTATAGCAACAAATGAAGATATCAGATAAACACACACATTACGGTTAACGTGCAGGAAGCAATTGCAAGAACTGATGAGTGTCTATTGGCTAGTCACATTACAGATTAGAAACTAGAAATAATTCCTTAATTTTTGACACTGAAGTAACAGTTGTTAAAAAGAGTTCTTCATGTTTGAAACTAATAATGTCTCCCTCAAGTTTCTAGGCAAGAGATATAGTTGACCTTCCACACAAACAGGTACTCACTATTACATTTCAATAAAACAAGGTAGATAAATATGAAAGAAAATCATGACGAAAGTATATTACAACCACTTTTTGAACATTATTGTTATTAGGATCAAATTCTTTAAATCAGACATCTATTACACACACAACACCAGATTCTGCCCTCAATTATACCCATGAATCCTCAGTGATGTCATTTGAACTGTATGGGTATAGCTGCAGAGAAAATTTGCCTCAATCCTGAGAGATACTGAGTACCTGTGACTCCTGCTAGAAGTCATTAGAGTCAATAGGAGAAGTCAGAGTCAATAGGGTGCTCAGCTGTCCTTCGAATTTTAGCCACAAACACTAGCAAACAGCATTGTACAGCCTCTTTCAAAATGTGGACTGAACTTAAAATTAGATTACAGGCTCAGTCTAAGTGCAGAAACCTATTTACTGAGAAAGTCAAAAACTTTCATTCATGTTTAACATTACCTTTAGGGGAAGTTCTCGCCATACATGCACTGAACTCAACAGGAGTAAAATGCATACATGGAAAAGAAAATAATCTCTCAAGACATATTAACTTTGTCTACATCAAGCCAACAAATTTAAGCAGATAGCACTATTTATGTTAATTATGTGAACATACAAGAAAACACAAAGTTTCTAGTTCTCCCACAATATCAAGATATTTCTAGTTATATTTCTAGCAATATTAGCCCCCAAATAAAGGAGAATATGCTCAAAGCTTGAAAATAAATATATGGTTTTGTCCTGTACATTGTAAAATTAGAGCTTATAGGAGTTTATCAAAGGATACTAAAATTTATGTCCTCATATTATTTTTTTCTATGAGACAAAAAGTTGATGTATACAATATTGCTGATGGGGGAAAAAAAAAAGATTCTGAACTACATAATACCTGAAGGTTAGGCATGAGGCAGGCAGAACTGGTCGGGGCTTCCATCTACGTATCTATGAATTGTCTCTTAAATCTCCATGATTATGAGCAACAGAATGAGTTAACAAGTGGATTTTCAGACCAAGTCAATTCATGAAGAATAATATTGAAGGAGTTAAGGACACATCCTACAGAACCCTTATGTATAACAAACCATTTAGCATAGATAGTTTCAGTCTTAAGTACAGATTCTGCAAACCTTACTCATGTAAGTTATCCTTTGGAAGTCAACAGAGCTACTCACATGAGGAAAAACTACTTGTGAGTAAGCACTCTATCTTTTCTGCTGCAACTTCTGCCAGTGTTTTTGGTGCATTATTTTGGTTATTGGTCAGCTAATAATGTATTGATTTAAAGTAGCAGAACATAATTTCCCACTTTTCTGCATTAATCAATTTCATTTCCATGGAATTTTGAAAGTGAGAATGATAGGCATGATGGGGGGGAGAGAAAGGGCAAGGGAAAACCTATTTTTTTAAAATAAATATTTTAAAATCACAGCAAACCTACTTTTTTTTTTTTTTAAAAAGGGAGAGGTATTATCTGGAAGTCCCAATACTTTTTTTTTTTTAAACAAACATTCTAAGCCATTTTCCCCTCCCTTATCCTCCTCTCTCACCCAAAGAAATAAATTTTCTAGTATTTTTCTTGCTTGTTAAATTTTGAAGTTTAGATTCTATAAACAAATATGCTTCTAAAAAAGCCTTCTCTTCCTTCGACATTCTATAGTTATATCCTCCCAGTAGCAATTTGCACATCAAGATTTTATTTTGTAGTTAGTCAGTGAACACCTAGAGTCAAATAAACTGGTAGAGAAATATCATAAAAGGTTTTATAAACATTGGAGTCTTCCTCTTCCTCCACCCCTGCAAAAAAAATCAAAATTACATCTCCTTTCATAATTCATGCCAAAAGATGACATTTTCTCAGGATCTTAATTAAGATAATGATGAACACCTGTGTCGGCATTCTTTGGCAAGACAGCTTTATCAATCATAATCTTTTAAGTACACTCAAAAAACCAACAAAATCATATGACAGAACCAATCTGTTGCCTTTCCTCACACTAGTTTTAGCTCACTCTCTCTTCACACACACAAGCACACACTCAAGAATGATTAAATCTTTAAAGACTGTAATAGAAATAGGAGCGTTGGATTTTAAAGTTCAAACTGAAAGTAACTAGTAGAGCAAGACATATAGCATCCAAGATTCCCACTTTTTACCTTCATATACTAAAAAAGTCACCAGAGTACATCATTTTGTATGTATAAACTATTAGTGCTATGGTTCTGAAGTATGCTGTTTACCGCTCTATTCAAAATGTTTTCCCCACTCTAGCAAAACCACAGCTAGTCCCTATTACACATTCATAAACTTTGTTTTATTTACTACTTTATGCAGTGCACCATATGTTTGCACATTTTAAATGAAGTTAGCCAAATGAAACCACGGTATAGAAACAAATATGTAGATTCAACTGCTGCTACATTTGTGTCATAAAAATCTATGCAGTCATTTCAGGTCTGATCTTCCAAACCCTCACTCATGCCAATAATCCCATTGGAGTCAATGGGACTACAAAAGACAGCAAGAATTGTTTATAAAGGTTTGCAGCATCAGTCCCTCAGACTACATGTCACACAAAAAAAAGCAGTTTTGATTCTCTATACAGGTAGTTTTAAATTCTCAATTTAAATAAAATGAAGGGTGCAGACTAAGTCTGTAAATCCTACCCATCATTAACTAAGATTTAAATGCTAATACAACAGAAGGTACTGTTGACAGCCTAGTTTCTCAGAAAGGCATAAGGTACAAGCTACAAGATTTTAAAGAAGTAAAATTGCATTAAAACAGCTTTGCAGACATAAAATAATAAGCAACAACAGACCCATAAATTCGAAAGCTACTAATTATAATAAATGCATAAAGAGGAAACATATGCACCATCAAGGCTGTTAAGGGAAAAGTTAATCCAATGTTTGTTAATATAACAGTTAAAGCAACAAAAATAGCCTTAGAATCAACTTCATATTTCCCTTGAATCAAAGAGCTGAACAGTCCTGTAAAGCAGATTAAACTTAGGCTTTCCCATTTGGATATACGTCTATCATAGGAAAGTGACTAGTAATTCAGCAGAGCTATCAATGTGCAAATAAAGCGGAAAATAGAGACATCCTTAAGAAATGAGTCTCAAATTTGACATAAAGTGAAGGTGACAACCACAGCAATAGAACCATAAACTAAATGTTCCAATAACTTGAAGAATTATCTCCAGTTCTTTTAAAACTGCAAGGAATATAATAGTGGAATAATGTAGTGAGGATGTCTGTTTGATAGACACGTTCATGATGGCATAAGCCCTCTCTTGCTACATTTCATTAATCAACCCTGGTATTATACTGCAGTACATGAAATTGGGCATAAACTCAGCACAATTCGGGGGGGGGGGGGGGAATGTTACTTTAACAGAACATCAAAAATTAAGAGGATAATTTTGTATGACATTAACCTTACCTCCTCCTCAAAAAAGTCAGATACACAGGAAAGAAGGCAGTTAAAACTTCTGCTTCTCTCTACAAATAAATTGGCAAGGAAGAACGGTTACTCATTCTACTCACATATAAACTGAATGTTAAACATATAAAACTTTACCAGATGATATCTTACTCATTGAACAAGGGGTATTGTCAGAGGATTATGACAGAAGCTCTTTCCAGAGGGGGGAAAGAAACAGAGCACTTTAGAGCGATAGCTAAAATTAACCCAGTGACAAATACCAGTGACATTGTGCAGCTGAAAACTGATCAAAGTGCACACCTGTGTGGATTGAGTATGTAAGAATGTGTATGAACCTGATTTTAACAAACCTTCATGGATACCACAGGCAAAACCCACATGATTGTTTAAAAATGAAACCATGCACAGCTCAGCTTAATAAAAAAAGGAACAAGACAAAAAAAAAAAAACAACAAGCTAAAGGCCCATTATATACTAATTAGATAGATAGATAGATAATTTTTCTCAGCATTATGCCTGAGAGATTCCAGGAGATGCATTTAATCTAACCAGGATTTTAAGAAGTCATTTTTATAATTGCATGAATTATTACAAAAACATAACGCAAATAGGATCCTCATTTATTTGCTCCTGAATATTAGAACATTTTGCACAAGCTAAAAAAAAGAAAAGAAAAAGACAACAGATGTGACTTAAATCCTCCAAAACACAGACGTACTATGATTGTCCTCATACGAATTTGGAAGCTTTAATAGAGGTGGGTTTAAGTTATTAGTTAATAATAAAATGAATCACAAGGGGAAACGGGGCTCCCCCCGTTATGTTTAGCCCAGGAGTGGCTGCCCATCCCCAGGGGATGGCTGCCGATCCCTTCCCTGCCCCTAGTACAACTGGAGGTGGGATTTGAAAAACCCGCTACATGCCTTTTGCAAAACTATCGTGCAATTGTACCAGCCTCCATGCAAGAGCTACTTGCCCGCCCGTCACTGCGCGGAGGGAAAAGCGCCCCCAGAGCCCGGACTGGCGCTAACAATGGCCAGCGCGCCCGGGCTGCAGGGACAACCGGAGTCCGGGCTCCGGGGGCGGGCGGGAGAGACCGCCCCCCCGGGAAACCACAGGCGGCTCCCCCCATCCCCCAGCCGGGGCAAGGCCCGCTCCCCTGGGGCGCCCCCTAGCCCAGGCGAGCGGTGACTGCCCCGGGGCCGCTGCCCGCGGGGATGTCCCGGAGCCGGGCCGCCCCGGCTGGACCCCACAGCGCGGCCGAACGAGCCCCGGCCCCAAGCGGCCCGGATCCTCACCTCTCGGCCAGGGTGGCTGGCAGCGCCGACGCCGCGGCGGAAACGGGCAGCCGGGCCGGGCCGGTCTCTATTGGCCCTTAGCGCCGGCATGCAGCCTTCCTCCCGCCCGCCCCGCTTCCGGACTCCCCGGCAGCCACGCCGCGTTCCGCCTTCCCCTGAGAGCGACAGCCGGAAGGCCCAATGAGAGGGCGAAGGAAAAAGGGAAACCGAAGCCAGTAACCAATCAAGAAGTGAGAATGGGGAAGGGCGGGATTTCTAGGAACAGGGGCGCTTGGGGAATGTAGTCCTCCCTCGTGGTGCCTGTGGACCAAGCTCAGGTACAGAGGGGAACGCTGCTCTCGCCTTTCATATTTTCTCCTCTCCTTTTTTCTTTCCCTTTCTACTTCTCCTCTGTCCTCGTTTTTCTCTCCTTTCTCTCCTCTTTTTCCTTCTTTATTTTCACGTTCTCTTCTTATGCCTTTTTTGTACTTCTCCTTTATCCCCTTTCTCTCCCTGTCGCTGTCCTTTCATTGTTGCCTATTTCTTTCGCCTCTTCCTAGCTCTTACAAAGTGTCAGGCTCTGCCATTGCAATATGATTCATCTGCGTTCGGGCCAGCAGCAATAATTGCTTCCCCAGTCGTTGTTCGTGCAGGACGGGAGGGTGTACAAAAGTGGGGTGGTTACATTTTTCAGCGCTTCTGCAAATCGCTTGAAACTTCTGCACCGCAAGATCGTGTTTGCAGCCTTTGACCCAGAGGTTTTCAGGTGCATTCATTTAAACAGAAAATATTGTTCTGTACAGAGAGGTATTTAGCTGTAGGAATGCACAGAGCGAGGACGGGAGATGAAACGCAAGCGGAGGGAAATTTATTTTTCTTGTGGCAATAGTGTGAATTTCTGTGTATGTGCCATTGTCACGAGCACACGCACACAAAAGTTGATGGTCCGGCATTGTTTGAGGGGGCCCCGGCTGTAGGAAAACTACTAGGATTTTCAGAGCTGCGGGGAAACTATAATGCAACCATCGCAAAAACTGATTTTTAATCCCGTTAACCTGTTCACGCGGATGTTCCCTGTGCTGAACGCAAGTCCCTACCCTAAAATGTTGCAGCCACATTTGTTCATTTCATTGCTCCCTTCTCTGGAAAATACTTGTCCTGGTTAATCACGTTTTTATTTGAGCCGTTTTCAAAACGCCACGCGTGTTAAAGGCCCCTTTTCGGGGACGAAATCACCTTCTTATAACTCATAAAGAGCATTAGCAGCAGCAGCGATCAGAGAGAGGAATCAATAAGAAAAACCCCTGGAGATCTGAATCCTTTGCCAGACTTGCTGGAAGGAAGAGATTGTCAACCACCCTCCCCACCCCGTCTCCCTCTCTTCGTCCGAGAGAGTTAATAACCACAGGAAAACAAACTGGGGGGAAAGACATATTCCCTTCGCGAGTTCAGCGGGGTCTGCCGGGGCTTGAAACCTTTTGCTGGTGACACATTCTGTCGATCCCATTTAGTTTGACATTGGGCGGGGGGCATTGTATGGCAGAGCATGAAGAAAGCGGACATCTCTGCTGTTGGAAGAACGGGCGCTTGTTTGTGGGGCGAGCATTGTGACTTCTAAACGCGCACCGCATGTAAGCACACCTATGGCATGAGACATTGACAAGAGGGGTCTCAGAGAGAGAGAACAGAGGGGTCGCTACCAGCTCCCCCTATAACACAAGCGGGTGCCTAGCCACATGGCCCACTGGCCCACCCACCCTAAGCAGATTTCCAAATAAATAAAGAGGAACCTTCGCCATCTCTGCCCTTAACACTCCCCTCCCCCCAAAAGGAAAGAAAGGAAAACACATTTGGTTGACATGTGGGCAAAACTAACACACACGCGTCTTGACTCCTTTTTCCAGCCCTAAAGCGGCCAGAGTTTTCGAAGTAAAAACCTGTAGCGTGAACCTCCACTTTTCTTATCCGCGACTTCTCTCTGCTCAGCACATGGCGTGAACTAAACTTTACGCGTTTGCTTAACCTCAACCTTGTATCTGCCGTTTGTTTACTGAGATCTGGCTACATAGTTGGCAGCAACATTTTTTTTCTTTTTCTGGACATGGCTGCTCTTCATCTACTAAATTGAAAGGCAGTCGAGATTTCTTATTCCAATCGCAGCCGCTTTGGATCCGACTAATTTTAAGCAAAAAAATCCTCCAGCTGACACCCTCGGAACAGGTACGAGGGTAATTAAAACACGAGAATGTACCAGTAAATAATTAAAATGCAGTCTATATTGGAAAGGCACCAAGCGCTTTGAAAGCGATCCAGGTAAGACCACACTCCTCCCTCCCCGTACGTGTGTGTGTATTTAGCTGGAGTTGTTGGGAAGAGTGGGTGAAGGACAGAGCCCACAAATTGCAGGGAAAGCGGTTTGCCTTGGGGCGGGGGGAGGGGGCGGGCGGCAGTGAGAGAGAAGAGAATAAATCGGGATATGTTCCTGTTGGGAAATATATCTGGTGGAATCAAAAGAGATTACATCCTCTGATCGGCGGGGATTTATCCCAGTTCATATGGTTTTAATCTGCTTTCGCTTCCACCCTTTTATGAGTTTCAGAGAGAGAGAGAGAGAGAAAATACCTGGTTTATTCTTCTAGATCCGCTGGTAAACCCTCATTTTGAAGGCTTTCTATCCACCCCTCCGTCATCCCTCACCCCTCTGTCATCCCTTGTCCTTCTTCCCCTCCTCCCGGGACTGGTGCTGGGAAAATAAATGCTTACATTTTCATACAATGAGAAGTCACAGCTTAATGATTCATAAAAAAAACCCCAACCCCCCGCCCAGAAACATCTTATTTGGAAATACCCCCTGATCCCTTATTATCTATGGAAGGGGGAGGGAGGCCAGGGCAACATTTCGGGCTGCAACTCCGGACAGCATTTCACATTTCCCTTACAATTGCAACAGGTACCTTCTCTGGGGCGCGTTCTCTGACAGAGGTGAAATGAGCAAACAGCCTCTTTGCCTGACAGCGTTTTGAAACTGTGGGGGAAGACAAATATAAATCAGATTACATTGCATAGTGTGTGTATACACACACACACACCGGAACCGGGAGTGGGAGAATCTATCAATAATGTGTTGCCATATTTTAAAAAAAAATCTCCCCATCCTAGCAGCTAAACATAATGTTCCCGTTGAAAATATATTTTCCTTTTTTTTAAATCGAAAGTATATTTCACACCCCTACCTTCCCTCGCCCTTTTAAAGGATCGGATCAAATGATATACAGTACTGGTCGGGGGGAGGAAGGGGGAGGAAGGGAATGGGGGCAGAGCGTGAGGGGGGGGGAGAATGGATAATAAATCTTATTAAATATATATTTTTTCATAAACTGATTGGCTTGCATTCCAGTGCAGCCCGGCCATAAATCAAGAGGAAAACGCGATGGCTCCGCGCAGTATTTAGCAAATGAAGAAAGTTGGAGCTGGTCTTAAATGGCTTGGATGTGATTGCCATCCAGGGGCCGGCGCACTCGAGCCTGAGAGCGGGGGGGAAGAGCGAGCGAGGCTCTCCTGCTGGTGGGGTTTGGTTGTGGCAAGCCCCGCCGGATCCTGCCATTCCTTCCACTGACAACACCCCGGGAAGGAGGAGCTTCCCCCGCGCCGCGTAGAAGGCGTCAGAATCCTCAATTTCCAATGTAGCATCTTGGCAGGACCTTTCGCAAAGCCGACAGCAGATACCGGGAAAAAAGCCTCTCCGTCCAAAGGCAAAAAAAAAAAAAAAAAAAAAAAAGCCCTGCTCGCTAGCGAGCTGCAGCAGCAGCAACACAGGGGCGCTCAGCTGCAGCTAGCCGAGACCCAGAAGCAAGTGCGGGGCTGCTGCTAATCCGCCAGCTGCCCCACCTGGCCACAGGGCTTGCGGAGCTCTTGGGGGGGGGGAAAAAAGTCACCTAGCAAAATCAAAGCGAGCGGCAGCTCCTGGCTCTTTCGCTGCCCGTGTATATGTATGTCCTTGGCCATGTCGTATCCTCAGGGTTACTTGTACCAGCCCTCCGCTTCCTTGGCTCTCTACTCGTGCCCGGCTTACAGTACCAGCGTGATTTCGGGACCCAGAATCGATGAACTTGGGAGATCTTCTTCGGGCTCCGCTTTTTCGCCTTATGCCGGATCTACTGCCTTTACCGCCCCTTCTGCAGGGTACAACTCCCATCTCCAGTACGGCACAGACCCGGCAGCGGCCGCCGCCGCCGCCTTCACTTCATACGTGGTAAGAGCAACAATGATCGGCAGAAAGCCCGCTAGCCAGACCTCGATCGAGCAGGGGTGGTTTGCGTTGGACTGGGGAGCCCTGCAGAGGCCAGGGGCCACGGCGAGCACTTTGCTAGCATCCCCCGGCAACTTTTGGGGTTTTTTTTTTTAATTTGTATTTGTATGCACTGTTGCTAGATCGAAAGCGTCTCTGTTGGGGGTGGAGTGCGGGGGTCTAGCAAAGAAGTAGTATCGGAATCATTCATGCAAATATTGTGTTTTCAATTCAGGGTTTTGCAAGGGGAAGCGCAAACAGGCCATGCAAAGAAGCCCTTTGACGAATGGCTTTTGTTTTTAAAAATAAGATGTGATACCGCCCCTCGGTTTTTTTTAATTGTAAAAAAATAAACTAAATCCCACAGCCCGCCTCGGGATCAGTATATGTAAGTTTCTTCTGCACAACCTTAATTGGGCTTCCCAAATACTGCAAAGCCGTAATCCCATCTCTGCAATCCGATTTGGAAGCATTAATAATAATAAAAAAAAATGGTACGGCCTGGCCATGTGTTTTTACCCCTTTGGTTTAATATATGTTCAGCGTAGAAGAAAATGTGTGTTTATTTGGGGGCCCCATCTGGGGTATTTTATTTTATTTTTAGAAAAACAAGTTAGTCTGGTTTTGTTTTTCTCTCTCACCAAGAACAAGTCTCAGTGGCTGCAGCGAAAAACCCTGCAACCCTTTCGAGAAAGAACAGTTGCCCATCTCCACTCACCCAGCGCAGACTTTAGCAGAGTTTCCCTGCTTTCTCTTTTCAAGCGAGCGCCTCCATTGCGGGGGGAAAAACCCACCACCCGTCCTGGTGCGGTGGTTGTGTGAAAGGTTATGTTCAATTAGACAGTGGGGAAAGCAATTGGTTGCTGCTTAGCACAATAATATGTCAGGGCAGAAATGGATTGTCAGGTTAGCGTCTCTTCACAAGTCAGAAACTTGGCTATTGCGGGGGCGGGGGGGAATGAATGAAGAACTGTCTCTGCCCTTCGCAGTTCTGCCCTTTGGGCTAACGTGTACAGATTTGATAGAACAGATGTGCTCCGCAGCCTTTGTGTGTCTGTTGCATACAGAGACACATGCACCCCCCCCCCAAAAAAAAAGTTCTAGGCCATTTTTCCTCTCTGTTTGAATCAGCTCATGGGGGGGAAAGCCCAGGCGTGACTGCTCCAGTATAGGAACAGCCTCTGGGGTTTCCTGCTCGCCAAACTTTAATTTGGGGGGGAAGAGCGAGTAACTGTTTGGGCTCTTCCCCCATTTTGTTGCCCTTGTGTCACTGTTGGTTGTGTTGTGACAGTTGCGCTGCTCCCTAACTAGCGATTTCACTGTCTGCTCTGTGCCCCCCCCCCTCTCCAGGGCTCACCCTACGACCACACACCAGGTATGGCAGGTTCCCTGGGGTACCATCCCTACGCGGCGCCCCTGGGCTCCTACCCCTACGGCGATCCAGCCTACCGAAAAAATGCCACCCGGGATGCCACCGCCACCCTGAAGGCCTGGCTGAACGAGCACCGCAAGAACCCCTACCCCACCAAGGGCGAGAAGATCATGCTGGCCATCATCACCAAAATGACCCTCACCCAGGTCTCCACCTGGTTCGCCAACGCCCGGCGGCGGCTCAAGAAGGAGAATAAAATGACCTGGACCCCCAGGAACCGCAGCGAGGACGAGGAAGAGGAGGAGAACATCGACCTCGAGAAAAACGACGAGGACGAGCCCCCGAAGCTGGAGGAAAAGGGGGACCCGGAGGCTCCTGAGACAGGTAGGGGGGGTTGGGAAGAGGGGGAGAACGTGGCGGTCTCTGCAGCCGGCTGTCTCGATGGAGCAAGGGGAGATCGCCGCGGGGCAGCGGGTATCTCCGCTGGGCCAGGCCTTGCGGCCTCTTCTCCCCACGGCCAGCCCCACTGAGCCGCCGCTCGGAGGCCCGGGCGGGATGTCACCTGCGGGCCGCGGGGAGTTGGGGGCGCACAGCCCCGGGGTGCCCCTTTCACTCCCTCCCTCCCTGCGCCCTCTGCTCCGGGGGGAGAACGTGGGCTCGGGAACCGGAGCCCTCGCAAACTTTCTGTCGCCCCCTTCTTCCCCTCTTTGCCCCCCAGGAGGAGGAGACGAGCAGACGGCGGCCCCGGGCTGCGAGCGGCTGCAGGAGCCCCACTCCCCGGCGGGCCAGGAGGCCGAGAGTGACTCGGATTGTAAAGAGCCCCCGGACGAGAGGCTGGAGGGGAGGCCGGGCCCCCCCAAAGCGGCCTTGGTGCCGTGCCCGGGCGGCCGGATCCTTCAACAGGCGGCGGGCGGCGAGGAGATCCAGCACCCGCACCAGTACCGGCCCCCTTCGGCAGCCGCCCCGCACCCGGGAGAGCCGCACCCCGTCGCCCCCTCCAGCCACAGCACGTCGGTGATCCACTCGCCGCAGCAGGCCGCCCTGGCCAAACCCAAACTCTGGTCCCTGGCCGAGATCGCCACCTCCGCGGACAAAGCGAAGGAGAGCAGCAGCGAGGTGTCGCCGGGAGCGGGGCCGACCCAGGGCCCTCCCTTGGCCGGGAGCAGCGCCTCGCATTCGCCGTCGCGGTCCCCTTCCTCTCAGTGCCCCTTTCCTAACAGCGCCGTCCTCTCCCGGCCCCTTTACTACGCCTCTCCGTTTTACCCGGGCTACACGAACTATAGCACTTTTGGGCACCTTCACAGCCACGCTGCCACCAACCCGGCCGCCGGAGCCCCAAGCAGCCACTTCAATGGATTAAACCAGACTATTTTAAACAGAGCAGAAACCTTGGCTAAAGAAACTAAACTGATCAGAAGCCAATCCCAAGTAGATCTTTGCAAAGACTCACCTTACGAACTGAAGAAAGGTATGTCCAACATTTAATATTGGCTTCTTCTCCGATAACTCCCACTGGGACTTTGGGTTTTTTTTTTATTTATGTAATGCTGTGGCAGTTATTTTTCCACTACCAAGAGAAAAACAAATCAAAAAACAAAAATCAGACACGCTCCTAGTCAAAAGTTTATAGTTCATAGGAAATGGCCGAGTATAAAAGAACTCAGAAATGTCTTAATCAACAAACAAAACAAAAATTACACACAAAAGGAGAAAGATTTGTATTAAATCTTATTCTGTATATTTAATGTAGCTTTTTGTATTTAAATTGATAATACAGTATCTTTGAAGTAACTTATGAAATCAAGACACCTGTACAGGCATTAATGTTGTTTTTCCGTAATATAAATATATACATTTGTGTCTTTTCCCGAATTGTTTCATAGTTTTAAAAAATATATATATATATTATATATACACACACAAGTTTATTTTAACTTTTTTTTGCCGCCTATTGATTTTCCCCCCTCGGGTGTGAGCTAAAGTATAATAAATTAATAAAGGAAATAGGTTATACTTATTAGATTTTTAAAAAAAATCCTGCAGTCGCCATTGTTAAATGCAAATATTTTAATTACAAGAAGATTTTAACAGAATCAAACCCACTTGTTTTTGCACCGAGAAAATACATACATAACTGATGACAATAATAACTTTTTAAATGCTGGTTTGTTTAAAAGTGGGGTTTAATTTGGAACATTAAATACCTGAAATTGATTTTCAAAGTGAGAGAGGATTTCTAAATGTGGGAATCTTTACCAAGAGCACCTACTTGTTCTGTATTTATGAGTAAGAGATTAAATAAGGATATATATAAAAATACATCATAGAAACTCCAAATCGAAGTACAGTACCATCTTTTAACCTAATTACTTCCAATCAGTGTCGTGTTTTATGCAAAGTAATCAGCTGGTGAACTTTGCTAATGAGTTCGATTTTATGCCAGATTTAGCCCTTATTACTATTTCAAAGGTGCTGCAGAGTTATTAAGAAGAGAGCCGGGGAATACACATTAAGATATACACTAGGGGAAAGATTCCCCCCTCCCTCAATTCATCCTTCCTCTCTCCCCCACCCCGAATTTTGCATTGATATATTTGGTTAATTTGATTAAATTAGTGCTTCATCGCCGCTACATATTGCAAGCATTGATAGGATTTGTAAATCTGTCTGTCCGGAGATTACCATATATAAACGGAGGTTGAGGGTCGGATTGGAATGTTTCCCCACATTCACAGGTAGGTGTCACACTTGTCCCGAATTTCAAACCTACCCACTTTGAAACTGGTGCTAACGGGGGTGGGGGTGGGAAGAGAGAATCAAAACGTAATCAAGGAGCCTTCAAATACCCAATTCCACTATACTATACGACTCGAAAACAAAGGAAGATAGATTTCAGCTTTACTAGATACAAATTGGGCCAGGAAAGTTTAATGCTCTGTTACCAGTTTAGGAATTTTGTCATCTCTCTTCTGTACATTTAAAAAAAGAAGCAATTTTAACCATTTAAAAAAATCTCTTTTTTCTATCACCTTAAAACCAACGTTTTAAAAAAAGAGAGGAAATCTAGAGTCAAATTAGATATTCTACATTAATTGAAGCCTGCAGTTCAAACTACCTCCCACGGGTATTTCGGGTTCTCAAATCTTGACTTTCCCTGCCTTTGCAATTAACTAAGTAGTGTGTTTCATTCCAGAGCAAATTTTCTAATGATCAAAAAGTGTTACATCACAAAGCTATAGGAACAAATTTGCTCTATTCACATCGGATTTTCTGGGTGTCCGTTGTGTACAAACATATCAGTGACATTAATTTGACTGGGATATATCTGGTATCTTTTAAACAGAAGAGTACTGAAACACCCATTTTATTTTTTTAATTATTTTTTTTTACAAGCCAGATAGTTATTTTGTAATCGCTTCAACTTTGTCAGAGCTATTTATTAGCTGTAACAGGTTTATTCATGCATATTTACAGTTTACAGTATATTAAATAGTAGTTTGTATATTATGTTTTAAAAATACCGTAAATGTTCACTTGCTATACCATCTTTGTCGATAATCTGGTTTAAAGTCAAAATTGTTTCAAGCTGAAAGTGTAAATAATCAAATATTCATGGGATAATAGTATGTTATTTTGTCACTTTATAAATTATAAATGATTTTTTAAAAAAACAATTGAATTCCACCATCGGATCATTTATTTACACTGGGGAAAAAATTACACTGAGCTGCTTTTTTGGGGGTGGGAAGAGGGCTGAGAATAAATCAAATGTATTTCTCACCTGCCTTGTTTAAATTAGGAGAAAGTTTGGCTAGTTCTGGTAAATGAACTGCAAAACAGTGACACCAGTACGTGGCATCATATTCCCCTTTTTAAAAATCACTTAGTATTTTATAAACCCTAATTTCTCAGAGCACTTTTATTAGAGATGGAGATAATATTTTGTTGAACCCTACGTTAAAACGTCCGAAGTTCTCATTGGAATAGGAAAGTTGATAATCCCACACAACGGTGTTTTAGAGACAACAGGTTATACAGTTAAACACGCATTTCTAAAATTAATCTTTTGTACGTAGTCATTTAGCGATGGATTTTTTTAAAAAAAATTGTCACTATCTACACCTTTCCCCCAGATGCTCTTTCTACCTCTGAACAACTTCTGTGGGAATAAGTTTAGAATCCTCGTTTGTTAAAAAACCAAGTTCCTTATAAAAAGGGGTATTTTGAATAGGTCTATTAGCAATCTCAATAGGGTTTTCGTTTGATGTATAAATTCCTAAGGGAACTAATCCAATTCCTCTAGGTTGCAGCTATTCAGCTTGCCGCCTATTTTTACCTAGTTAAGTCTTAACTAAGATTGTAGATCGTCAATTTAATAAAACAATTCTGAGCTCCCCTCTTATCCCTCTCCTGTATGAAATCTTAGATGTAATTGTTCTAGTCTTAAAATCTCAGCAGAATGGTATTTTTCTAATTAAAGATCAGTAAAGGAGCATTTCCTTTTTCAAAAAAGAAAAGAAAAGCAGCATTCATATATTTTTGACAAGTTGAGATGACCTCCCAATTTTGCAACTCAGATGTTACTTTTATGAGGTCTCTTTAAATTGAAATACCTTATTTTAGGGTCAACTTCGTCACTGACGGTTGGCGCAGTGTTCGGTGGTTAATATCTAAACATCCACCAATGACTCTGGAAATATCTTACCCGGTTTATAAATATCACCTTTATAACGTAACATGATTTACACAAGGCTGGTATATACAGCCACATACGTGTATGTATACACATACTGTCTCCATACGCGTTTGACTGTATTTTTGTTATGATCAACACAAATTAGATGTAACTATTTGCTGCTGATATTTAAGACGAGGTTTCATTTTCTTCCTGCAGAGCAGTTAAGTAAATGGTTTAAACGCAGAGTAGATGAGAAACTTGGAGTGACAATAAGACTGGTTTTAGGGTGATTTTTTTGTATGTTTAAATACAGTCAACATAAGGCAGTTCACTCAATATTTTGAGGGGGTTCCTTGACAGATTTCTCAAGCTGGATGATTTCTTTGCTAGGAAAGCTTGGCATTTTCTTCAAGCGGCACCTCTCTGATTTTGCTCTGTGATGTCAGTGTGGTCACAGAATCAGTGCACTATAGAATAATGCAACTCTTGAGCCTCGCCTGCAAAGTGTGGTGACTGGCCCGGGGAAATGGGCATACGATGGCCCGAGGGGGTTTGGTGGCGACTTGTATTATTAAAGCAGCCGTTGGCAGAGGGCATTTTCCTCAAAGCTAAATCACATTACGATGCTGTCTCGTTGTAATCGTTAATGGTGCTGCCTGTATACGTTCAGGGGAATCTAACACGTGCATGTAGGTCCACCCAAATCCTTCACGTCTCTTTGCCAACGAGGATACAAACAAATGTCAAATACGAATAGGTTTGTAAATCATAATAAACCCTAATGCCGATATCCTGACACTTTAACACTCAAGACCAGTCCACGCAGCCAGTTCCTAGTGCTGGCAGGGTGCAGACAAAACGAACTCCTCCTTCCAACCCCACAAGTGCCCAGACATGCGGCCAGCGGAATGGCCCCGAAGCCAGTTTCTGAGTGGGCGCTGTTTTCAAGGGGACCTTTCCCTGGGGCTAGGGTGGGGCCGGCTGTGTCCGAGAGGCTGGTGGTGGCGATTGTGGGGAAGCCCCGGGGGTTCACGCGGCCCTTGGTCTGCAGAAACAGGCTGTTAACATGGGAATAATCGACCAGGAATCTTGCTGTCAGATGCCTCTGTGCTGGCGCATCCCCACGTTCTCCCACAGCCCTGGGTCCAGCTAAGGGTGCGGGAAAAGCCGCTTGGCTGGGAGAAGGGACGCGGTTTTATACGCTGCTATAGGACGCAGGCTGGTGAGGCGATTGGATGGCGTGTTTTATAGAGCTGCTCCCTGTGACACAAGCCTAGAACAGCGAACCCTCTCCAGTAACAGGCTGCTGGCCAGGTAAAGGCAAATCCGTCAGAGGGTGCTGCAAACTCTCCGGGAAAGACTCGCTCTTTGGGTTTCAAATCAATCCCCATTCAACCCCGATTTCCCCCTCCCGCTGCCAGTGGCGTCGGCTCCTTCCTCCGCGGGGCAACTTTACCGCGAGGCCAGGCCAGGGGCAAGAAGGTCAAGCGAGGCAAGATCTCCAGCGGGAGCGACTGAAGTTCGCCCAACTTTGCCGGAACTTGGGCCGGGCCCCACCCGCGTTCTCCTGGCCCCAAGAGCGCTCGGCTGGGAACTCAGACCCGCGGGTCGCTGCGGGGTTCGCACGGGCTTGGCCTGGCGGGGAAGGACCGAGCCCCTCGGAGCCAGATCCTGCCCTCACCGCGATCAGCGGCAACACTCCCATCAGCTCCAACGGGAGCAGGATCCGGTCCACTGGGTCGTGCGACTTCCCCATTGTAGGGGAAGTGGGGGGTGCATTTCTGGCAGGGGCCCTGCTGCCCCGGGACAGGCACACAGTATACTGCACGGCAGGGCAATCGCACACAGAGGGGCACCCACTCAGGGAGTGTGTGTGTGAAGCCCTCCCAGAGACTGGGGTACTCCTGGCGCCTCTCGACGAGGTGCACTGACTTCACCAGGCCTCAGCTGCAGGGCGTTAGGACCAGAATTAGCCACGCCCTTAGACTAAAACCGAGTGCCCTGATGGGCAGATCACCCATGGAGGTTAGGGGTGTTAAAAGCGGTTGCTCAAAGAGCGGGTCATTACAATGCTTTGGGGTGAGAGCAGGGGAACAAAACGCCCCTAGAAATGCAGCGCGGACCCTACAACTGCTCCGGCTACTGAAGTGCGGGAGCTGCCTCATTCAAGGTCCGCTCCAGGGCGAACAGAAAGTTCGCTTTGATTTTTAAACTCACCTAACCCGTTCGCTTTGTGCGTGTGGGTGTCAGCCAGCCCTAGGCTCCAACGAGAGGGGCTTTCCCAGCCGGCAGCTGTCCTCTACAATGGGGGGGGGGGTCTGCCCCCTCACAACCCTAAAGCGTATTTGCAAATGAACACAGCGTCCAAAGCAGAGAAGCTGCGAGCCTCCCCCCACCTGTCGAAAGCAAAGTACCCCCCCCCCCTCGCGTGGGATCTCCTCCTCCAGCGAACAGCCTGGAGTTCGCTTTCATTGAACACAGGATCTCTGAACCATCGTCAGGAAGGGATTGGGCTCGGAGGTGTACTTTTGATGAAAGGCCTGGCAAACAAGGGCAAGGTAACACTACGCAATAATGGGACCCCAGCCGCCATATTTTTTTCCACAGCAGATACTCACTTGTTAATTTTCCTAACAGATTTAACAACAAAACCCGGGGATGGAGGGTGCATCGATTCTTGCTGAGAGGACCTGGATGGAAAAGATCCAAGGCTACCTCACCAGAGAGTCGGTCGGGATTGAAATGTTCTTTTTCCCTCCCCAAAATAAAGTTCAGCTTTTCAGGGAGAGTCACTGACTGACTCTGAATTATCCTGGAGTCGGCTGGTTCCTCCCACGTTTGAAACAGAAAACAACCCTTAATTCTGATCCGCAGCAGACTGTACCGTGTTTACATACACCCAACTGCTTTCCCTGGAATGGCTGCTTTTTTCAATTGTCTCCATTAACCATCGAGCATGTCCCTGCCATCTAGCAAATACCAAATACTACAGTAGCCGCTCTCGCAGTAACAGAATATAGCTTTCTAGGGAAGGCATATTTTGATATAATTGGCTCAGAGAGTTGTTTTTTGCCCCCCCCCCCCGTAAGATGATCTAAACAGAATATTTTCTAGTCGCGCCTAGGAACGACTTCCAAGCGCTTCTAGACACGGAAATGCACTTGGGCAGCAGCTTTAAAAGGCGATTGAAAATAAATTTACCCTTCATTTCGGAAGCAAAGGAACCATTGTTTAAAACCGACTTTCCCCAAATCTGGCCAGTATGGTTGTTAAAAAAACAACAACCCCCAAACGCCATCAGAATCGGCTTGATAGAAGAGAGGCTGGAAAAAAAGGAGTGTACAGAGGTCAAAAAGGTAGAGGAGCTCAAACGAGACGCTGTAAATGGCAGCCAGACACCCAATACCACCACTCAATCAGCTGATTGCGGCAGCTTGGCTATTTAATCAGACCGCTCGGTTCTGTTGACAAACAGAGCGCTGTGCTGTTAATTATTGTTATTACGCAGATGTAGAAGTCAGGTTTCTTACGTCCGGCTTTGCATTAACAAACCACTAGAGAAACATACTCGAGTCAGCCTGGTCCCTAGCGCAGAATCGAATTCAGCTCAGAAAGTGTAAAGAGATCCCTCCTCCCCTCCCTTTCCCCTCTTTATATGACTTGCTTAGATTATTAGTAAGGACATCTGTGGCTGGCAGTGGAACAAGTGTTACCCAAAACAGAACCGGCTGTTTTTCCAAATGAGCAATATGTTAATGCCTCATCCCCCCCTCTGGTTTCTTTAAAACCTGGCACAAATACATCAATAGCGGAGAATAAGGAGCCTTTGCAGAGAACAAGTGGCAGTTTTGAATTTACCTTTTGTGTGTGCTTCAGATGCAATCTTGAGGCATTTTTCGCCCTCTCTCCCACAGAAAAAGAGCGTTAATCTGCCCTATCTTGGGACCCAAAAGAATTGGAGTGGAGTAGATATTCACTGAAATCACATAGGGGAATAAGGGTCTTGCTTTATTGAATCATCAAATCCCAGGAATGAAGCTTTTAATTAATTATGGGTGCTAAAAATTCAGGCCAGCTGTTTCTTTTTACTTGGCTCCGACAAAGACAAAGTCTATGCTGAGATCTTCTAAATCACAGTCACTATACATCATTCCCCCTCAATGATACTTCTAGCCACGAAATGAACCTGTAACTGACAGATGGTTTATTGTCCCCCTGCATTCCTCTACCCTGTACCTAGCCAGGATTTTTAAAAATAATTTGTCCAAGAAAGTTCTTGACTATTAATGATCGGCACTTAAAACGCCCTCTCTCCCCTCGTTTGAAAAAAAACCAACCAACCTTCTTTGCAAATATTTATGAATAAATACTTGTCTGGGTGAAGTGAGAGAGGGCAATCAGACAGCCGACTGCTGCTTTGAATAGATTGCGAGAGAGGCTTGGCCATACAAACAAACAAAAAGTAACACAAATAAACAACACGTCCCCGGGTTTCCCTACATCTGAGTTCTACTCCTGGGTAAAGGCTGCACATGATTCTGGCAGCTGGTTGATAGTTCATACGAAAGCTCCTGCCCAGTAACAAAATCCTCGCATTAAACCAGACCGCTCCTAATAATAAGCCCGCGTTTTACTTTCTAATATGCACTCAGCGTGATGTCTCCTTCCCCGGCTACCTCTTCTGCTTTTTGAGAGCGCCGGCTCCACTCTCGTTTAAAGGGGGCGGGGGGGCGGACTGCAGAATCGGTCTCGCACGGTAAATGACAGCGCGAAGGTTTACCACTGCCAAGCTGTATTTCGGTTTAGCAGAACAGCACGAAACCCGCGCCTAGACATGCACTTCGAGCGCGCTGCCAACAATTAATACCCAGGCCGCTATCACCCAGCAGCATGAGTCGATCGGAAAAAGTTACAGTAGCAAAACCCCATCCTACGCTACCCAACTAATTATGTTGAATCAGAGAGAGGAATTCGATTCAGCATTACAGACATAACCTATTTGCGTCGAGTCATTTAGTACCAACCCGCCACTGGGGAATTCCCCCCTCGCTCGAAATGTATTTGGTTTCAATAGCTGGATCGCGTTATTCTCTAGTTTTCCCTTCGTTAAGTTACGTTATTGCACGGGACACTGCGCTACGCATTAGCTGGCAAAACATTTCTTTCAAACCTGCTATGGCTCCTCCCTGCGTTATATTGTATAAAGGACCCGTAATAGGCTCTGATCCTTTCGGACCCAGCATGATCGCAGGGACAAGTGTTGGATGCTAAAGGAACGCAGAATCAGGTCCATACGACCCAATCCCGAAGTCCTGGAAGGCCACACCAGCCCTCTCTGGGACTTCCAGGGGAGCAGGGTTGGGAATCAGAGTTTCTAAACCAGTGCTCACTTCGAACCGCCAAGATTCCCCTGGGGGCTTCGCCAGGTTCTCAAACCACTAACCAACCCATTGTTGGTTTGTTTTGAAGAGGAAACTAGACTCGGGGACTTGGAAAGAGTTTCCAAACCCTAACTCCCAGCACCTAGCATCTTGAACTAATTTTTTTAGCGACCCCAATCCATCAGATGGTTTATCTCATTCTGGTTTTATATACACGTTTTAAACCATTCTGGATACAATTAGCTGATTTTTGTAACGTGGATATATGTATTAGTTTGGCCTGCAGGTATATTGCCACCCCCAGAAACTACTCCAGGAAACAGCAGCGCTTGGCTGTAGATAGTTTCTTTGAGAGTGGTGGATTTGTTTAATTGTCTTAATTGCCTCGGATGAAAGCAATCTGCATTATTTTTACGGTTAGTTTACAGAAACGCGTAAGAGAGGCAGCCAAATGATTATTTAACTGAGTTTTCACTGCTTCTGTTCAAAGATGTACAATGTTTCTACACACAGGCTGAGAATCGAAGGACAAATCCTGCGCCTTTTGGTGGCACTAATTTAAGGAAGCTGTTCCTTCCTTTGTTTTCTGTGGGCTAATTCTTCTTCCCTATCTCCCCCCCCCCCCCTTAAAAAAAAAAAAAAAAAAAAAAAAAAAAAAAAGAGAGAGAGAGCAGATTTGCTGTAATTCCAGTGGCAGAACCATGTGTAAGCGAGCAAGATCCAGGCTTAATGTTCTGTATGTTGACTCCATTGATTTAAAATAAATAAATGCCTTGTGTTTGGAAAGCCTTCAGTGTTTTTTGACTGACAGTAAACCTCATGCCAAGGAACTCTAGTGGTTTGATAGACTACTTGTAAAAGCTTCAGAAATCAGTTCGCCCCCAAATACCAGCAAATAAATGTCCTCAGCACACTCTTACTCATCCGTTATAATTAGAGCATGTTGGAACTTGCAAAGAGTGTTCTGAGAACAGGTCTGCTTGGTTGATGCAGGCTACTGTGGAATAATGGTCTCTCTTTTCTTCCTTTGTGTTGGTTTCTGTCGACTTATTAAAAAGATGGTTTGGTTAACGAGCATCTTTGCAGACACCGTTTGCTGACTTTCACCTGGTCCACGGTATTACTTTCAAATCTCTTTTGCCTCCCATCTTCACTTCAGGGGATTCTAAAGTCACCCTTCTTTAACATAAGCTGGTCTATTTTGTCCAGACACCTCTTTCCCAATGAAACTGACTTCTTTGCTTAAAGCAAACCACGGCACTCCCCCCACTCAAGCTTGATGGATACAACTTTAAAATGGGCACTTATTTAATTGGATCAGGTCCCAAGATAAAAGAGATAAACGGGCTCCCAGTTTGCCAAGTTATTTTCAGAGGCATGCAGTGATGTGTGGAAGGAAAGTTAATGAAGAGGAGAAGAGACACACTGTACTTAAAATACCTTGGGTCTAGACTAGTAGAGAGGACGCCTATCCTTGACCACTTTTGAGCAGCGTAATTATTCGCCGCTTATTAGGACAAGTGCTGTTTGGAGAAGGGGAATCAGCAACTCTCTGTTAAACTGTTGGAACCTAGCACGTGTTAACTCGCTTCCCTTCAGCTGCCGCTGAGCGTTCTAGGGATATTGACTCACTAAACCCTGCGGTTTTTCTAATAGAGTAATTGCTCCAGGCAATTAGTCTACCTTAGCCTACGTGGGGAAGGGATTTGCTTCAACAGGCAATTAATACCCCCCCTCAAATGGTCCCCCCCCTTTAATGCCGTCTTTCCTTGTTTCTTCTCCGTGTTCTACATCCTTATGCGTGAGACATTAACAGACGGTTATTGATACAAACATAGTTTGGGTTGCTAACGGCCTTCCAAAAACAAATTCTCCGGCTGAGTGCCAATGTCTGCATGTTGGCTGGTGACAGCTGATTAGTGAAATGATTTACGGCCAAGTTTTTTTTTTTTTTTTTTAAATAGGATGATACCGTCAAAGGCAGCAATTTGAAGAAAAAAGATAAGGCTGCACACCCTCAAGGCTTTCCCGTGGAAAGCCACCCAGCAAATCTAAACCTACACGACAAATACCTGAAACACTCAAGGAATCAATTGGTCGCAGATTAAATACGGTCTCTATTACGACTTTCCCTGGTAATCTGTTACTCCTGACAACAGCAGCCGCTAGATGTATGCAGCCACCCCTCACCTGTCCACCTGGCTCACACGGCGTATATTTCACAGCGCTCCGGCGGGGATACATTGGCTGCCGCTTCCCGCAGAACAACGGGATGAGATTGAGCCCTGGCCCCCGCCACGCACAAGGTCACCTGACGTCATTGCACGGGGAGACTTCGCCTCCTTTTTGTTTCAAGCCCTTTTTAATGCTCATTAATTGATTAAAAAAAGCCCCCCCCCCATAGCTCTTCTTCATAAAGAAAGCTTTTGCTCTGCAATAAAGTAAGAGACTTTGATCCCAGATCATCCTCTTAGGCCCTTTCCAGCTGAAATCAGCGGAGAAACTATGTGGAGTTATTGTTCGCACTTGCTGCACTTCTGATTCAGAAAGGGCTGATTTATTAGCTTGTCAAGGGAAGCATTGTTCAGGAAGGCAATCAAAAAGCACTTACCTAGCTAAACTAAAATTACTGCCTTTTCAGTGGCTAATTTGTATAACTCCCATGGAGGAACTTGGGAAGTGTTTGATGAGGCATAAAATGATGATTAATGAATTTATTGGCCCGCTGCTCATCAAATAGGAGTAGTATATCTTTCCTCTATTGGACGTGGGGGTCTAATGCGACATGTCTGTGTAAAGCAAGTCCAATATGATCTCCTTTTTAGCCCCCTTTTAACCCACATGACCTGAGGAATATCTCCGTGTAACAGAGGCAACATCAGGGGACTGCGCAGACAAAGGGCCTGTTTGATAAAATGGTAAATGAGAAATGTGAGGAAAGTTGCTGGAGGGATGGATCTGCTCAGTTTTCGGCTTTTCAATCACCTTGACTGCTGGAGTGGGAAGAATGTCGAAACTAGATAAGGTGTGAGAAGGGAGGGGAGACAAACCAATTTTAATTTTCATAAAGGATCGAGCCAAACGACGTGATTGCGGCTTGAATGAAAGAGCGCAAAGACGCGCATGGGATTCCCAAGCGCACTCACCGCGCGGAGCTAAACGGCCTTTGCAGCAAAAACACAACCCGTTGTCATACAACATTTAACACGAGGGGTTGTGCTCTGGTCGGATTCGTCACCAGAGAGTCGAGCCCCTTGACTGCGATTTACCCTGAAATGTCTTTCCTTGAATGGTGCTGGCGCCTGGATGATTATTTTCGGGCGTGGGATCCTGTTCAAGAGGGAAGAGGGGCGATACACACATTCACCTGCGATCCCGTTTGTGTCAGTGCCCGTGGCTGCATAAAGAAGGTTATAGGAACAGGCTGCCGCACGTCACAACAGATCCGTCAAAAGATAGTTCCCGCTCTCGCTCTTAAAGGTCACGCTTTCTGTGCGCGCTGAAGTTAAAAATCTTGCCACGTGACCGTCTGGTCCCACCTCTCCACCACCACGCTGCTGTTCCCGATTCCGAAGTCTCTCAAGAGTAAGATGAAAACGGGGGCGTGTCTGTTTTGCAGAATTTACTGATTGTTTTACTAAAATAACGTGGGACAATCTAGCCTCCGATGAAGTTCAGGGAAGCGGGTAACTAGCGCGCAAAAGGGGCTTGGAGATCAGAGCAGCATGGGGGGGGGGGTTAGTGGGCCCCTTTTAGCTTTTCCTTTACCCCCGCCACGCTCCAGCCGGAGCACATGGGCTGTGATGTGATCCTGAGAGGAAAAGGCGCCTGCCCGATGCTCCACCGAGCCGTCCTGAGGAGCTGCCACCCTGCTTCTGACTAGGACCCTCCTCTTCTAGGGGTCTCCCAGCTTCAGGATCAATCCAGTGGGAGGGAGCATGGGCTTAGCCTGCATCTCCGCCGGCTATTTTCAAGCTAAAGCCCTTGTACCAAATGTGTTGCCTGAACCCGCACCTCTGAAGTCAGGGGGGGGGGAAAAACAAACCCAAACTCCTGTCGCTGTCAATGGGCTTTGGGATCCCTCCACCCCCAGCGAAGGGGGGTGCGCATTTGGGGGCAATTTGTCTGCGCTTTAAATTCAAGGGCAAATAGTTGCAAAACTTCCCTCTGCGAAAAACGCGCGTTGGGTTCCCACGGGGCTGTTTTGAAACGGCTTCTGTAGCAGGCCAGCAAGAAATCCCCGACAAGTCTCTTTGGGGGCAGCGCCGGCGGAAACAGAGCAAATGGCCGGGGCCTGCCTGTGACATGACGAACCAGGCACCCACCTGATGTTTAGAAGAGCAGAACACATTTATTTGAACGCGGGCAAATTGGCGCTGGGCTAGTGGTCTGCGACACTTTGAGCTAAAATTATCCCCCGGGAATTAAATGTTTATAAAGACGTTCAAATAACACCCCTGACACCAACCTCCCATCAACACACAGCTCAACAAGTTTTATCTTCAAGTCCTTGACCTGTGACTGCTTTTACAAATGCTCTCTGTTCATTAGCAATTTCAGGTCACGTTCAGTACCTGTGTCACCAGCACATAGTGCAGCTGCAAAATATACATAGTGAAGACCAGCTGCGATACGATAGTGGCTTATTTCCCACCCCATCCCCAAAAGCAACAAGATCTTGATGAAAAAAGACGCATCTATATCTGCATAATCACGGCAACATTGTAGGTCTTTAATGCAACAGACCTAAAAGGCTGACTTATATGATTAAATATGAATTGCTAAAAGTTACCAAGCTTCATAGTGTGCATAGCATTAGACAATGACAGTTTTGGGGCGTAATTGCTTTAATGTGGGCAATTAAGACTAAGTGCATGCGATTTTAGTGTCTGCCCTACATTCCTCTGAATGATTACAATGATCAATACACATGATTTGTAAGTCGCTTCCTATTGATCCAATGGTAAAATGTTTGACCTTCCTTTGAGGAAGTAATTTGCTAAATTATGACACCACGTAAAGTCTTTCTTAGTTCAGAGGTGAGGGGTAATGGTGCACAGGGAAAAGGGAAAAAAAAAACTTTTCTTTTGCCTGAAAGTAGGACTAAATAATATTTCTGCCAATCCGCTGACTTCTCCTTTGTAGCAGCAAGCCCATTAATTTTGTCTTTGAAACCAAGAGTGGAAACATTACATTGAAAACTTTATTTTTCTTTGCTTTCGAAAACTTTCTCAAATGAACTACACCCATTTACACTTTCATGCCAAAGCACTGAGGATCCAAGCTTGATAGTTCTTGACCATGTGAAATTTTTGCTGTCTGAGTGGTAATGGGATAAAGTGTGCCAAGGCAGAGCTAGGAAAACAGAGCATTTTGCCATTGCTAAGAGCTGTAATTATATATATTTATGTATGAAATGTCAATGCTTCTCAGGTTCTTCACCACAGCTCTTTTTGATTTGTATCATCAACGCAGAATAGGCTTTAGCAGATCACATTATCATGTAGTAAAAGCTGTTCTTACAGAAAAATAAGAAAAGTACTATAATAAAGGGTCCATGAAGCTATACCACTGAGTGAACGGTTAATAGATGGAGGTAGATCAATTTTGATATGAGCTCTGTGAAGACTTTGATTTAGAAAGCTGACTTTAGGGAGTGGAGCCAGTGTGTGACCAGAAAGAAGAAACACCTTCCAAGAAGCTACAGTACATTTGCAATGATTTACACCTTCAGAAGAGGGTTTTGGAACAAACTTGCATATTCCTACATGGTGAGATGCAAAGGGAAGACGAGGCATCTCACACGATATAGCTGGGCAGAAATCAAACCATGATAATTCGCTATATTTCCAAAACAAAAGTCTTCCTTTAGAAAATCAAAAACTTAAAATATGAAGGCTGTGCCAGGAAAACAAGCCTCATTTCCCAATTGGGAAACATTCAGAAAGACACCGTGAAAACTCTAACAAAACCTAAACACCTGGGAATGTGTCATTTTCCTTTTGCATGTTTTTTTTTAATGCATGTAATTTTTTTTGAAATCAGAGTGAGGCTCTGCCCTTGGATGTAGTTCACTTTCTATCCTAAATGACAGGTCTCCAGTCACATAATGTGAAAAACTGATTGACTACCGCTAGTTTAGTTGATCTATATGCATTCCATATCTTAGTAATGATAGCATTTATATGCTATCCTACATACAAAGTCATGAAACACACATGTGAAGTATAAAGGTGTCTGTTCCCTTGAGTGTGCAGATCATGGGGAATGCAGGATTCCAACAAATTGCCAAATACATGATCAATGGGTTCAGTAGGACCCCTTGTAATCAGCCAAGAGTTCTTGAAAGAACTTAAGAATGAAGCAGCTGAGTTGCTTACAAAAATATTCACTCAAAATCTGTCACTAAACCAAAGGATGGGAGGGCAGCAAGCGTTTTACCTATTTTACTTACTCTCAGAAACAACCCCTCCCCCTGGGAATGACAGACTAGTGAGCCATACCAGGATCATTCAAAATAGAACTATAAACATTTAGATGAGCATGACATGAAAACAACCAATAAGAGTTCGGTAAAGGAAAATCTTGGCTCTAGGAGCATGTCAATTCGGTAGTGGATAAAGGATAACAGTAAAGTGGTTGACAATTTAAAAATGTCTCTGATAAAGCCCCTCAAAAGAGATTATTAAACAAAAAACACTAAGGCCCAGATTCTCAAACATTTTCTCAGATTCTCTCCACTGCTCTAATTTATGCCATCTGGCTGCAGTCCCCAAAGGACCATAAATTAGGTGGGGAATGTCAGAGTGTACTTTGCTTCAGTCCCAGTATAGTCTCTGTGTACAGGGCCTGGAATGCTCCACTCCTAGAGAAATAGTAAACTGCTATCAGGGACAGGCCTAGCTGCTACTTTCAGTAGGTTTTGAAGTCAGCTGGTAGCACACAGTAATGCCAACTACAAAAGCAGACACTGACAATCACAACCACATCACAGAATTTTAGCCCCTTCTCAGGATATACATTGGGGCGGCAGGTTTGTATAATTTTTGGTGGTGGCCAGAATGGGTCCGAGTCCCGCCCACCCCTCACCTGCCTAAAACTCTGGGAAGGAGTTTGGGCCCATACAACTCCCCGCCCTGGTTGTGCACATTACAGAAAAGGAAGATAGTGGGAAAACTATTCATATAGTTACCCATGAGTGCCAAATACTTCATGTTCCTCATAGAATTGGTCAAAATTTTTCCAGCTGAATGTTTTTCCAACAGAAAATGCTGTTTTGCTGAAATAAAAAAATCAAAACTTTCTGTGTGAAGGTATCAATTTCGATGAAATTTCATTTAGAAAAATATTTTTAAAAGATAAGATTGAAATGTTGTGCCTTTACTTCACTGGAATTAAACATTTGGATTTGAAACAACTTTTTCATTTCAAAAATGATTTTCTATTCTATTATCATAGATATGGAAAAAGTTGAAATCTGAAAGAAACATTTGATTTTTATCAAAACTGAATGTTTGATTGACTTTTTGGAAAATAAACCTTTGTGGAAAGTTTCATTTCACTGGACATTTTTTGGTATTGTTTCGATCTGGAATGAAAACAAAGGTTGGAATGTCCCACAGAATGCATATTTGAGGTTCTGACCAGCATCTGAAGAAGTGGGTTTTTTTACCCACGAAAGCTTATGCCCAAATAAATCTGTTAGTCTTTAAGGTGCCACTGGACTCCTCGTTGTTTTTGCGGATACAGACTAACACAGCTACCCCTCTGATACGTGACCAGCTCTAGTTACTCGGAAAGGAAAAGGGGAAGCCACAGTTAGTGCCTACAGCAAATAGTCACTAGTTTACACCCTTGCAACATGTGTACTGATAAATTAGTGCAACAATGCTGGCTGACAGACCAGAGCTCACCAAAGGTGTGGGTGGAGACAGAGGAATGGAATGGCACACTTCTCACGCTGTTCATTTAATGAGAGATGCTCCTTTTCTGGCCAGCCAATCAGTGGCAAGGGAGAGACCAATAAAAACAGCACCCAATAAGATGGCAGATGATGACTAGATGGCAGAATGGGATTCCCTTGCTGCTCTGTCTTGATACCCCCCTGCAATGGATCCCCTGTTATCTACTCTAGGGAAAGATTGGGCTGCAGCTACTATTCTGTTGTTTTTCACCTAAATAAAAGTTAACATGTTTCAAACATGAGTGCCCAAAATTAAGCACCTCAATCCATGGTTAGTCTGGGTTATAGATTAGTGGGGTGATTTACAGAGGTGTGATGCATTCACAAAGCCCATTGAAGTGACTGAGAACTACAAGGGCTCAGAGCTTATGCAGGAAACTGCTGCTGAGTACAATGATGATGCAGTTTTGCACTGTGAAACATAGCTGGATGTAACGGGACTTTGAAATGTGCATTAGCCAGAGCTGCCTGGCTGCCACAAACATCTTCCATTTGGTGTTTTGGGCTTTTGAATTGTGATCATCAACTTCCACGATGGGCAGATCTAGCAGGGTTTGGTTTCTTTTTGTGCGGCTGGCTACTCAGTATTATTATGTGTTTCTCCAGGGCTGCTGCTTCTTCATGGTATTTTAAGTACGCACCAGAGATAAGTAGGCCTAGATCTTCGAAGCTATTCAGGGCCCAGCTCTTGGAGGTATTTAGATGCCTATCTCCCATTAATCATTTTATAAATCTAAAGAAAAAAAACTTATATCAGCGGAAGCTAGCAAGAAACAAATACAAATATTTAGCTTGACCAACATTTACTCTGTCTTAACTATTATAAGGAATTTTTAAATAATTATTGGTCAAAAACTCTACCCTGTAAGTATTACACCTATGAATTCAAGTGCTAAATAAAAATCGCAATAAAATAAGCTCATTACAAATTCATTGTAATAGGGCCAGATTTTGATACCCTTGTTTACATGGAGTACTACTCCAAGAAAGCACTTGATCAAGTGCTTAACTTTAGGCATATGCCTAAACCCCATTGAAGTCAATGGGACTTAAATGCATACCTCAACTGTTGCCCTGAGTTGGGGTGTTTTCCTGAATTAGAACCAAAACAAATAAGTATATGACAATCTAGTCCATAGCATCATAGATGTGATCATTTATTTATGGTGGAACTAAGGTCCCTACTCTACCAACACTACTTGGTGACTCAAATGGCTGCTTATGGTTGACACGCTATAGCTGGCACTGGTTGCATGATTGAGTCCCCAGTTAGGATGAGAACAAATGGGAGAAGGTGGCAACATGGGGTTGGGAGAGGTGGAAGGGAGAAAGAGGGAATTCTCATTTGAAAAAGCAGGAATAAGATAAATAAAAATCAAGCTGTGTGTGTGGAAGGTTTTGCAAGTTCAAAATATAATTCCCATATTTCTTTGTTACTATTAATTTTGTTCTGCCAGCTTATTAATTACATCACTTTGATGAGTATTTTAAAAAACATAATGGCTATCACTCAGTTCGACTGCTTTGAAGTGTCTGAAAGTTAAATGACTAGTAGCATTTATTCTTTTCATAATATGATGCTAAAAGTTTTGATATGGGATTTAAAAAAAAAAATGATATTTGAAGTTAAAAGAAGACATCTTGATTAAAGCCAGAACAAATTGTTTGGCTGAGAGTCAAACTCTGGTTCACATGCGTTTCCAAGCTTGTAGGCTCACTTGTTTGCTTGCAAAAGCCCATATGCTTTCAATGGATGAGTCAAAATCCATGCCATGGATCTGCTGACAAAATGATGAACAGAAAACTGCTTCAAGTCTGGGAACCACTGGAATAGCTCAACTCATAAGGGAGTGATAGAATGTAGACATTAGAAATAGGAGGAAAGGATGATCTTGTGGTTAAGGCATCGGACTGTGATTTGAAAGATCTAGATTCAGGTCTCAGCTCTGTCACGGACTGTGTGACTACTTGAGCAAACGACCACCACTCTATGAATCAGTTCTTCATCTGTAAACAGGGGATCAGGCTACTTCCCAGTGACTACTTACCTAGGGTTGTGACGCTAAATAGAGAGAATGACTTTGTAGTATCCCATAGCTCAGTGGTTCTCAACCAAGGGTATGCATACCCTTGGGTGGGTACTCAGAGGTTTTCCAGGGGGTACATCAACTCAGCTAGATATTTGCCTAGTTTTACAATAGGTTACATAAAAAGCAATAAAGAAGTCAGTAGAAATTAAAATTTCACACAATGCCTTGTTTATACTGCTCTATATACTGTACACTGAAATGTAAGTACAATGTTTATATTCCAATTGATTTATTTTACAATTACATGGTAAAAATGAGAAATAAGCAAATTTTCAGTACTAGTATGCAGTGACACTTTTGTATTTTTAGGTCTGATTTTGTAAGCAAGTAGTTTTTAGGTGAGGTGAAACTTGAGGGTATGCAAGACAAATCAGATTCCTGAAAGGGGTACAGTAGTCTGGAAAGGATGAGAACCACTGGGTTAGAGCACCCACCTGGAAGCTGAGGACCATGGGTTCAGTCACCCTGCTCCAATCATGCTTTCATTATTTATCCACAGTAGAACAGCTTCAACAGGAAAGACAGAGGGAGGCCCACATCAGAATATCCCATAGCTCAGCGGTTACAACACCCTTGTTCAAATCCTTGACCCCTCAGCAAATCCTTTCTTCCCCTCTGGAAGAGAGGGGAGAACTGAATCTGGATCACCCACATCTCAGGTGAATGCTCCAACCACTGGAGTAAAAGTCATAACGTGAGCACCTCCTGCCTCAGTTTCGAATGGGGTCCAAGCTAGTAGGCACAGGTAACGAATTGGGCCCCCACAAGCATCGGCGGCAGATGCATGCTTGTCTTCCCCTGCTTTTTGAACTGCTCTGGGGTTCAGGTGGGATATAGGAGTTCAGACACCTAGAGGGAGGCAGCCGTGTGCACGTCCAGAGGCAGAAACTTAGGCGCCCAGGGAATTTTTACCCTGAAAGTTTAAGTGCAGAGTGAGTTTTGGCACCTACAGGATTTGGTGGGAGTTTTGTGGATTGCAGGGGAGTGAACACCAGGATTTAGGCCCTTAAACCTGAGACTTAGGCACATAAATACCTTAGTGGGTCTGGGCTTCTGTGACTACCTGTATAGAAGACCTATTAGGGTTCTGGTTCAAATCTGGAAAGGGTTGGTAGTAATGGCTAGGAAAGAAGCAGGACACGTTCATTTGGTATCAATAACTCTTAGGTCAGTTCTGGTTAAATAGATTTCTGTAAATTACCCCACAATCTGACCTGGCATTCCTTGGTGGCTGCCTCTGCAAAAAGGCTATGGTGTGAATGAGTAGAGAGTTCGCTATCTTCATGTATAGATGGGATCTCCCAGGACAGCAGGGAAGAGCATCATACCCATGGATACAATAAAATCCTACAACTCTTTCCCTCGTTCTAATCAAGTAGGCAGTGCCAGATGCAGCCTGAGCTACACTTTTTCAACATGAACCAATATCCTTAAATCTTCACCAGTGATATCATGCTTGATCAAGCCATCTTCAGCCAACATTAACCCTTTGACTCAGTAATCAGTCCTTAAGTAACTGAACTAATACACCTACCAATGGATTACTACTTATACTTAAGGAGAAATGATATATTTTTGTGAAGTGAGACCTTACAAAATTGTGGGTGTTCATAGGAGCTAAACTGAACTTTGAAGGTACCACAACATTTTGCCATTTTGGGGACATGAAGAGAAAATACTGTGTCACTTCTACAATGGACAATATCATAATGTGCCTGCAGTATACTGACTGGGCTGTTAAAGTTGGGGGTGGGAACAACTGTTGGGTGAGCTGGTTAATATCAAGGGTCACCACTCACTTCTGCTTATACTGCAGACCATGTCAAAAGCTTTCTAGTAATCAGTACAGCTTAGGAAAAGTCTTTGCTTAACTTTTCTTTCATCTTTCTCTTTCCCATCTGGTGTTAAAGATCAAACTTTCAGTTCCTCTACTCTTTTAAGCCTTGTCTGTTTGATAGCAAACTTCTCATCCATCTTAAATATGGGGCAAGTTAGAGTGTCTTTTAGGAGCAGTTACAGAAGAGATTTTTATCAGACATTAACTGTATAACCACTGATCTCGCTTTTGACTTCAGCCCGAATATTGTTGTTATGGGATATTCCCAATCTTTTCTGATTTTCAACTTCTGTTTCTCTAATGTACGTGTGGTGTGTTCCTTTAACATTTTGGAATATACTTTCTGTGCTTCACATAACTTTTTCCAAAAACTTTCCCAGCAATCCATGATGTCTATTTCTTTCAGACTTCAGCACCTGGTCTCTTAGAGGTATGGCAATACAGGAGTGAGTATAGGTTTTGACAGCATAGGTTCTATGTGGCTATAAACTGTACTCTTGTTGGTTAGATTCTACACAAAGGCTGCATCCTGTACTTTGATAGGATCACAGCAGAACTTGAATAAAAAGCTACTCAGTGAGGACTCTAGTCTCCTGTGTAGGATATGATTAGCTGCAATTGGAGCCAATGGGATTGACTTACATCTTGCAGTTGGAGAATCAGACTCAAGACGCTTACTACTATTCCTTAGTAGCAGAGCAAGGAAAGCAGATATAAATATTTGTTACTAGAGTTCACTTATGAAATTCTGCTTTTGTGCAGAAAAAGATTCCATTTAGTACACACAAATTTAAACATGTTTTAAAATGATAGTTGATCATACTAACAATTGTCAGCATAATTATCCTGTGATGCTATTGGCACCATCACAACCACATTACCTTTCAATGTTGAGGCAAGAATTATTATAAGTAATGAGAATGGAGGAAGTGGGGAAACTAATATTAAATGCAAACACTCTGATTAAACAAGGGGAGGACTGTGACATAAACTAATAAAATTTAGGGAAGGGAGATGGAAGAATGAAGTGACTCCTTGAATTGTGAATTTCAAAGCTGTGGTTGTTTTTATCATTAATATGACCTTAGGTGTGAAATAATTGTCCCAATTCAGCACTGCATTACTCCAGATTTACACCAGCGTAACTTTGATTTTGGTGAGGTTATGCTAAAATAAGGCTAGAGAGACGGGAGAATCATGTCCACAGGGATTTATTTTTATTTCATTTTATTTTTAAAATAATCAAATATTATCCAATTATTATCTACCAAAGTACTGAATGGCAGAAATAGTTGGTCTGCCCTGTAAGTTAACCACATGTTTAAGCTGTTTTCCAAAACCCTTGCATTTTACTAACTGTGCAGATAGTATTTGGTATGTGTATCACACATATTTTAAGCTTGGTAATTTTTACACAGTACAATGCAATGGGTCTAGATTGCAGGGAGGGATAGCTCAGTGGTTTGAGCATTGGCCTGCTAAACCCAGGGTTTGTGAGTTCAATCCTTGAGGGGGCCATTTAGAGATCTGGGGCAAAAATCTGTTGGGGACAGTACTTGGTCCTGCTAGTGAAGGCAGGGGACTGGACTCGATGACCTTTCAAGGTCCTTCCAGTTCTATGAGATAGGCATATCTCCATATTTATTTAGATCCATCTAGATCTTGTGGGGGGTAAGCATTCTGGTTTGGAGAATGTCTTATATTTACTTAATAGAGAAGACAATTCAAGTGATGTACTTTTTAACCCTTTGGAGACAGAAGAACCTCCAAGGCATTTATTTGTCAGGCAAACTAGAGGATGCATCTTGCTAAATGTTAAAGCTGGATTTGATTTAATCAAAATGTATCATGTAAATCTTTATTAGTTAATGGATTATTAACTCAACAGCCAGTACCAGAGCCATAATTGCTCTTGCCAGACTGGTTGTCTCAGATGCACACTAAGGGGAAAAAATCTTAGCCCCAGTGTCAGAGCCAAGTAGCTGGCTTAGGATCCTACTCATCTGTTCAGGAGGAATATTTGGAATAGGCCTTCATAGTTGGAGGAGATTTCACAGTGCCTGAACACCTCCATTCTGCAGGGAGCAAGAGTTGGATCCAGGAGGTGGTGAATGCCCTGGCTCTGTTCTCATACTGCCTTGTCCTCAAATCCCTGCACAGGAAATTGCTGGGGAGCTGGACTTCACACAAAGGCAGATTTTGTGTGAAAACTCGGTCTTTCCATAAGGGCAGGCTTGAAAATCATGACATAATTACTAACAGAAATACTATATTAGTTTGCTTTTAAAGGTTTTTATTGGCTCCCTCTGACCCATGTAGTTAGACTCACGATAACCAAGATAAGGTACCAAGCTTCACAGGTGAAAGGGTAAAAAATAATAATCCTATAATACTTAAAAGTCTAAAACATCCCTAAAATAACTTTGTCATTTGTGAGGAATAAAAAAAAATGCAGTATGGTGTGACAAAGGTTCTATTAATACTTCTTTGGTATCTCTTGAATAATTCATTTGTGGTTTCTCCACTCATGTGTAACATGGCTTCCACAAACAGACTTTGTACCACGTCACACACCGTCATGCATTATCTGTCTCTTGTGTCCATGCACAGTGTATATAAGACTCATACAATGAGAGGGGGGGTCTTGTATACTGGTCTGACTTTAGGACTGAGGCCAGGTTTGCACTACAAAGTTTTGGCAACATAATTACGTAGGGCAGAGGTGTGAAAAAACAGCTTCCCAATTGCCATAACTATTCTGGCAACTATGCCAACACAAGAGGGGTTCTGGCAGCATAGCTAATGTCATTTGGAGATGTGATGTTCCTATACCGGCAGAAAAACTCCTTCTGTTGGCATACGCTGTGTGTACAGTAGGGCGCTAATCTTTCAAAGTAGTGTAGCCAAGGCTGGAGAACCAGAAACTTTCGAGTTCTAATCTCGACTCTGCCATTCACTCACTCTATGGCTTGGGGGCAAGCGTTCTGAGGGCATGCGACTACATATTGCTGCTGCACAACAGTGGTGCTCAGGGGTATGAGAAGATGTGATTTATGACTAACAGAGCTGTGGCAGCAGAAGCCCTAGTGTAGATGCAGTTAAACTGCCCAAACTGCACTTTTATTGGTATAGCTTGTGTGGTTTGGGGGTGGTGGAAGAAGCACAACTCTGCCAGTAGAAACTGCATCCACACTTTCTTTTGTTGGTATAGTGTATTGGTATTTCCATACCAGCAAAGCACTCCTCATCTACACAAGGTCTTAGCTTCCTGGTACCTTAATTAGCCTGACAAACTTACCTGCCTCAAAGGAGCATTTTGAAGATTAATTTGTTAATGGTTGTGTCGTGCTTTGATGTGTACAGTGGTACACATGCTAAATAAGATTTATTATGCAAATAAGAATCTTTCCCCTCAGTGAAGTTAACTAGATTAAAAAAAAAATTAAGTTCAAGTCTCAGGGCTTGTCTACACTTACAGCGCTCAGTGCAGCACTGTAAGGCTTGGTCTACACTGCGGGGGTGGGGGGCGGGGAAATCGATCTAAGTTACGCAACTTCAGCTATGTGAATAATGTAGCTGAAGTCAACGTACTTAAATCTACTTACCGCAGTGTAGGTCGACTGCTGACGCTCCCCTGTTGACTCCACTTGCGCTTCTTGCTCTGGTGGAGTACCGGAGTTGACGGGAGAGCGCTCGGCGGTCGATTTATCGCATCTTCACAAGCCGCGATAAATCGGACCCCGCTGGATCAATCACTCCGGAGGTAAGTGTAGACATGCCCTTGTGCCGCTGCAGTGCTCTAAGTGTAGACAGGCTTCGCTAACTTCCTGGTTTCCTCTACAACATGAAAATATGCCAGACTTTGTAAAAGTGCTGTGGAGGTCATTAAGTGAAAAGAATCTGGGCAGATTCAGCACAAACAAAACATCCCCCAAAGTTATGTTTTGTTCTTGTATTACATATAGTGAAATATGGTATTAAAAACTGGAAAAAAACTGACTCTCTCCTGAACATTAGGGTGTAGAATGCAGAGATGCTCCAGGGTAGTTCTAATTTACAGCATTTATTTTTGTACTCTGTATTTTTTTTAACATTATTGCAAGAACACTCAGTGCAAAATACAGATCAAGAATCATTACTGTAGTTTATGTGGTATATGACATAACGTCGCTGAACTTTTTTTTTCTTTTTTCCATACGTCATGCTTTCCCCAGTGCTCAAATGGCAGGACAGATGTAATTATATGCTCCATGTTAATGTATTTCCAGTTGATGGAATGGCGATATGGGAAATTATTAATTATTTATATTGAGGTAGGACCTAGAGGCCCAAACAAGGAACAAGACCCCATTGCTCTAAGTACAACTGTACACACAAGTAGATAGTCCCTGCCCCAAATAACTCATGTAACTGTCTCTCTGGACAAGTAGTTTTCAGGGACTGAACCCAGAATCTCTGGATCTTATAACAGTTTGAGACAACAAACCAGATCTGGTAAAGTGGACTCAGTAGCCAACTCAAACCTCTATGAAGTCTAGCCACTAGATGACAGAGAGCCAGTATAGCATAAGTTACCCATACAATCTAAGTAATGTGGCATATCTAACTGTGCTCGATTCAAATTTGAGCACTGCACTTTCCCTTTACATTCCTGGAGGCTGGTGGTTCTGCTCCAAATATTCACCATTTCCCCCAAGCTTCTCAAATTCTCACCATGTTATGGGTGTCATCCTTCAGGACCAAGAACATTGGATGGAACTCCAATTCAAGCCAGTCAACGGGGCTCCTTAATCTTCTACTTCCAGACCCTGACAGGTGAGGATTCTTTTCTCTCATTCATGTTTCATTTAAGCTTTTTACTTTCCAGTTTCCATGTTGGTTATTTTCTCATAGAAGGTCTGATGAACTGGCATTAATGCACTTTAAACTCCCTTTACCAACAGCCACAGGCCAAGTACTGAGGGGCAGAAGCAGCACCAGACTTCCTATACTATCCCACCAAAGCTCTCATAACTGATCAGATAAGAGCTTCCCACATAGGGTGAGGGATAGTTCTGTTTCCAAGCCAGTTTATTCCTAGGCCTTTGCAACCAATTGTGCAATTTATACCGACGCAGATGAAGACAGAATATACACATTGTAGTTAATATGTTGGCTTCAGCTACAAGTCTGGAAATAGCTTGAATGTAAGCATTCAAGGTTCTGAAGTCCAGATGTACGAGGCTAGGGACACTTCTTCAGAGGATGTGATTAACTGATTATATCCACCAGTATATCCTGGTCTCAAATTAAATCAGTTAGAAAATAAGGCTCAGTTTTTATGTTACAAAACTGAATCCAATTCCATATGAAAACCCAATAATGGTGTAACATTAAGGTCATTGAGGTACATGCGAAAAAGGGCCAGGAAATACTGAATGAAGGTTTCATGTTCAACCTTAACTCTGCCCTGCGAGGTTTATGAATTACACCATGAGGCCAGATCCTCAGATGGTGTAATTTAGTGTAGCTGCATTGTTTTTGGTGGAGCTATGGTGATCTACACTAGCTCAGAATCTGGCCCATAGTCATTGCACATGATCATGTAATATTTCTCAAATAAAACATTTAATTAATCCATTGCCACCGAACACAAGTTCAGGATGGTCAGTGCTGCACATCATAGCCACTAAGCACTTCATAGCAATAGCAGGGATAGAACTCAGATCTCCTGCTCTACAAGCACAGACTTCTCTACCACTTGAAACACTTCCTTTAGGAGTACGAGGCCCATGATACATAGTTGAGCTGTTCTGATTCCATGTAATACTGGGCAGTGGTACAGACGTACACCAAGCAGCTCAAAGATAGAAGTGTTTGACTTGTAGTCCACTTTACATTATGCAAAGAAAGGTGTCACGACAGTCTTCTCTGGAGGACTTTTACAGAACGTTACAAATAATTAAAAATAGGAACTTTAAGAAGATTGGCATTCTTTTATCCCATAGTTCCACTACTGCAGAGTAGCAAAAGAGACTGTTTAGGCAACTCCAGCATGCATAAGGTGAATTTCACCCCCCTGCAAAGAGCCAGCACAAGATGTAGCAGGCTTTAAATGATACATAGGCCTTGTGCTAAAAGCCTGATAAATGTCATACTGAGCGTGCACTAGTTCTGTAATTCCCCCCCCTCACACACACCAAATTCACTAAACTGAAGTCTAGCAACTTGCAAGGAGTTATAACGGAACAGTGGAACTTCAATTTGTGAAAAAATAGGTTATTTTCTTCTTACTGCACTCCTTTAATCTCATCTCATTCTTCTGTTACTTTCTCCTTCAGCCTATGCTCTGGCACTCTTTCTGGCTGCCCGAGGAATTTCCTGGCATGAGGGGTGTCCTTGGGGGGCACAAAGGCTCTTGTCCCCATCCCCTCATCTCCTCCTTTCATGCCAGTGCCTTCCTGGGATAAAGGGGATATGGCCAGGGTGCCTCAGCTCTCCAGCTATCCCCCAACTGTCGTTGACGCTGTGGGCATAAGTGAAAGCAGCCTGTGAGGAAGTCCCAAGAACCAGGGCTTCACAATGGTGGCATAAAGCCACCTTTCCCTCCCCTCTCCAGGGCAGTTTTGAGTATAGTTTAGCCAGACTAGAGAATCTGACCTAATCATTGTAGGAGAAAAATTCTCACTCTAGTCAAGAATGTCTTTACTATGAAAAAATTACCTGTTTTTAAGCAGATCTTAGCTTGAAAGACTAAAATAGAAGCTGTCACGAAGTCTAGTCTAGGAGACTGATGTATAGAAAAGCATCTATTTATATTCAAGCTCCCGTAACAGAGATTGTGTTTGTTGAAGCCACCTCCTTCATGCTCTGTGCCAACCAATATTTTGAGAACAGGAGCAGAACAGGAATAGGTTGCTTTTAACCAATGCACATAGGCTTTTAACCCTACTCTATAAATTACATGATGTATTTTTATATGGGCTCTATTTTTCTTTCTGTAATGACAATATAAGCCTCTTTCAAGTAACTGAAATAAGGTCTCACATCTCTATACTTAACCTATCGAAATTATACCTGAACTGAATGTCTACAGACATTTAGGAAAGATGCTACTCTATACTAAGATCTGCAGGATATAAATGTTACTAAATACACATTACAGGATGCTTTATTCTGAATTTCACTACTTTGTGGTTGTAACCGCACCTGTAATACAATTGTCAGAAAATGTTTCCTGAGGATAGATTCTAAACTCTGATAAAATACTCCAGCTATGAGGAAGTCAAAAGATCTCACACACTGTGCTATAAAAACCACTTACAATATGTAAGATTGAACTGTGATTAATTAATACAAGGCCAGCATTTTACTACACATGTAAAATAGGGGCTAGATCTTCAGTTGATGTAAACTCACATTGCATAGTACCATTGACTTCAATATGCCTATTCACACCAGCTAAGGATCTGGCCCTCCTTCCACATTAGCTGAGGATTTACAGTTAGACTCTGCCACATTTGCTCACCCAGAGTTGTAACCTTACTCTGCAGACAACCCTCCGCCCCCCAAAGCTTTTTACAAAGCAACATGAGCAGGGGAGGCTGAACCGGGTCCCTAGTTGTTATTATAATAGAATGCATTGCCCTTTCATTCCATTTTACACAGAATATGGGGGGTAGGGAGAGACAGCGGAAGGAGAGAATTTGCAACTGATATTCAGTGGGCTAGAGTAAGCTGCTAAAGAGTTGGTAGTGGCCATGAATTAAAAAATAATTTGCAATGTGATATAGCAGGAAAAAAACTCAATGAGATTTTGGATTGTATTGGCGGAGGAATCATGTCAGAGGGCAAGAAGTAAGAGTCCCATTCCTCCTCTCCCCACACTTCTCTGACATGACTGTATTGTATTCCGTTCTGGGAATCTCATCACCAGAAGGACATTGACCCTTTGGGAGAAGCTCTGAGAAGAGTACTGAAAGTGACTGGGATGGATGTATGAGGAGAGATGGAAAGTATATAGCTATAAGCAGACTGTAATAACTGCACAAGGTGACTAAAACCAAGAGCTTGATTTTCAAAAATTCAGGTATATAATTGCATGTGAAAGAATGTATGCAACGGAGTGCCTGATTTGTCCACCCACCCCTGGTTACTATGACTGCACATGACTACAGGATATCATTTGCCGCACATGTACCAGATTTCCGCTCACAACAGCATACACAAGTTAGGTGTGCAACGACTTTTTGAAAAACCAGGCCCATAAGTTAATATTTATGATTTGCTCTGAAAATGTAACAGCCTTGATATCTCCTTTCAAATTAAACAGAGCAGTACCAATGAGAACTGCACACCAACTAAACTAATATGATCACATATTTGACTATTTTGAGAGCACCATTTTTTGACACATCCATTCTGCCAGTAATATGATGATTTCCCGTCTTCTACTTTGCATTTCTAATACGGTAGGCCTAGCAAGTACTATTTTGCCAAAGTAGCATTGGGAGTGATGTAGGTAACATGATCACTATTAGCAAAGTAACATTTGTTAGGGAAAGCTCTTTTATAATTTTATTGGGGTGTTTTTCAGGTAATTCAATATTGAATGCTGAGATACTCAAATCTGCAAAGCTGCTAAAATGTGAACATTTGTTGTTTATTAAGAGCAGCAGAGTTCAAATGTAGCTACTCTGAAAACTTCAGATAATAAAAAACAAGACCCTCCTCTGATCTGTTAATTATGTGTCACAAATTATATCTGGAAATCTGCTACCTAGATTATTGTATTCAGGATCCAGAGCATTTGGTGATGAATACACGCCAGACAGACTTGACAGAGGCTTTGAGAAGCAAACAAAATTTTACTTGGAAAACATTAATAACCTTTTTAACACCTGTTGCTTGATCCTAAGATAAACTTTCGACAGCCTCCACCATTGAAGTCTCTGGGTGTTGCCACAGAAGAACAAAAGAGATAAGCAGAGGATCACAGGGTTTCCTCAGCTGGGCATGTGAGGTTGTCATGGCACTGGTCAAGGATGAAGAGGATTGCAGACCAGATCCTTGGGGGTGTAAATTGGCATGGTTCCATTGCAATCCACATGATAAAGCTGTAAGAATTCCATGGAAGCGAAGTCTTGTGCCAGAAGAGGATCAGGAGCTATATCCAATTTACACCTGCTGAGGATCTAGCTCTCTGTGCCATTTTCTTTCAATCACTCTTGTGTAGGTTCTTGGGTTTGGTACAAATAACGCTGGAAGGGGTTCCCATATTGTGTTCCTGCCTAGATCTGCCCCGTTCCTTGGTCAGTTTGGGGGGACTTCTCTTATAGATACTGCCTGAAGGCAGTATTTCATTTCTAAAGCAGAAAGATTAGAAATCACAAGTAAGTAGAGAATGAAGAGCAGAGTCCACCTGCTCTGGAGTGGAATGAAGAACTTCCTAGATTTAGAAAAGGGTAACAAGACTTGGGGACAATCCAACAGTTCAGATGCAGGACAGTGTTTCTAGTGGGTATTGGGGTGATGTGTCAATCATAAGGGGAAAAAAAGATTAACACAAGTCCTGCTGTTTAAGAATCACAGGCTATATTACAAAGTCTGACTGAGTAATATGCTTCTTTGGGGTAAACAGAATTACATACTAATAAACACAGGAATCTTACATGGAAAACCCATTGTTTGGATTAGATCTGGGTCTCCAGCCACCAAGGCCAGTGATCTGCTACTAAACTATGACTGCTCTTCCAGCTGCTCAGCCCAGTTATTATTATTAGCCGCAATGATAGAATCATAGAATATCAGGATTGGAAGGGACATCAGGAGGTCATCTAGTCCATCCATTCCATCCTGCTCAAAGTAGGACCAATCCCCAACTAAATCATCCCAGCCAGGGCTTTGTCAAGCCTGACCTTAGAAACCTCTAAGGATGGAGATTCCACCCCTCCCTAGGTAACCCATTCCAGTGCTTCACCACCCTCCTAGTGAAAACGTTTTTCCTAATATCCAACCTAAACCTCCCCCACTGCAACTTGAGACCATTACTCCTTGTTCTGTCATCTGGTACCACTGAGAACAGTCTAGATCCATTCTCTTTGGAAGCCCCTTTCAGATAGTTGAAAGCAGCTATCAAATCCCTCCTCATTCTTCTCTTCTGCAGACTAAATAATCCCAGCCTCTCCTCATAAATCATGTGCTCCAGCCCCCTATTCATTTTTGTTGCCCTCCGCTGGACTCTTTCCAATTTTTCCACATCCTTCTTGTAGTGTGGGGCCCAAAACTGGACACAGTACTCCAGATGAGGCCTCACCAATGTCGAATAGAGGGGAATGATCATGTCCCTCAATCTGCTGGCAATGCTCCTACATACAGTCCAAAATGCCGTTAGCCTTCTTGGCAACAAGGGCACACTGCTGACTCATATCCAGCTTCTCATCCACTGTAACCCCTAGGGCCTTTTCTGCAGAACTGCTGCCTAGCCACTCAGTCCCTAGTCTGTACCCGTGCATGGGATTCTTCCGTCCTAAGTGCAGGACTCTGCACTTGTCCTTGTTGAACCTCATCATATTTCTTTTGGCCCAATCCTCTAATTTGTCTAGGTCCCTCTGTATCCTATCCCTACCCTCCAGTGTATATACGACTCCTTCCAGTTTAGTGTCATCTGCAAACTTGCTGAGGGTGCAATCCACGCCATCCTCCAGATCATTAATGAAGATATTGAACAAAACTGGTCCCAGGACCGACCCTTGGGGCACTCCGCTTGATACTGGCTGCCAACTAGACATGGAGCCATTGATCACTACCCGTTGAGCCCGATGATCTAGCCAGCTTTCTACCCACCTTATAGTCCATTCATCCAGCCCATACTTCTTTAACTTGCTGGCAAGAATACTGTGGGAGACCGTATCGAAAGCTTTGCTAAAGTCAAGGAATAACACGTTCACTGCTTTCCCCTCATCCACAGAGCCAGTTATCTCACCATAGAAGACAATTAGGTTAGTCAGGCATGACTTGCCCTTGGTGAATCCATGCTGACTGTTCCTGATCACTTTCCTCTCTTTTAAGTGCTTCAGAATTGATTCCGTGAGGACCTGCTCCATGATTTGTCCAGGGACTGAGGTGAGGCTGACTGGCCTGTAGTTCCCTGGATCCTCCTCCTTCCCTTTTTAAAAGATGGGCACTACATTAGCCTTTTCCCAGTCATCCGGGACCTCCCTCGATCGCCATGAGTTTTCAAAGATAATGGCCAATGGCTCTGCAATCACATCCGCCAACACCTTTGGCACCCATGGACTTGTGCTCGTCCAGCTTTTCTAAATAGTTCTGAACCACTTCTTTCTCCACATAGGTCACCTCCTCCCCATACTGTGCTGCCCAGTGCAGTAGTCTGGGAGCTGACCTTGTTCATGAAGATAGAGGCAAAAAAATGCATTGAATACATTAGCTTTTTCCACATCCTCTGTCACTAGGTTGCCTCTCCCATTCAGTAAGGGACCCACACTTTCCTTGACGTACCTCTTGTTGCTAACATTCCTGAAGAAACCTTCTTGTTACTTTTAACATTCCTTGCTAGCTGCAACTCCAAGTGTGATTTGGCCTTCCTGATTTCACTCTTGCATGCCTGAGCAATATTTTTATACTCCTCCCTGGTCATTTGTCCAAACTTCCACTTCTTGTAAGCTTCTTTTTTGTGTTTAAGATCAGCAAGGATTCCACTGTTAAGCCAAGCTGGTTGCCTGCCATATTTACTATTCTTTCTAACCATTGGGATGGTTTGTTCCTGCAACCCCAATAAGGATTCTTTAAAATACAGCGAGCTCTCCTGGACTCCTTTCCCCTTCATGTTATTCTCCCAGGGGATCCTGCCCATCAGTTCCCTGAGGGAGTCAAAGTCTGCTTTTCTGAAGTCCAGGGTCTGTATTCTGCTGCTCTCCTTTCTTCCTTGTGTCAGGATCCTGAACTTGACCATCTCATGGTCACTGCCTCCCAGGTTCCCACACAATCCCACATATGCAATATGTTGTTGTTATTGTTTTATACAAAGAGGGGAAAATGCTAGGGAAACTGGATGGAAGCCACATATTAAATTGCTTGTGCAACTCCTGTACTGGGGCTTCAATTCTTACTATTTGCAGTGAAGGATCTTCTAAATGCAATCAGCTGTACCATTCACACTAGATAATTAACTCAACGACTTATTATTCAGAGATCCACATATCATACCACATAGCTGACACCCTCCTTTTCAGTTCAGGAGCATGACTCTTAGCATGTACAGTTTCACACAGGGTTAGGTCAGCCTTGCTATAGAAGAGTATCTTTTAAAGTCAATCTTACCAGAGAAGAATATTCTTTATATTCTTTAAAGTAACAGAAGAATCCACCCAAGAAATTTGAGAACCTCGTAATACTTCTGAGTTCTGAGACAATCTCATTGTAATGTAGAACCTATTTAAAAACAAACAAAACTGAACCAGTTCTCCCCATAGAACTAACTTATGATTAATAAATAAATTCCTTGCCATTAATACTTGGTCTCCACAAATCTTTTACTCTATTTAGTCTGAATCTAGCTTTTAAAACTTAGTTGGCAGTTTTGTAATATCCAGAGGTTGGACACTAGATGCAGACATCCCCGATATTATAAATATGATTTCATACCCGTTTTGTTTTGTTAATGGACTGTATTAATACAAAGTCATCTTACCAGAAGTCCTGCCAGAGAGGTAAGAATCATCCACCTCACTTTACAGATGGAAGACTCACAATCCTGCTTCCTAGATCATCAGCTTGCAGAAGGAGAACACACATTGCCCTGAGTGCGTAAGTAGCCTGTGTTCCTGCTGCTTCATGGCAAGCTCCATGGGCTAGTGTGGATAGGACCATAGTCCTCACCTCTGCCAGCTCTCTCTGGGGTGACTTGTGTCTTGGGGAAGGCTAGGAGGGAAGCAGCTCCTAAGCTCTCCATAATGCCAAGAGTGCTATGCCAGAGGCACAAGACGGGAGGGAAGGTTCTTTCAGACCTCCTCTTGTCTTGTATACGCAGGTTATGGAGCTAGCGTGAGCAGCACTGATTTTGTCCTCTCCGGTTGGCTTGACAACCGCAGTTCTACTGAGGTGTCCACAGTCCTTAGGTGTCTCGTGTGGCACAAAACTGTTATATTTGGCAAACACTCAGGATTTGAGTTGGAGACAGAGAAAACACAGCACTTGTCTTAATTATATGAGCAGTCAGGTCAGATAGACCACACCAGCTTCTGGAAACATTTAAATCGCAGCATAGACAGTCGGGTTCGGGCTGGAGGCTGAGCTCTGGGACCCTCCCCACTTTGTAGGGTCACAGAGCCCTTGTTCCAGCCCAAGCCTGAACAGCTACACAGAAAGTTTAGAGCTCTGCAGCCTGATCCCCCTGAGTCAGAGTCAGCTGACGCGGGCCAGCCACTGGTGTTTAATTGCAATGTAGACATACTCTTAGGGTGTGATTAGAATCCATGGGAGTCCTTCCATCAACTACAATGGGTTTTGAATGAGACCCTGTTCATGCTCAGAGGCTTAACACAGGTATTAGCACAGTCACTTGCATACTATCATTACATCATCTCATTCACATAGTTCTCAATGCTTGTAATGTGGGACCTGTCCCTACAGAGCCCACCAACCAAGTGCCTTGAAGTATCTGAGAAATGTAACTAATTATGCATAACTTATCTTACTGAGTTATTGTTTCAAACACAGGAAATGGAAACTAGGACAACATGGCAAATGAATTCCATGCCAATGCAGGATAATAGAAAGTTAAAAAAAAAACCACAGTTAGCTGGGCATGTTATTCTGTTAGTCCAATCATTTAAAGGGTTAATCTTAAAAAAATTGCCCTTTTGTACAATATATTTACCTACGTGTGTTACCTTTAACAAACAATAGATTTAAGACAGGGACATAGGGGAAAATATTTCTTCTTATCCTCTCCCCCATGGGTGTATTTACTTTGTGCATTTCACAGCAGTGTGTGTGTAGACAATTTCATTGCTGTCCCTGTATATTCAGTCTGTTCCCCTTTGGTTTGGGTGGGTCTCCCCTTCCCCAAAAGCAACGGAAAAGATTAAAACCTTGTTGTAAAAAATTGGCAGGGTACTCAGTGGCTGAAGCAGTACCTAAAACCAACAGGTAACTCTTGAAATTGACTAGATTGCAAGTTGATTGTGTCCCTTTAACATAATAAACTATAAACCACAATAGCATCTGCAGGAAGTCTGCTGATTGCTTTGTATAAGTCTATATTAATATTTTATACCACTGTCATCTCTGCCTATTCTTAGCCACCTTGTTATCTTGCACAGTCTGGAAGGAGCAGTTTAGCAATAGGCTACATCATGAGTGTGTGTGAAATCATGCTGCAGCGAGAAGTGTTGTATCCACATGCAGATGAGTCTCTTGACCTTGACCCTCCCTTAAGTGTGCAGTGTCACTGTGTGGATTGATTAGAATATGGATCTTTTCCCTGGCTGCAGATAGGAGAGAGAGGTAGTGGAACAAGACTAAACCAACCAATAGACATGTCTACCTTGACTATAATGAGTAAGTATGTGGATTTTTTTAAAATGAGCTAATGACTCCAAATATGTTGTTTTGAGATAACACAGTAGGACTCAACATGACAGTCAGTGTGAGACGGATGACATGAAGAGGTGAATTGTCAAAATAACTGAGACATGGAATTGTCTAGTCAAAAACATTCCAGGTATTTGCTTCTTAGTTCCCCCCCTGCACGTATCACCCATGCAGTGTTTTAAAAATGTACCTCTAAGTGACTACACATGATTTAATGTGATGAAAGAGAGAGAACAAGAGCGAATTGCAGAGTTGTAACAGATAATGTGCTAGGTTATCTGCAGATACCTGTACACAGCAAATGGCCCTGCTTGCAGGTAATCTATATAACTTCTGAATAGTTTGGTACAAAGCATATGTTTCCCCCTTTTTCTTGCAGCTCCAGTGATTTGAAATGTGGAGTTGTCAGTGATCACGCTGTATGAAATAAAGCAATCAAGTTAAAATAATATTTAAGGCCGAGGCACGAACTAGTTGTGCTTGGGTGTTGTAGCGTGGCATCTTTCTTCAAAGCCTCTCATAAGAGTGGGCGACATCACATTTAGTACAGAGAGCTGTACTTTACCATGCTCTAGGATAAATAGTGTACAAAAGATCTGTGCATGTTCCCATACTTGCATCGTGGAAAACATGGTTTCTCAGTGGAATGTAACATTGTCCAGTGATATTTGACCCTACGATAAGTCATCTGGTGTACTGCACTGACATCTTAAGTTCTGATCCTACTATGCACACCACACAGGTGGACCTATTGGGTTCTGCATGGAGCTCACCAGAGAGGTATTTGCCTGGAGCTCATTGCAGGACCAGGGCCCAAGCCATTTCAGAACTCTTCAGTGATTTATTACTACAAGATTAAAAAAAACCCCACATAAAAATTAACCTTGATTACCCCCGCTGCCAAAAAACCCACTAAAGAGGATGCAAAGACCAAGATCTAGAACATATTTACACACATGTGCGGACACGCACACACACACACACACACACACACACACAAATTACAAGCCTATTTACAAAACTGAAAGTGGTAAAAATGTGGTGATTAGGAATAGGGCAGTATCCCTTTAAGTAGTTTGTGAGCCACCTAATGGTGCTCAGTGTTCTACAGAAGCTGCCAGAACCCATCCAGAGTGGCAGCTTGTATATGTGGTTAGATCTTGCATGTTGGGTATATTCTGTAAAACACAATCATTTGGAACTGACCATGCCTGAATGGTTCATTCACATCGTTGTTGTGGAAAGAACAAAAGACAGCAACCTATGTTGAGGATGGATGGGACTGCAGAGATTTAGGGAAAATAAAACTGAAAAGGAAACTGCAGCCTGCAGCCACTGGGAGTAAACTGCTCATCTGGGAAGGGAAAAAGAGGTTTAAACGTCTGTCTGTTGAAAATTGACTTGTTTGATCACTTAGTAGAGGCCTGGCTCAGCTATATCAAGAAACTGGAATAGCACCTAACTGCTAATGGTATAAACAATGAGAAAGTGTGGCTGTTCTAATAAGTGTAAGGGGTGGGGGGTAAAACCTATAGCCTGCGGTACAGTTTAACAGTTCCTATTAAACCCAGAGACAGAACGTTTGCTGAGATTGGGGTTGGTCTATAAAATCCCCAAAGTCACTGGTGACTGTTGACAGTTTCTCCTTCTATAAACGGACTCAAAAAGAAAATGAGATAATTTCTCAATAGGTGGCTGGATTACAAAAATTAACACAGCAATGCCGGTTTGGAGGGAGATTACATGATGCATTAAGGGATCAATTAGTGCACGGGTAGGCAAAATGAAGCAATCCAAAAGTGGATACTGACTGAGGCTGATTTGACCCTATTCCTATACACTATAATAAGGTTACATGCCTGAAGAGAAACCAGGAAAGAAGAAGCATGATGTGCAACATCTGCCATGACTCTATATGGCATGTTCTAAACTCTCTATTGGCTGATGACAGCACACAGGTTAGGATTTCAGTATGGCTTGATCTGGAACTGATCTTTCATTGAGTTTTGAATAACTTAATGGCAGGGATCAAGAGTGGCATGAAGCTCATCTTCACATCAATCCTGATCCTTTTCCATAAATTATTCCAAATTCAAGGGCATAAAAAGGGTATTTTTAAAGCACCTAAAGAATATAGAAATGTGGCCTGCATCAACATAGTTTTTCATTAGTGCAATTCATGCTTAAAGCAGGGCTAACGATGTAATTTAGATATTTTGTAACTCAAGAGTGTCTTTACAGTGGATTGATTTGTTTTAAAATAGTCTAAGGTAAAAACGTGTACACTAAACATTAATCTTAATGTGATTTAATACTTAGGACCGTAGTTTTCATCTATTGAACTCACAGCACATTGAAAAAGGAAGGAGGGAGGGTACCTCTGCCTCCTTTATACAGATAGAGAAGCTGAGGCACAGAAAGGGGAAGTAAATTGACCAAGGTCACACAGTGAGTCAGTGGCAGAGCTTAGAATAGACACCCTGGTTTCCCCAACTCCCAGTCCATGACCTATCTAGAGATCCGTGCTGCCTCCAAAGATAAGTTTTTTGGGAACAGAATTTCAGAACCCAGAGTTTGGGCTGGTTTTCACTACTGCTGCTGCAATCGATGCAGCAGGGGTCGATTTAATGGGTCTAATGAAGACCCGCTAAATCGATGGCAGAGCACTCTAGTTGACCCTGGTACTCCACCTCTCCAAGAAGAGTAAGGGAAGTCAATCGGAGAGCGTCTCCTGTCGATACAGTGCAGTGAAGACACCGGGGGAAGTCGACCTATGCTACGTCGACTCTAGCTACATTATTCACAGAGCTGGAGTAGTGTAACTTTGGTTGACTTAACCCGGTAGTGAAGGCAAGCCCTTTATAATGGAAGAGACAATGCTACCTTAAATGCAACTGCACAATTGGCACCATCCCACTACTGCAGATAGAGGTCAGTAAAAGCTTGGTTCACATAATGAGTGTTTCCCTTAATCTTTTGTTTAAGATTCTGCTCACTTTGATGACCAATATCTAGTTTTTGTGACGATCTCAGAGACAGAAGTTGTACAATCTTATTCCAGACTTGGATGAGTAAAACTTGCTTGACTGCCTTTAGCGCCCAGTGAAACACTGTAGGTTGACTAGCTTGACTTGAACTCTAATGATACCGAGTGTGTCTTCCATTAAATAAAGACTGAAAAAGGGAGCAAAGGGAGGGAGAAGGAAAAATAGTCCAATGAAAAATAAATCCACTCTATTTTGACAATAGGGCACCTACTCGTGCCAGTCCAGCTTTATAGAATGGTTCTTCTATTCTGAATGCACATCACGTCTTTTTCTACAGAAAGGAATACAGTGCGTTGAAACTGATCTTTCTTGGAAAAATATGGGTTAGATTATTGGAGTGAGACCCTGCAAATTCACACAAGTTTTATGTGCTTAAAGATTATTTGCAGAAACTTACAAAAGAAAGACGCAACTACAGCAGAACGGTGATAATGCTCTGGTATAATTCAAGGGGAAAAAAAATCCCAAACCAACCAACCTTGGGTTCCAAATTTTTTTTTTCTGTGCACCTACATCTGCATACACCCTTCTATTAAGTGGGCGCAACTTGGATAGTGTGTGAACACCAGTGGGTGTTTTAGAATCGACTTGGCTTGCATATACCCAATATCCATGCATACTTGTGTCAAGCATGCTTTTAGATACATCACCCAACTACACCCATGTCCTCAGTGTAAAAAACGTGTACAACTCCCATTTCAGTTCATTTCATGTTGACAAGGGTCTATTCAGAGGTACAAAGGCACATTCTAGTTTCTTCACTGTCCCATAGCAGAGCTCCAACATCATTATTCTGTCTCCCTAAGGTGGCTTTTCCAGGAATGACATTAAGATATGGCAGCATCCACTCATTTTTCAGGCTCTGCAAGTTGCTCAGGAATTTCTGGGTATTTCATGCTGGCTCACTGTGGGTTCTTATAATGCTGAACGAAACTCACCTTCCCCTGAAGATGAACTAAAATGATCTCTCCAAGAATTGGTATGCAAAACAAAACTTTTAGATCACTATTAGTGAATCAGCATATTTCAATTCCCATTATTTCAAAATGAATAATTTAATGTTCACCCCTTTTAAATTTACCACTTTTAAATTAAAAACTCATTAAAATGTTTCAATAACAGTTAATATTAGCATACCAATAAGACATACCAAGTGGGCATTACCAGGAGATAATTGACCTGATCTGTAAATTGGTGCCCTTGATTTTACCTCTGGATGTCAATCAATTACAGCAGTCAATCATCCTCAAGAAGTGCCTGCCTCAGCAGGTCTTATTACTTAATCATATAACTGTTGAGCTAATACCATTCAAAAACTCCGCTAGGAATTACCATTCATTATCACATCAACATTAACAAGATCTTGAAGTGCATACTATATTATTCATAACATAATACTCTGCCAAATGGAAAACATCAAAATAGATTTTTTAACATCTGTTTTTTAATTAGCAATTCTTAAGGATGATCAAATAATTGAGATACAGGTTTTAGATTGGGTTCATGGAGAGGATGTGATCAAGTTAGTAAGTCATGGTGAGACTAAGATGTCACTGTACAAAAAATAAGCTACTCTAAGGGTCAGAACGTTAGTTGGTGTAAATTGTTATAGCTCCACTGAAATAAATAAATCCTCACCAGGTGAGAATCTGTGGAGTATATATTGAATGACAGTCTTCTGTCTAAAGAAATGTAGTGGACACATTTCTCTTAATCTTTAGGGGAGTAAAGGTTTTCAGGAAAGAACCCAGAGGGTTCTATATAAGTAAATGACTTGCAAAATCTTACTCATATGAGCAGTCCCCTTCAATTAAATGGAACTATCATTCCCTTTGTGTACAGAAGGATACTGAAATGAAAACCTCTTTCAAGAAAGTGAAAAGTGGACATGGAATCTCAGGAAAGTTAATCTGAATTAATCTGTTTTTAATTCACATTTTTAGTTAATTAAACTCATTAAACTCCTGTGCGAACACACTCATTAAGAATTAATGTGTCCCTGTGTAGGCAAGCCCAAGATGAGTTTAGAGTCTTGGGCCCCAATCCTGCAAGCACTTATCCATGTGCTTAACTTCATGCACAGATATGAGTAAAATTATGGGACTGCACATGTGCATAAAATTAAGCACATGCATAAAGTGTTTGCAGGATCAAGGCCCTAAGTTTTCCTTCTGGATATACTGGAACAAATGTGTCATCTTTAGTATTAAAGATGGGGCAAATCAGCTAGACACTTGGTTTTACCGAAGTACAGAAAAAACTGCATTTTTGGAAGGCAACATACATACTGTTAGACTCTCATTGAGGAAGAAGTAGAGAAAGCATTATTAGCGACAACTGTTTGCACTGCACACAAAATCAAGATAGGAGTCAACATGTTTGGTAACAAAGAAAACGTGGTACCTTAAGTATAAGATTAACAATTACAATGATCTGTACATTTGGCTGTCCCAAGAACGCTAACAGACACAGCCAGAAGAGACAATTAGTAACGTATTGGCACCAGGGTTCTCTCATGTACTTAACAAAATCTGGCACTGTGTATAAACTCACATCACAGCACTTGCTTTAAAGCCTTCTGCTGTAGTTAGCATAGAAACATGGTGGAAAATGTGCAGAGATAGAAAAGAGAGCTGTTACAACATGCCTAGGGAACAGAGATAGGTATGCCCATTGGCACAAAAATACATCCAAAATTCTGAATGAAGGCTTCAAGAGTAACATCTACAGCAGATTTTGCTGTATTCACTCATATGCACTTTTGAGGAAACACTGTGGATAGCAAGGGGATCTGGAGGATAATAAATTCAAGATTGTTTAGATCACAAGCCATCCTGCTGTTACAAGATTTATACCCAAGGGCCCATACCAGACCATATTTTTAATCCACATTTTCTCCTTAAATCTTCTAAAATAGAAGGTATCTATTTTCTTTACCTAAATCACTAGGTTGAACTAATATTTTCACACTGGCACATGCCATCATTGGCAGCACCAAAAAAAACAGAATCCAAATTCCCTTGATGTGCAGCTGCTGGAAATTACAATACCACTCAGAGATAATTAGCAATTAGTTAAACACCACATGTTAAAAGCCCTTTAAATTTTTTTCCTCATGATTCCAGCTGGTAATAGCTAAGCTTAAACATTTAATTTAAGACAAATACAAACAGGAAAGAATGGAAACTTGCCCACCTGGAATAACTCAGTAAGAGTTTACTTATATATAACTTCTTATATGATAATAGATGAAGAAGAAAGGAATCCAATAGAGAGAGGAAGAACGGAATACTAGTGCTAACAAGTAGCATTTCGGGCCCAAGCCTGCGAGCTATTGCTTCAGGATGCAATGCTTGCTAGCCCCACTGATGTCAATAGTATGGGGCCCTAGATATTACCTTTCATCAAAGGATCTTTACAAAAGTAATGGATATTCACAACATCCATGTGGTAAGTATCATTAAAGCCATTTTATAGATGCGAAAATGGAGGGACAGAGTTAAAGGGATGAATCACTGGAAGAGCTGGGACTCTACCACAGAATCCCTGACAGCCTATCCCCAACTGATTAGAAGACCATACTTATTTCATAGAACCTTTGTTTTACATCAAGGTTCCCAAGATTTTTGAGAGTTTGGGCCACCTCTTAATGGAGAGGGATTGCCAATGGGAGGTGATCTGTCTAAGACAATCGCGTCACATTTTTGTGTCAACTACCAAAAAAAAAATCGTATTAGAAAAGTATTCTTCTTTTATTGGAATTTACAGCTGGAAACGAGAGCCAGCACCGTGGGACCAGCCAGCTGATGGGGACCACTAGCGCATGCTCTGCAGATCACCAAGGGTCCATAGACTATAACTGGAGAAACTTTGTTTTAGAAAATTCCTTTGAAAATGCCTTGATGAAGAGTCCCCTGTGAAGGTGTGCATTCACATTCCACCAAAGCCCTGATTGAAGAGGGGGAAGATGAGCAAACAGGAACTGGACAGAGATAGCAGGAAATTCCAGCCCAACTTCCTTAACAAGGCGGCCTGGAAAGAAGGGGAAGGATGCAGTGGTGTGAATGCTGGGTGGTTGCAAGGGTCCAACAGATTGAGAGCCAGCTCTGGGCTGGGGAACAGGTCCAAAGAGCAGCCTGAGCCTGCGGCCCCCAGTGAGCCTGCACCACACTGCACATAAGAGTCAGAACCACAGAGGGAAGGAGATCTGGATCGGTGACTGAGCAGGGCAGATGCACAGTGCCCTTTGCGTCTGATGTGGGCAGGCAGGCGACATTGGACTGTATGTTGCTGCAGCCTCTGGAGAGAAAGCAGGGAGCAGGAACCCACTGCTGAGGGGTCGACTCAAGGGCAGTTGGACACCAATGCAATGTAGATGCAGACTCAGAGCACTGAATTCACACCATAGACTGGAGCTGGGGCAGTTTGGATTCAGATGCAGTCAGTGGCTAATCAAGGTGACAATTAATGGTATTGATGTGATTCCTGGGTGAATTATGGCCTCGTAGGCAGAAGGTGAGGTGTCTACCCAAGGCCAGGGGAGTTTGGAACACACTACTAGCTAGGCCAGCGCTCACCTTACATCACTGATACAGCCCCTTTTACATTGAGATTTAGCTAGAGGAACAGGAGCCAAAAGTTCATTTAAGTCCTGGCATGAAGTAAGCTTCAGAGAGTTCCAACAGATTACATTAATTTGCTCAGATTATATAAGATACCAAGCCACAGTTACACAATTTAGTGCCGTTTCCAAAGTAATTCCAGTTTCACAATTATGAATTTGAATTTCTTCTTGGATGAAACATGTTAAATATTTGTCAATGCAAGAGTGCTTTGTACAAGACAGTAGCTGTCCTTGCTATTAAAAAGTATAAAGGTAAGACCATTCATTACAGTATAATGACCTTGCAGTTCCATTATTAAAAAAATTTCTGCAAACTGTGTTTTGAAACACTGTCACATGAATGATATGGGTCAATTTCTGGATTATTCTGTATTAGTGATGGGTCAAACCCTCAAAATGGTTCAGAGATTTGGATGTGCACCCAGAAATTCATATGCTCATTTGAGCTATATGTGAACAACCAAAGCCTACTTGGTCTGAAAAGCTCACCTGGAAATCTCACAAGTAGTTGTTTTAATGAGGTTTCCAGTAATTCTAGCTTTTGGCTGGGTTATTGACACACTATTATGGCAGCTCTCTGTTATTTGAGTAGAAATCAGAGTCGCATGCTCAAAAATGTGTAGTATTTAACACAGAGTTAAACTATTTTGACACAAAATTTTGGTTTAAGATGTGTATTTCCCCTTCCTTCCCCATCTGAACAGGTTTCTCCAGATGCAGTCACTGCATATAACAGATTAGAAGCCCCTTGAGTAATGGGAGAATTTGAATCCACATCTGAACTTTACAGTTTAGGCCTCTCTCTATGAAAGGGCAGAGCAGAACTCACTTCAAACATGCTTGAATTAGGGGAAAGTTTGGATTCTGATTTGACCTTCATGGCTCTGATCCATCTTACTTGTTAAGTCATCTGATCTCATCCTGGACAAGAAGCAACAATTCTCTGTCAACAGACTTGTGACATTGGGCAAACCTGCTCGACAAGTAAGCTTGTTTAAACAACAGAAAAAGGTTGCCAAGCTCATGAGTCAGGGAAATTTTAACCAAAATCAGTGAAGAAGAAGGTGTGTAGCTAGTATTACCAGTGAGAATTATAAGCAGAAACTAGAGAACGGGCGGTAAAAAGAAATTTTAAAAAACAACCCAGATTTAGGGTCAGATCTTGCAGTGTGTGTTTGCAATATCCACGTCCAGTGCCAAACAAGTGTGTAGAACCCCCAGGCATCAAAAAAGCCTAAGTGGTGGAAACAAAGATGGGAATGAAAAAAATCTTTAAACAAGTAGTAATGAGTAGACTTCCTGACTAAACATAGGGATGTGTGGAGGACTACTGACTCAAAGTAGAGCTAACACTGCTGGAAATGGCACATAAAGTTCTAGGAGTGACGAAACCAGTGATGAAAAGGATAAAAAGGGAGATTTGGTGGAGGAATCCTCAAGTTAAAGAATCTGTAGCGAAAAAAATAGATAACCTTTAAAAACTGGCAGACCAGTGGCTTGAGCAGGAGTGAGATGACACACAGAGGCAAAAAGAGGAGGACAAAATAAGCATTGCAACAAAATTTTTTGCCCGTGAAGGGCTATATGATAGAGGAGGAGAAGATGAGGGAGAAAAGACCATCTACAAATTCCGTAAGGCAAGAAAGAAAGAAAGTAATGAGGGAACAAGTTTGCATATATTAGAAATGAGCACGGTATATTGCAAGCAAATGGTGAATAAATCAACAAAGTCTGGAGTGATTATTTTGAAAGAGTAATGAATGAGAACCCAAGGGAGGAACTAAGAACACGTAAGCCAAACTGGGGTGTGATAGATTGCATACAGGAGGAAGAGGTTGTGGAGGCACTTAGGAAAATGGAAAAGAACAAAGCACCTGGCCCTGATGAAGTACAGTGGATGTGCTGAAACCACTGGGAAGGGAAGGCATTCAAGTATTCTACAAGTCTGTTCAATGATATTCTTAAGAAAGAGAAAATGCCGGATGAATGGTGTAAAAATTTGTGGTGCCCATTTTTAAACATAAAGGAGATATTACACTGTGCAAATTATTACCCAAATAAACTAACCTGCTATGAAATTATGGGAGAAGATTACTGAAAAGTGTCTTCGTGGAACAGTTGAAATTTAGGAGGGTCAATATGGATTTATGCCAGGGAGGAGTACAGTTGCTGCCATATTTGGTCTCTGAACCCTTATAAAGAAGCTTAGAGAAAAGAGACAGCAACTGGGTCTTTGTGGACTTGGAGAAGGCATACAATAGTGTACCAAGATAATTAGTTGGTGGAGTTTGTGATGGAAAAGTGTGCCAGAAGGATACATCCATCGTATCCAGCACATGCATGGAGTGGTTACCAAAAGTCAAAAACCAAATGGGGCTACAGCAGAGAATTTCCAGGAAACATTGGCCTGGATCATGGGTCAGCATTGAGCTGTTTTTTGTTTTCTGTTGCCATGACTTGGAGTATGCTGTTTGCTGATGACTTCATGATGTATGCAGAAGGTTGTACAAATCTGAAAACTGACCTAGAACAGTGGAAACACAGATTTGAGCATGCAGGACTTAAGAGTAAATGTTGGTAGACAGAGAGGAGGACCCACCAAAAATGATATTACAGGCCGTGAGCTTAGGAGAGTGAAATAATTTAAAGTACCTAGGGTCAATTGTTGCTGACAATGGTGCCCTCCTGAGTGAGCCCTGGTCTCCTATCAAAGCTGCTTGGTGCAAATAGTGGAGCTGACCTCAGTTCTCTGTGATAAAAAGATGCCACTGAAGTTAAAAGGCAGGGTGTATAAAACTAATTAGACTCATTCTAATCTATGGAATTGAGATTTGGCCAGTAGCAAGAAAAGAAATCAGTACGCTCTCCACCATGGAAATGAAGATGTTGAGATGATCAAATGATTGGACACTCCACGATAGGAAATAAAATGAGGTTGTGAGGGGCCTAATGTGGGTTGCTTCAATTGGAGACAAATAAGGGAGGCTAGGGTATATTGGTATGGACTTGTCCAGCAGACACTGGAGAGTTATATCAGTAGGATGGACCTTGCAATGATCATGAATGGAAGACGACCAAGAGGGAGACCAAAGACTCAATACATGGACTGGATATCAGTAGACCTTAGAGAGACCAATTTGCACAGCTGCCAGGCATACAATCAAGAGTTTTGTATATAGGAAAATGACAAAAAGAAGACACATCTGAATTGTTAAACACATAAGCTTTGGGCATGCTTGCACTCACTGTGTGTTTTCTTTCCATGAACATTCATGTGATCCAATTTTACTGGCACAAAAAGGGTTTGTGGAGAACAAAATTCAAAAGTCACCTTCACCAGTATTCACTTTAAACAAATTTTATAACATACACAAGCATGTGTGCTGAAACTCCATGTGCACTCATCCAGAGAGGGAACAAAAACAAGAACACGTGCCTTTGCTAACCCATTGCAAGTAACCACCATGGCTCATCAAGCAAAAAAGAATATTGAATGTTTGCATAATGATTGGCCACCACACCACAGAATTAAAATGCAAAAATCACTGGATACATGCAAACAAAGACATTGAAATCCGCTCACGTATATTCAGTGAGCAAAATAAGAACCTAAATGGACTGGGTAAGTTTTTCATTGTAAATGATTCTCTCAGCTCTAGTCACACCACCTTAGAGTAGCAGCATGCTAAGTGAAAGACTTAGCTGAACTTAAATATCACCATACATCAATTTGCCATCTTCTGGAATTTCAGACTTCTGTATGGAATTTAGAAATAATTCCTAGTAGCATCAAATATATCCATCCCATGCTCTTCCTAACCAGACTGTCCATGTCACCCATCCAGAATCATCCTGGGCAGCTGTCTTCAGCTGATGCAGTAGACGTTTAAACTTGCTACCAGTCATCAGACAAGTTAGTGAGACTCACATGGCAATGTGGAGAAAAGTATGTCTTTTCAAAATATACTGTTTTCAAAATAGAGCTGTTCAAAATATATGCCTTCAGACCTTTCTTCAAAATCCTACTGAAACGTTCACCAGCACCCCTTGCCCAGATATTTTTAGACTCAAAGGACGGACAGAAATTAATAACTATAATTTGTGGTCAATCCTCCTATAATCTATTTTGAACAAAGCAGCCAATCTTTTCACTTTTTTCTACTACCTAAGCACTGATTAAAAGGGCAGACTTCCCACTATTTTTAGTCCAGTTCATTAGCTAATAGAAGTCATCTAACCTGGATCAAACTCCAAACTTAGTTCCAGCCATAAATTTGACTCTGACATGTGTTGATAGGTTAGAATTGAAAAAATGTAGGCAATGTGACTCCTCTAGGCCTCAGCAAATACCAGTCCACCAAACCAAGTCACTGGAATGATACATAGTTCTCATCTTGGCAAGATGTCTTTCATGAACTACTTCTTTCATTCTTAATTTATTGTTAGTGGATAAGCATAATAATTAGCATCACTGTTTGTTAGTAGGTTTACATACACACACAATGATACATATGAACACAATATTTTATCAGTATAATTATGTAATATAGTCATAATGTATAAATAGCATGAGTCAGATTCTCAGATGGTATAAATTAACATAGTCCATTAACTTCAATGGAACTATGCCAATTTCCAGCAGCTGAGATTCATGATATATAATTATAGGGACACCAAAAGTAAACTAGAAATAACTCCAAAGTAAATTGGAAGTAACTCCCTTGAAGTCAGTGGAGTCACTCCAGTATAAAACTTCTGAAAATGAGATCAGAATCAGATGCACAATAAAATAACATAATAGCTCATATTCACATGGCACTTTTCATCTCAGTGGAAAATATTTTACAAACTTTACATATCCTGAAATCACCACTGAAATGCAGCCACTTCTGGGGTGGAACATGGCAGTTGTTCAACAGAGCAGAGGAACACTATACAATAACTGGCATGAGATTATCAGCTACTTCATAGTTTGACTTCTGAATCTCACTTGTTAACAAAACAAAACACACCACACTCCCTCCCAGAATGAGCTGTTGGATTTGATCTTTTACAGAATGTGAAAGCCAGACAGAGCACATTTCCTTCAGAGACCTGATAATGAGCACTTCAGGAGCTGCTTATGTCGACAATCCCATGTGATTCTATGCAATCCATACAGCTGACCTCATTAAGGGCCCAATTCTGTACCCATTGGAAGTCAATGACAAACTTTCTACTGACTTCCATGGAATCAAGATTAGGTTCAAACAAGCCTAAAGTTAGTGACGCTCAGCCTGGAGAGCCAGCATTGGGCCCAAACATTCCTAAGTCAGTCACGAGAGGAATTTTCTTCATGCCAAATGGCGATCTGTTACAATTGTCTGTCCACTTCACTGGGTTTCTTGATGTGTTTCTTTTGCATATACCTGTGGGTAGACTGCAATTAAGGGGCGTGGTCTCAGCAAAAGTGGGTGTGGCTTCGAAAAATGCCCCCGTGCCCTAGGGTACCATCAATACATGGAGGAAGAGGAGCAGTGGCGGCTACTGTAATGGCATTATTTCATTCCTATTTAATTAAATCTAAACTCTGTGTGCTATGGCTGTGATCTCATGGAGCACACATGGCCTTGCTGCTGATGCTCTGTCTCCAGGTCCTGGGGGAAGAATGCATAAGATCATTTAAGGTGGCTGTGGCTACATAGGCCTGATACAAGGTTAACTACGGTGAACAGTGAACTGGAGGTTCCTCTGGAAGTGTCAGAATGACTGATGCAACTAATGAGACAAGATATGCCAGCATTGTTCTGAAATGTTACATACTAAAAAAACCCACCACCACCGAGGCGCAAAGTTACTGCTAAAACACTCGACTCTTTCAGAACGTCAACACACCCTGAATGTTGTCCTTTGATTTTTTTCCCCTTTCCTTGAAATCAACATTATTTCCCATCTAACGGTTCAAAACCTCAAAGCAATAGTACGCTACACTTCATTGACACCAATGTAGTGTAACACCACCCTGTTGTGGAGCTATAGTACACAGAGTCTATATGATTTTGCCATTTGATACACCAATTCTCCGCATGTCACACTGCACAACTGGACCTGCTCTGCTCTTTAAGGACTTTTGCACTTTGAGTCATGACATGTGCTCTGTGCCATTCTGTCTCTTCCAGCTGCTCTCTCATTTGAGATGGGCGACCAGAGGCAGAGTAACAGAGCATGAGAGGCACACATGGTCAGATGACTGAATACAAAGAATAGGCCAGTTCTCATGCCTACATTCCCATGGCCCCACCAAAGTGTAAGGAAGCAAAGTACAATGCAAGAATACTCAAGTCAATTCTCTGGACAAATCAGAGCCTCCTCTGGAGGCAGCAGAAACAGCAGAAAAGAAATGTAAAAGATCTTTGAGCAGTGACTTCTGCCTAGTTGTGGTCTCTGGTACAGCCTGCGTGGTTTCTGGCTCAGAGAGGTAATGAACGTATGTACTGCAATGTGTTCAATGTGCACAGTGCTGAAAGATTAGAGAGTGAAGTATGGCATGGGACATGTCAATATGGATCTGGAATGATCAAAGGAGGTTGTCCCTTGTGGGTATGAGATTGGGTTGGGTTAAAGGAAAAGGAAAAAATGTGAAGTGCTTCTTAATGCGTTTTCTCTGTATTCTCTTCGAGGATCACTGTAAATGGACAAACATCTTCCCCCAGTACCTTATTTCACCCATGCAGTTCCCCCAATAAATATTTTAAAGTTGTGTTTGAAGGATACAATTTAAGGAAAATAACCTTGTTGTCGCACAAATCATCATGCTTGTTTTTTATTAGCTGGAAGGGGAGTTATAGGTATGTCTGATTCGGATAGTTATCTGCCACGAACCTTTTATTTAGGAATTATTGGAGGGTTTCTCTTTTTTTCAAAAAGGGTGATTTACTTACTCTCTTTCCTTGCCAGGTTTCTCTCTTTTTTTAAGATTTGGATTTTACATGTTACATAGGGCAGGCTCATTTTAATTCTGCCTCTTTCCCTCTTTTGAGTTATGAATCTCTTCAATGACTAATGAGCAGCTGGCAACTTTTATGCTTAAGGAAGAAGAGTCAATGAATTCTAAGCCCTAAAATGGAAGTTCCCTTTTCCCACGTAAAAATGTATAACGTTTTTATGAATTGGGCACTCAGTGATCTGGTATTAAATTACTCCTGTGTTTTTTCCCAGTGTGCTCTCATAATTCACGTTCGGGGGGGTGGTGGTGCATGAGTCACAATGTTATAAATTCACCCCAATTACTCATTAAAAAAGCCTACTAGCCAAAAAATAGAACAAAGGGTGAAATCACAGCCAATAGGAACTGAACCAGCCTGGCTGTCCAGTAGCAATTCATTTGATTGCAATGTAGGTGACTTGGGACCAGATCTTCATGTGGGATAAACTCATATAGCTCCATTGTTGAAGATGATTTGGGTTTCTGAACCTGGGTGTCCTAATCCTCCTGCTGCAGAATATGAATAGCTAGTATTGATTCCATAGGAATTAGTCAGATCATCTGGGGGAAAGAACAGAGCCTCTGGTCTAGCTTTCTTGCTGTCTGGATCAGCCGGGCTTGGAAGTGCGGTGGAGGCATTTCAGTTAAGGGAGAGGAAATGTTTCCCATCTTTCAACAGCAAATGCTCTGGCTTATTCTGGAATGGCGTTGATAAGCTCTGAAGTCAGTGCTCTGTGGCTGGAAGGATGGCTGTTCCAGTTCAGGTTTCAGAGAAAGGAGAGAGTCAAACTAAGGGATCCTTAGGGCCCAGGGACAAAGGGGCTCCTGAGGGACATGTCTCCAGGAACCTCCTAATGAGCCTGTATTTTTACTGAAATTCAAAATTAAGATAAGAGGTAAAAACATAGAAAATCAAAGCGTTTACCAATGAAATAAGCCAGACATTTCACCCTGGATATTTTTAACACTAAAAAATACATCTATTAAAAATACATCTATAAATAAAGGTAGCAAACACAGATATCACACGTAAGACCATTCTGTAACAAGTTGGCTGCAATGGAAGTTTTGGCCAAAGAGTGCATGCTGAGTGCTGCTTGTGGATGGACCCTGAGCTGAATTGGTGGGTCAAAGAAAGTTCAACTGTGCCTTCATTTGGCTAAGTATCTTAAAAATAGTAAAATAAAAGAGCAATATTTATCAAGTGGCCTACCTGGAAGTGCTCTGGGCACTGCACAACAGTACAACAACAATATTATAAAAGTAGACACAGAGCCAGGAAAATGCCTTCGTAAAGTACATAAGAGGAAAAAACCAAAACCCTTTTGCGGCAAACTCATCTGCTTGGGGAGACCCCTGCACCCATATGAAACTCCTACTGGCTTCAATGGGGCTTCATAAGGGCTCTTTTGCATGCAACGTGGCCAAATGAGGTGGCTCCAGCATGACTCAGTAAAGGGAGAGAAGGGAAGATAATTCATAAGGGGAGAAAAGTGACAAGAAGCTTGTTTTGGGGAAGTTTTTGAAAGCGTGGAGACAGGGAGAAACGTATGAGCCATTGAAAGAACACCATTGAAGTCAATCGCAGCTATGACAGTTTATACCAGCGGAGGAGCTGCCCCTAAAACCACCAGCTGGGATAGAAACCAAACTCTGAGAAACAGAACTCTGTGCAGTTGTAATTCAATGGTCACTATGTATTGTATGTTCACCCCGTGCTTCAGCCACAAACGATACAAGATTGTTATAGGCCTCAGCTGCGGAACTTGGCTATTCACCTCCAGCTGTAGAGACTCATGCATTTAGGTCTGGAGGGCCCTGGTTCAGTCCCCAGTGCTGGCTAAGATGGAGGCTATCACAGAAGATCAGTACAAGAGAGTTTGTAAGGAACATGATTCTGGGTTGTGCTGCTGCCAGTTACGGGATTCTGGAGGATAAAGCTGAAGCATTCAGCATGAATCAAGGGTAAAAGGCAACACAAACGTGTGATGTGGAGAATTAATTCCAATGGCCACATATTCACTGCCAGGAGGCATACATTACACTTCCCTGCATCACAATGGGCATTCACTCCAAGGGAGAATAGTGGCTATCCCACTGCTGCTTCTATTTGCATTTTCCACCAGCCGCTGTAGCTTTCACATCCACTGAAAGCTCCATTAGAATTCCATGGCCTTGATCCAAAGCCCATTGACGTCAATGGAAAGACTCCCCTTGACTTCAAATGGGTTTAGGCTCAGGCCTCATGTGTGGGAGCCCCTGTTGGGATACAATGGATCAGGGCATAATATGGCTACTCCCTTTCCTAGCCAGCAGAACCCACTAAGCTCCCAGTACAGTTAATGGAGGCTGTGGCTTTTTTACCATTGCAAACTCCTTTCCTGGCAGATCATCTGTCTTCGGAGTCTCTCTTAGGGTCTACATTGAAGGAAGCCAACACAGAGTCCACCTATCCCCAAGATTTGAACATGTTCCAAAGATTAACATTTCCTTTCTCTTAACCTTTCCATAGCTACCTCTAGAGTCTAGCCCATTTGCAAGCAATGCACGCAGACCAATGGGAGAGCGGCCCAGGAGCCAGGGGGAGGAGGGAAGAATCAGGCTTCCCCTGTTGCATGGATTGAAATCATATGAAAATGCGAGATTGATCCATGCTGTCCAGAGGTGCATTAACTAACACATCTTTGAAGGATTACAGAGGACAGAAGTGAACAGAAGCTTGGCATTTCCACTGCTTACACTTCCATAGCAGGCTGACTGGAGCATATGAATGGGGAGCCTCTTTACATGTCTGGCCTAGACCCTGTAGAGCTACTGGGGCTGGTGTTTCTCATAGATCTCCAGCCTCTACAACTTTTGCTGGCCACATAGCCTACTAACATTGCACCCTCACAGGCCCTGTACAATTGGAGAGAAGTTGGCCGATATTTAATCCTTGCCGATGTTTGAATACATCACAGTTTCTTCTCTGCCTGTCCTTGAATGGGGGGAATGCAGGGGCCTTAAACATTGCTTAACGCTCTGCACAAAATAAAAAGTGAATGAAAGTGACTAAGTGAGAACAAAAAGGTGACAAAAAAGGGAGGGTTTGAGACACGCCACTGCTCCTCAATTCAAGTGTTCAAAAAATCATCATTCCCCTCAAAAGTTCTGACATGGGCTTTAAAAACATGAGATTTTATAAAATGTAAGGCATTTTTTTATTTGCCTTCTGGTTTTTCAATGAAGGGTTCATGTTTTCAAGCTTCCCCCTCACTCAGTCCCTAACCATGAGGAAACTTACTGTATTTGTAGAAATTAAAGCCAAGGGCCTCACAAAGTCACCTGACTCTAGGAGCTGGGGCTTCAAGGAAAACACCAAACATGGCAAGACTCACTGTCAAAATACAAATGTTGGCAACCAGTGGATTGTTTCCTGTTGTGCTATGGTGCAAGCACACAAACATTCCCCTCTCATTATAAAGGAGTTACGTGTACTCTGTTTTTCATCCTTTTCTCTTGGTCTCTCTTCTTCTGGAGGGGCGGTAATCCAGTCACTGCTGCCACGGAGTTGCACTGTGGGACAGGGAGGAGTAAGGAGCACACAAGGCAAGTGTGGTTTCCACAGGGTTAAGTGCACAGCTAACCCAGAAGTGATAGATACTGATCACCACTTCTGTAGCTGGGGTACTGGCCTGGAAGTCAGGAACCGGGTGTCTATTCCTGGTTCTGCCACTGACCTGCTGTGTGACGCTGAGTAAGTCACTTTCCTCCTGTTTGCTTCTTCACCTTTTGTCTTATCTATTTAGATGATAAGCTGTTCAGGGCAGGGACTGTAACTGTGTGTTTGTAGAGTCCCCAACACAATGCCTCTAGGCACTACTGAAATACAAATAAGCACCAAAATATTGCTCTGTTATATCCAATATACTGAATCCAATGCAGTTACTCCCGTCTTACCTGGGTAAATGACTCACTGTCCTGTGCACTGGATACTATCACTCATACATGACAGTGTCCCCAACAGCTTCAATCAACCTGGGAAGAAGATTAAACCAATCACAGTGAATCACTTTCTTGGGAATCAGTATATCTAGTTCCATTAATACTACACTGTACTTTTCCCATTTAAATCACATTCCTGACATAAATCTCCACTCGCACTTACGATAAAAACCGTCAATGTATGCATCACTTGTCAGCTTTGTTTGGTACCTCCCCCTCCTCCTCTCCTTGTCCCAGCCTTTTTCTGTTTCTAGGATCCTCACTTGTTGTGTCATGTCTGACTTAACTGTTGTAGTATCTACAAGGCAAAAGCCTTGCTTCTGTGAAGCACCTACCTCACATCTGGGCACGTAACACCAAATGTGCTGACCCCCTGCCAGAGATGCAGTCCTCCCGCCCTTCACTTTAACGCACCTCCTCAACCAAACTCAAGTCAGGCAGACTGGGTCACTGAGGCCAAGTGTCTCATTGAAATGAATAGGGCTAACTGGAGGAGTAAAACCCTCCTCAGGATGAACAAAAGTGGCACCATATAGTAGTTTGGGGGGGAGGGATAACTCAGTGGTTTGAGCATTGGCCTGCTAAACCCAGGGTTGTGAGTTCAATCCTTGAGGGGGCTATTTAGGGATCTGGGTCAAAATTGGGGATTGGTCCTGCTTTGAGCAGGGGATTGGACTAGATGATCTCCTAAGGTCCCTTCCAACCCTGATATTCTATGATTCATATGACCCACAATACAGAGGCCTTTGCAATGTTCCCTGAAGATCAAACTCAAGGTAGGTTTATACTGTTCACAGGTAGTGATTGCAGCTTGCTTTAATTAAGCTAGCTCGGGTACCGGGCTTCAGTACAAGCCTGCCCAGAACGCTGGGTGATTACTCAAGCAGATGAAGTCCAGGCCGCTGCAGCTTCACTACACTGGTTAGCCGAGCTGTTGTCGAGTGGAGGGCCCTACATTGCAAATGCCCTTGTGAAGCCCAACACCACAGGAGGATCCCAGATCTGTGACACTGAGGCCCGAGCGAGGCTACTGCTTGGAAGGCCATCGATCTATTGTAGTGACCAGGGCTGTTAATATTTGGATGAACATGCTCTGTTCCTCATCACCATGACCAGCAGGGCCTCAAAACTGAAGCACTTATCCATGCCACGAAACTACAGCAGCAAATGGCTCCAGTTCTGATGGTTAATGGTCCAGGGACAGCAGTAGGCAGCTTTTTTTGTTTTCAACTCTTTTAGCACTCTGTTTTGCCTAAAGCAAAAAAACGGTTTCAAGCAATCTCACTCGACCAATGCCTTTTCCTTGTCTCAGCTAACACCATATTAAAGATGTTGCAACAGAAGTTGATGCTACAGGGCTAGAGAATTTATTTCAGATAGTGACAAATTTTTTTAATCCATACTGTTATAGAAAAGATTATTTGCTCACTTTTGGTTTACAACCCAGTTTCAAAGCTAGCGAGAAGCAGAGAGAGTCATGCACTTGATTGAGATCACCATAACATGACATTTTACAAAGAATATCAATATGCCTCCTTAAAGAGACACTGGCCGTATTAGTTTAAGTGACTGGGTTTGCTGAGATTTCTTTAAGGTTGACTTAAATGTCAGATGCCATTAGCTCTGGAAGTTCAAAGAGTCTACCACTGTGAGCATCTTGTGCAGCAAAGGTTGAAAGGGTCACAGGTAAGCACAGCCAGGGTAAAATATTGCCTAGGATACATTTGCTACACAGCTGAATACAGAGATTGAAGCTGAACTCTGCATCTTCAGATATAGTATGTGTGTTAATGTCATATCAAGCATTACAGCAGATCTCTGAACTTGTACCTTGCAGTTTCTGGCTTCCTATTTTAATCTATTCTATTCTCCTTTCCTAGATTTGGGGGGACGGGAGGGGGAAACATTTGCATTAAAAGTTCAAAACATGTGTGTGTCTTTGAGGATAAGAAAAGTGAACTATCGATTAGCAATTGACAAATGCAATAGAAATTTTATATGGGTTGAGAGAGACCCATACATAATTTATAACTGTGCCAAATATGAGTGACGGCAAACAGCAGGAGGTTTCAGCACAGTATTGATTACTTTAAAAAACTGAGAAAGGCACCGTGCTGAGGTCTGGGAGGATAGAGAGAAAAGGGAACAAGCAGAGAAAACAGGAGCAAAGCCATTAAGGACGTCGTGCTACCAGACACTGCCAGACTAGGAAGTTGAAGAGACAGTCAGGTGGCAAGCACTGCTCTCTCCTTTCGAATCAATAATACCATGTCAAAACATAAAATGCATGCTTTTGCTCTTAAGCAAAATGTGTCTAAGATTTTTAAAAGCATTGATTCAAGATGGATCAATGAAAATCTAGGCATATTTTCCTGTGCAAAAAGGGGGTATTAACACTTTGTAGATAATTACACAACAGAAGACACTTCCAATGCTGGTTTATAAATGTCCTGTTTATAGTACAATCTTTTTGTCAGTAAAGGTTAAGAATAGTAGGTCAAGGAGTCTCGCATTGTTTCAGGGATGTAAGTGTGGGGCTGCATTATTTTATTAATTTTTGAAAAGATGAATAAGGGTGGAATTACAACCTGAGGAGGAGCAGCTTTGTAATTCACTTCTGCCCAATACTGCCTCAGCTTCATGGCCAAAGACTTTAACAGCTTCTCCTCTGGACTTTTTAGCAGCTTAAGGACATGGGCTCAAGAACAGTCTCAGCTGGGATCCAGTGAACAGGCCATTTAGTTTGTCCCTGCTTAGTTTCAACTCCTGTGAAGTGTTGGGTTCTTTCAGTGACAAACACTCAGTTCACAGGAAACTGGGGTGTGAATGTACCTTGCCCTAGCCCGCTGCACACTAGGTCTGAGGATGGACCCTGCTGTCACACACTAAAAGTTCCCTAACATGCTTTGATCTATCCCACTGCCCTTAGAAGGAAGCCATCAGCAGGTTCCTCCTGGTCTTTCCCAAAGTTTCTCATTTAGCGCCATCCGACTGCTTCCTGTTCCGAAGCAAGGTAACAATTTTATAAATGGTGGTTAGCCCAGGGGTCCCCTCTCTGAATCATCTGGAATGAAATTTGGTTTGTAGTTTATTAGCACACTGAAGTCAGACATTAAAAAGAGGCCAAAACCTACTGATTTGCTTGAACAAAACACTCACGAGAAACCCAGATTCAGGTCAGTGACTGAACAGTAATTCTCACCCCAGATTTTTAAGAGATGGGCTCATTTTTAACCCAGGTGAAAAAAAATATGCCCCGTTTTAATGCTATCCTCCTCCCCCACAAAAAATACAGTGCCCAATTGTCAGAGGAAGGGGAGGGAGAGTAGTCCAATGCCTCCTTATGCAGTGGCATAAATCCAAATGGCTAAAATAATTTCAGAAGCAACTTCAGTATAACATCAAAGTGCTTTTTCCCAGTATTCAAACGTGCCTTTATTCCATAACAATGTAATTTTTCACTGTCCCGAGCATTTACATGGCCCTGAAGTTCTAATACAATGATGCAATAAACCTTTGCCATCAATAAAATATATTCCCTTTCGTGAACTCCTGCTGTTTCCCTCATCACTGGTAAAAACTGAAAAGCCTCCCAAAAATAATTATTTTGCTGCACACTGTTTTTCATTTTTGATAGAAATCTTAACAGCAGACTTCTCTGAATGCAAATCTAAGGAAAACCATGTCATTATTTCCACTGACCTGAGTAATTAGGTATAAACCAGAAACCCCTGCTTCCTGATTGGTGAAATGTACCGCATAAAGCGGACTCTTGTGAGGTTTTTCCCTCAAGCAGCCAAACAACACAGGCCACAGGGACATGAACAAGAGAAGAGCATTTATGAAAGGAAGCAGCACAGTCTAGTGGATTGAAGTCAGAGCCAGGCTTTGACACGGCAATTCGGGTGACCTTTCTGGGCTAGATTCACTCTTGCTGGTACAAGATGGCGTGGTTTACACAGTGGTCAGGCTGGAGGAGGGCAAGTGGTCTTTTCACTGCATATTCTCAGGGTTTCCACTGAGTGGGAAGCAGCTTTCCAACCCACTGGGAAGTTCATAGGACTCTGTACTGTGGAGGCGAAGCGTGCAACACTAGCCACCCTATTCATTGGGGCTGCTGAATATGGACGGCATCCAGCCTCCTTGGCTCAGTTTCTCCATCTGCATAATGGGAATACTACTTACCTATTTCCTTCCCAGGGCTGTTGTGAGGACTAGTGAGATGGTATACGTATAATGCTTTCTACATGCATGGTGCTCGTAATCCCAGTTACTAAGCAGGTATAGTATCGGCAGTGCCAGCTCTCTCATCCCTTCAAGCCTGACCAGGAGGGTCATGGAGTGGCAGGGTTGCTCAATGCCCATTCACCACTTGGCCTAACACTGCCTACTGTGACTATCATAAACTGGTGCCAATTCTGGTGGTGGCAGAACAGGTCTGAAAATACAAGCCATTTCTTCCCAGCAGACGATAAAGCCATTAGGTTGCATTGTCTGATCTAGACCTCATTTGAAACCATGCGGTTGGACGGGGAAGGTACTGCATCCCATTACTATTACCCCAAGGCAGCCAGCCCTCTGCAATGTAACAAAGACTGGTCTTTAATGTCTCACAGTTTTATGTTAATGAGTTTGAAAAAAACCCACACTTTTAAATGTGGATACAAATGTTCATTTAAAGAAGATGATCAGAGACAACTGACTGGGATGGTGGAGATTAGGCTCCCATGGCTTCCCACTTGCTGGGGGTGTGACTTGATTTAAGGATTTAGTACATTGCTGCTTTCCTGACATTTCTTTGCTGTTTGCATTCAGGAGTCATGTGCAGAGAGTCTAGACATTCAGTAATGGTTTGAATAAAGCCCCAATTTTGAGTCCTGGTCGAGAGGCATTAAAGCTTCGGGGTCAGATTCTGTCCCTGGCCGTGTTCCATTCACACTGTTTGGGCAGCACAAAAGGGACTAAACGTTGCCCCACAGGAGCAGCTGGCATTTCCACTACACAAGGCAGATCCCCAGGTGCAAAAGCCAGTGTAGTAGGCTTTATGCTACTCCCTTCTGCCCCCAGGAATCAGGCAGGGGGATGGCCAAAGGTGGTTGTGCTCTGCCAATCCCGGTCCAACAAAATAATCTTTAGGAGGCTGTCACTGCAGGTGTGCAGCCCTGGGACGGATGTAACTTGCACTGGGGGGTGACCTGGCCCCCAGTTGCTTCCCACAACTAGGAGAGAGACGATGTTCATGATGTGCTATAAAGGTACCTCTGTCCCCCTCAGGTTCACCCAATGGGCCTCTACCACGGAATCACTCGATTAGAAGCGCCAATGTGTAAAATACAAGGGGTGCAATATTTTTTCATTTATTAATATTTATAGTTTGCCACACACACAGACCCCACACAGCTTTCTAAAGCAGCCCTCAGCTGTATTGCGTAGTGATTTAGTATACATGTGCTGCAGGATAAGCAGCGACACAGACATTATACTGAACATCTTTGCAAGCTAGCACAGGAATTAAAAATAGAAACAAAAATATACGACACCGCACTCCAGACGCGAGCCAGCCCACAAGTGTCCTAAAATACCTGCATCCCTCAGGGTGCCGCAGGCAGCCGCTCTAAAACATCATCGTTCCTGGAATTACTGCTCTGGAAGGGAGAGGTCTGTGATTCTGGGAAGGATGGCAAAAGCACGTCATCACCAGAGCAGGAGGTAGGTTAATATATGGAGATATGCCAATCTCCTAGAACTGGAAGGACCTTGAAAGGTCATTGAGTCCAGTCCCTTGCCTTCTTTGCAGGACCAAGTACTGTCCCCTGACAGATTTTTGCCCCAGATCCCTAAATGGCCCCCTCAAGGATTGAACTCACAGCCCTGGGTTTAGCAGGCTAATGCTCAAACCACTGAGCTATCCCTCCCCCACTTGTACTGTGTGCAGCAAAATATCACCCCCCACACCTACCTGCAGCACATTCAGAGAGTATTTGAATCTGTCTTGCCTTGGAGAAGATCTCTGATTAAAATAAATTCCAATCTTAGTTTAAAAGTTTCCCTGAAGTATCAGAGTCAGATGTATACTGGGAAATATGGGGCCACTATAGGAACCTCAAAATACACGCCGAAAGTGGAGTGAGGGGGAACCAAGTGATTGCACTGCTGATTAAAATAAAGAATGAGTGTTCCTCGCAGGCATCAAGGTTTATTCCAATGATGGACCAGTCCAGATCCTCAGTTCTGGCTGAGAAATGCTTGACCCTGCTCAGGACGGGGTATGTACAACATTGGCTCTAAGCCACCTTTTTATTCCCCCAGATGGGGGAATCCAGTCCAGCCTTTTGGTGTTATTTGGAGCAGCCTCAGGGCCATTTAAAATAATGCTGGTTTGATTAGGACCCCAAGAAGTGTTCCAGCCGTTTGAACATTCTGGCTATGCCCTCTTTTCCCCTCCAGCAGTACTGCAGGGACCGGGTGGAATAGGATCTTCTGATGGCTTTGCTAAGTGCTTCACAAGTCCCCACCTCCAAGCATTTACACCAGACGCTTCAGTCAGTGCAGAGGAAGACACTGCATTTGCTTCAACACATAAGCTCTGCTGAGCACATTACAGCTGGGCTCAGCATGGTGCTTGAACCTGCTGTTTGCTTCTGAGTGTAATTCAAGGTAATGGCTTTAATCTATAAAACCCTACATGGTCCCTCTTGGCTGTCTCAGAGGCTGCTCTCTAAAGCTGAGATCAGCACCCTCCTCACTGTTGAGATCAGCTAAGGAGTTTGCAGCTGAGCATCTCAACTCTGGCAGCAGGGTATTTTTGATGGAGGGAATGGAATCCCTTTGTGGGTCTGTCAGAGACGCTGGCTGTTGACCTTTGGGTAACTCAGGCTTGTTCCTTCACACTGATGCACACCACAGACTGTGTGTGTGTTGGGAGGTGAAGAACCACTGTGTGGGCAGTTGGGTGGTATGTAGGGCTGAGTTGCCTTTTTCTTGTGGTTACCTCAAATGAGTTTGTGGATTGCCGGTTGTCAATACGCTATGTGTACTTATTATTTAAATTACCTTTTTAAAGGCATACAGGCCCCCCAATGGCTTGAACAGTGGGTACATGTTAATACATCTGTGTTGCTATTGGGTAATTTCAAATGCCTTTTATTTTTCAGAATGCTTGTTTATCTAATTATACATAGTACTTGGACAACTGCAGTGCTAACAACTCAGACTCAAACCAAACCTGTGAGGTAGGTAAATATTCTTCTCTGTTTCACAGATGGGGAATGGAGGTAAAGTAGGGTGACCAGACAGCAAGTGTGAAAAATTGGGACACGGGGTGGAGGGTGGGGGGGAATAGGAGCCTATATAAAAAGACGACCCAAAAATCGGGACTGTCATCTGGTCACCCTAAGGTAAAGTGACTTGATCAAGTCAACAGACTCACCACACAAGGGAAGCACGCTGGACTGGACGTCAGGAGATCTGGGTTTTACACTCAGCTTACCCAAGTACCTCCTGGTATGACAGTGGGTGGGTGGTTCATCTCCGTGCCGCTGCTTCCCCTCCCACCCTTGGTCTGTTTCCTCCATTTTGGAATATACTTGTCAGGGCAGGGATTCTCTTATTCGATAGGCTCATGCAATGCCTAGCACAACGGGGCCCCGAACCCAGTTAGGGCTTCTGGGCACTAGTGTAATACACACCGCCAGCCTCTGGGATTAGAATTTCAATGTTCCTGGCACGCGATCACATTTCTGCCCTTTAGAATGTTGTCAACGACTAATGCTAGTGGTAACGCTATTGACTACGCTATTTATTCCTCAAATGAGAAACAGGAGCGTCACAAATGGAACGCAGCATTTAACCAGCTACTTGTCCTCTATCTTTCTAACAACAACTTAAGAAGATAGTTAATGTATCAGAACCAAACAAACATTCTACTTCTGTCTGTAAGCAATTGTAAACAGATCTGACAATACTTTGTATTACTATATTCTTGATTCTTTCTTTCCCTTCATGCTATTTTGCTCTTGGGATATCTGATTATTGTGGGTGGATTTAGCTATTCCCTCCCAATAGTACCTATCATAGGTTAGACTGCTATGATTTTAGATCACTCCTAAAAGAGGCGCCTTAGGGGAAAAAAATCTATTCTGGAAATAGTATCACAGCAGTGTTGACCATAACTATTCCCAGAATTATTCTGCTGGTTATTTAATTAGCTCAGCCAAAGGTTGCAGAGTGCACGGAAATCTATCAGGGGAGCTGCAGTAATATTTGGAGGTCATTTATTTTACTGCTTTGTCATTAAAATTTTATGTACTCTTGCAATTGATAGAAGCAATATATAACATTTCTGAAAATATAGAAGGAAAAACAAAAAAGCAATATACATGAAATTAACTCCTCTCTCTAATTCTCCTAGCATTGTACATGTTCTGCAATAGCATCATCAAACAGTATCCTAGGTCTGGTGTACAGACTACACCTCAATGAATCATGACAAAGTACTTAGATCTAGATATATTTCCTCTATTTATCCCAGTTGGAAAATCTAAATAGAGCTGTTTGAAAGACAGTGAATATATCACTGTTTAATGTATGAAAGACACATTCTTTGTACTTCAAGAGTTTATCTGACATGCATTTGGTCATTGAGACAAACGACTGAGGTGAACAAAGTGTGTGTTTGAAAGTGTGTTGCAGACAACTTTAGCCTGAAGTCTCTGTCCCCTTGAACACCCACCAGCGTATATAGCCAACCCTGGCACTTTGTCTAAAATATATAAGCTACTGTATTTTGATCGGAGATAGGACATAAGACAGGCACTATACCAACTATTCAGATATATAGCTGCTAATCTACGGTCTGATCCAGGCAAAGACTCATGGACTTCAGGGGGACTTGGATCAGATCCACACATGGCTTGCTTGGGGGAACAATCACAGTAAAGAGAATGGAAGACTTGAGATATCATCTTGTCCATCAGAACCACTTTATTTTGAACTGGTCGACTGCAATAGCCTTTGGAGATGTTAGCACACCGTTCGGCTTCATGGTATTTACATACTTGTGATTTTTCCTTTTAAAAAGTTACTCAAGAGCAAAGAACACGTATAAGGCAGTTAACAAAATGCACCAGAACCCAACAAAATGAACAAATAAGAATTTGCTTTTTGGTTACAGTCGTTGCATTAGCAGTGGAAGAGAGAATGGTCTACTGCTTGGTAGGATGATAGCCTGAGATATTGGGCAACTGTATTACATTCCCTGCTCTGCCACAGACTTCCCATGTGACCTCAAGGAAGTCACTTAAGCCCAGATCCACTTACCTTTGCGTTTAAGATCCTTACTTCCACTGAAATCCACCTTTGTGAATCTGGGGCATAGTCTCTCAGCCTCAGTTCCCCACCTGTAAAATGGGGATAATAGCACTTCCCTACCTCACAGGGGTTTTGTGATGATAACTACATTGAAGAATGTGAGGTGCTGAGATACAGCAGTAACAAGGGCCATGTAAGTAGCTAAGATAGATAGAAGAACACATTCCAACAGTTCTGTGGACACTACACAGCAGCTATGCTGGTTTACACCAGTTGAGGATATGTCCCACAGTGTCTTTGTTAGTGCCGATGTGGACTGAGTGTGAATGAGTATCACATACTCTTTAGGAAACCTGACAATAGGTTTGAGGAATAAAGAGAACTACTTTTTTGTACAGGCATTCCCCCATATACCAGGTGCCTGCAAAACAGGTGAAAATAATTGACAGAAAATAGAAAGGTTAAAACTCAGAATGCCATTGCCCAAAAGATGCAGCAAGAGGCCCTGGGTACATTTATGGTAGTGCTGAAAGAAGGCAAAAATAGAGAGCTGCAGGGTAAAAAAAAGGACAGCACCACATTTAAGTTTAATTTTTCTTGTGTCTTGATGCAGTCTTGTAAGGTTCAGTCAGTGCAGTGCAATATACCTTATTTGACCTGCAGGACTTGAGGCACTGCAATCATACAGTTTCTTGTTAAAAGTTTTCTGTGAATATAACTTACCTAACCATTCCCTTGATTTTAAATACTAATATCCACTTCTTGCAATAAAGGAGATATTTACTAGTGGCATAAGAAAGAAACACATACAGGAAGAGAAACATCTTGCTTCCATGTACCTTTGTGTTCTTGCATATGCACTCAGTTATCTCCATTCAGAATTGTAAGTAAAAACTTCTGTCTTTGTCGAGTTAGAGGGACTGGTTTATCTCTGATCCTGACCCTTTAATTTGTCATTTAGCCAGAATCCCCTCAGTGAGAATGTTTCTGGCACTCCAAGGCTGCAGTTAACTTAATAAGGAATGTAAGCACAGTTAGATAAATTAATTTCAAGGTCAAGCACACTGACAATGGAAAATGGATGCAAGTGGCAGGTAATAGAAGAAAATTCTTGTGCATACTGATATACTGTTAAAGGCAGATGTTACTAGATAATTTAATCTGAAATGTAACTGATGTTTTGGGTTGACCTTTTCCATTAAAAGAACTGTAGTAGATGCAAAAAAAATAATCAAAGATTATTCAAAGAATTAAGATATGAAAAGCATGTTAGATCACTAAACTCCAATTAGTTAAATTAAATTGTATAGCATTATCTACCTGTAGCGTTATTGTTAGCCAGCATTAGCACTCAGCTAGAGCAATAATAAAATTAGAGAATAACACTTTAATTGAATTGCACTTAAAAGGATCATGCTGACAAATGTGATTGTATCTGGCTGTAATGCACACCTTTTCCAACGATCATTAAATCCAATGAAATGAAAGTCACAGGATCTTGACAGCTTTTTGAAATAATCTGTGAGCCATGCTGCATTTAGGAGTACCAAATCAATTTACAGAACCCTCATTAGGGCTCTGCGGCTAAAGAATACTTAAAAATCAAAACAAATTACAACACGTTATGGATAACTAGCTAATCATATCGATACAACAAGGATGTATTGTGTTGCAACAATTCATTTCCTTTGCAAGAAGTGATTGCCATGGATAATTTTGGGATTGTTGTTCATAACTGTGGATCATCTAGCCCTAATGTCAAAGCTTTTCTATCAATGCTCATAATAAACATTTCCTATGCTATGAGTGCACTGTATTTGAGATATAATACCGGACTCTATGCATGCTTGTGTGTTTATTATGTGTGAGCGTCTTCCTCTGTTTTTTGTGTCTTCCTCTAGTATACGGAAACAACGATGTGTGACTATGGGAAGAAATTCGATATTACTAGATACCAATGTGAACATTTCTTGGCAATTTTTGTTTCCCCCTGAGTAAGTACTTTGTTACCAGATTATTTTACAGCCAATAACTCACTCTCCCTCTCCCTTACCTTCTGTGGCTGTTTCCTTTTTATATGGCAGCTAATACAAAATAGTGTACCTTGATGTAATGCTTACACGTAAGCAATTTGAGCTGGGTAATTTAGCAGATTAATGAGAGCAGAAAATAGGCATTTAAAACCAAGCCATATCTGTGGCACGCATTCTTGATCTACTTAGTCAACATGGGACCTGGCCAGTCACCTTTTCCAATATACTCTTTCCAATCACATGATAAATCATGCTTGCTCAATTTTTTCTTTTTCAAATGTTTCCCCTTGGCTTTACTCGATAAAATGCCCTGGGCATCAGATGGAGGGGACAGAACCAGACACTGGCTCCTTGCCTCCAAGATGTGCACTATATTTAGTTACTTATTCTTGCTGTTGACTAACATTCCCTTAGCTGCAAGCCCATGGGAGACTGTCATGTTGTGACTGCCGGATCCCAACAAAACATAAAACTAGGTATAATGTTGAAGACCCGTTACACAATGCCCTTCCCTTTCTCCCCGAAGCACCAATTAGCATGGGCCACTAACAGACCAAAGGGGACAATCTGAACTGCAGTTGTGAAACAGCATAAAATACGACACCCATATGTTAAATACAATTTATAATGTAGTGGGTTAGCTATCTGAAGTAATATGGCTTTAATAAATACATGCTAGTTCCTCTGTTCTCCTGCTGCATAAGGAACAGAGAGAGATTCAGGACAACATATGGATTTCTATACAGCGTGGAACATTTAAAATATTTTTTTTAAAATGCTTGCTCTACATACACGGAGCGGCTGTTACACGAGAAACACATTGCTGGGCTTTGAGACAGTACAGAGCCCAGAATCATTTGAGAAGGGGTGAGAAGAATACGCAATTCTCCTATTTACACTGGGTTCACACCATTTGAATTTACTATTTACTTAATTTGTTTTGTGGTCATACCTAGTCATGGATCCCATTGCGCCGGGCACTGGACAGACACACAACAAAGAGATGGACCCCGGCCACAAAGAGTTTACAGTCTAAGTATTTTGGTGTCAGTGGAATTACTCCCAATTTACTCCATTGTAAGCATGAGGAAAATTGGGCCCACAGGATATAGTTCAAGCAGTTAGTGCCCTTTACTTATTATGTGTGTTTAAATATTAATTGATAACTCCTTTGCCCAGATATGCTGTATTCTATTTCCCTTTTAAAGGAGGGATAGCTCAGTGGTTTGAGCATTAGCCTGCTAAACCCAGGGTTGTGAGTTCAATCCTTGAGGGGGCCATTTGGGGATCTGAGGCAAAAATTGGGGATTGGTCCTGCTTTGAGCAGGGGGTTGGACTAGATGACCTACTAAGGTCCCTTCCAACCCTGATATTCTATGATTCTATGATCATTACCCTCTGACAAGCCAAGGTGTAATTGTAAGATGTTGGGACAGATTCACCATGTTATCCCCCCCAGTTTTATGGTTGTTCAACCCCGTTTATTTAAGGGAGTTTACACAGAAATAAATGGCAGCAATGCAGTGGTGAATCAGGTCCAAAGCGTTCACTTGGCAGCTGGCTGTCCAGGGAAGTCGTATTCTCGATCCTGCAGACACTTGTGACCAAGTGTAGCGTTACCTACCGTAATTAATCTCACTGACTCGGACTTCCGTGGGACTACTCGTAGTAAGCACTATGCTCAACTACAAGTGCTTGCGTAGCCTTCATCCTAGCGAATTTAGGCCCTGGTTCTTTTCTTACACTATTGTCAATCAAAAACAACCATTGACTTCAATGGAGTTACTCTGGTATAAAAGAGACCAGAATCAAGGTCTAGAGGCTTTTTCACTGGCTTCAATGGCTTTTGGATCAGGCCTTGAGCACATGCCAGATATTCTCCCCTCCATTGCATCTTGCATCATTCTCTACCCCCATACAAAGGAGATGTTAAATACTCCCACTGGCACACGTGAAAAGAGAATAAAACCTGACATCAGAATTCTCATATTGCACAGGCATACATTAATAGGCCAAGTGCAAGGCAACAAAGCAAGGGAGAATCAGCCCATAGCTTCTACATGCTAAGTCGACTGCATATGGAGTAAACCTCCCCTTGTTAGTGTGGGAATCCAGAGGGGGAAAAACATTGTTCTCACAAGATCGAGAACTATCTACAGCATAGGCGCCGACTTCCGGTGGCGCCGGTGGGGGCTGATGCCGGGCCCCGCCCCCGACGCCGGGCGACGTGGCGGGGCCCTGCCCCCGCTGCCGGGTGATGTGGTGGGGCCCCGCCGCCGATGCAACGTCGCCCGGCGTCGGGGGCGGGGCCCCGCAACGTCTCCCGGTGCGGAGATAAGCTTGCCGTGGGTCCAGGGACTGGCGGGGAGCTGGGCGCGGGCCACGGGAATGGCGGGGAGCTGCCAGTGGGTGCTCTGCACTCACCAATTTTTCCCTGTGGGTGCTCCAGCCCCGGAGCACCCACGGAGTCGGCGCCTATGATCTACAGTACCCAAATAGATGACGATCTAGATCCATCTCACACACATTTCTTTTAGGAGAACTTCCTCAGTGACTGTATCTAAAGGGATGTCTACACTGTGTTAAAAAAAACCCATGGCACTGAGTCAGGTGAGCTGACTTGGGCTCCCAAGGGCTAAAAATAGCAGTGTAGATGTTTGGACTGTGGTTAGAGCCTGGACTCCTAGACCCTCCCCACAGCCCGAGTCAGCTGATCCCAGCCAGTCGCAGCTGTGCTATCGGTCTTTGTACTGCTAGGCTACAGCTACACAAAGAGCTAGGGGTGTGATTCCCCAGCTCACATGCACATATTCATTCTAGCTCTCATCGACCGAACGAAAGTACAAATGGCAGCGCAGTGTAGTAGGCATAGCAGCAGCTGAGCTGTGCCAAGTAGGAATTGGCCTGAGAGGGGTATGTACTTGACACGGCTCAGCTGTGCCTCTGCTGTCACTCCCCACTGCCATTTAAACTTGCACTAGTTGGATAAGATCTAGAATGCGCGTGTATACACGAGCAGGGGAAATCACACCCCTAGCGAACGCGTACACATACATATTCTAGGGCAGTGGTTCTCAAACTTTTGTACTGGTGACCCCTTTCACATAGCAAGCCTCTGAGTGCGACCCTCCTTATCAATTAAAAACACTTTTTAATATGTTTAACACCATTATAAATGCTGGAGGCAAAACAGGGTTTGGGGTGGAGGCTGACAGCTCACGACCCCCCCATGTAATAACCTAGCGACCCCCTGAAGGGTCCCAACCCCCAGGTGGGGAGAACCCCTGGTCTAGGGGGATGTTGCATTGAGGCCTTCCTATTTGACAGGGGTGGATGTGTCTCTTTATAAGCATCCATTTCCTTGTTCCCCTCAAAGGAAGGCTGTTGTCATTGTTATAAACCAGAAATCACTTGAAAAAAATAGTTTGCACCTTTCCTGGGACTGGAAAAGCATGTGGGGGAAAAAAAATGAAGAAAACATGACTGTTTTTAAGTGTCCGTCTCCCTCTTGCTATTTGGAGCATTCATTGCATAATCCTGCAGTTAATTAAAACCAAAAAACATTTGTGGCTCCCCTTTAGGCAATGAAAAGTAATTAATGTGCATGGGCAGTGACTTTCCTCTTACCAAGAAGTTTCATAGGAGTACTTGTGTTTTGAGCCAAAATACACATGTACACATTAGACTGCAATCGTTCAGTAAGAGCAGCAAGAGGCTAAGTAACTAATACATGTTTTGAATATATTCTGTCTATATTCCAGTCCCCGCACTAAATAAAGAATGATGAATAAGTTATACCCTTCAGGCAAGTTTAGTAAGAAAATAAATATACCAGGAAATTTTCTGCCACAAGTTTATTTCAGGTCACCAAATTCTGTCCTCAAATAAAAATGCCTCTTCTCCCATTGAAGTTAATGGAAAAACTGCCACTAACTTCAATGAAAACAGCATCAAACCCTTTGAATTCAGTGAGTGGGTATAGCTGAGAACAGAACTGGCCTATAGTGCATGTATATATAATGCTTATATCCACAGGAGCTGTTTTTCTCTATACAAGGAAACTAAGGCCTTGGCTATACTTGGAAGTCAGCCATTTTCTATATAGGCCTTATCTATGATTGGGATGAGCCCTGATTCAGCAATCAGTGACTAGCAACCGATATAGTACCTTGAAACTAGGGTATATGTAATTGGTGTAAATCATAGTTTTTCATGTCTATGCTTGGGGTTTCCACCAGCACAGCTACAACAGCTTCTAGACACTGACGCTCAATCAGGGATAATCCCAAATACAGACAAGGCCTATATAGACAGGGCCGGCTCCAGGCACCAGCTTTCCAAGCTGGTGCTTGGGGCGGCATCCAGCATGGGGCGGCAGTCCCTGTCCCGCGGCGGCAATTCAGCGGCAGCTCCGCTGCTCTGCCTGCCATGGCGGCAATTCGGCGGCAACTGCTTGGGGTGGCAAAATTGGTAAAGCCGCCCCTGTATATAGAAAATGGCTGAACCAATCATGTGCATGAACTCCTGTAACACAACTGGTTCAATTACAAGAGTTGATGTACATGAGGCCTGGGTGTCACCTCTGTGGGTTTCTCTGCTTTAATATGAACTTCTCTACCAACTCCAGTATAATTTTCAGGAACTCTGGGCTTCTTCCAAGCAATGCTCTTTGCAAGAGTAAAAATTCACCATGTCTTTTTCCATATCTTTTACACTGAATTTTCTCCTCATGCTTCAGCCACTACATGCAGCCCATTTTCACCACTTACTAATCCAGTGTGGTTGATTTCAAGGGGCTGACATTTTAAAATTCATGTTAGAGGAATTTTAGGTTTACTGAGAGTTACTGAGATGGACGTCAATAACAGAGAATGGCAGGTGCCAGCTATGAATACAGACTTTCCATTTCTTCTGATTCTTTACTAGAGGTGGTCAAAGATTTTCAGCAAAAAAAGTTTCCTGCCAAAAAAAGCAGTGTTTCACCAAAAACTAACACTTCTACATTTTTGACAGGGAATTGCTAAACAAGTTCTGGGTCTGATTCTGTTCAATATCTTCATCAATGATTTAGATAATGGCACAGAGAGTACACTTATAAAGTTTGCAGTCAATACCAAGCTGGGAGTGGTTACAAGTGCCTTGGAGGATACAATTAAAATTCAAAATGATCTGGACAAACTGGAGAAATGGCTTGAAGTAAATAGGGTGGACTTCAATAAGGACAAATGCAAAGTACTCCACTTAGAAAGGAACAATCAGATGCACACATACAAAATGGGAAATGACTGCCTAGGAAGGAGTACTGCGGAAAGGGATCTGAGATCCTAGTGGATCACAAGCTAAATATGAGTCAACAGTGTAAAACTGTTGCAAAAAAAGTAAACATCATTCCGGGATGTATTAGCAGGAGTGTTGTAAACAAGACACAAGAAGTAATTATTCCGCTCTACTACGCGCTCATTAGGCCTCAACTGGAGTATTGTGTCAAGTTCTGGGCACCACGTTTCAGGAAAAATGTGGACAAATTGGAGAAAGTCCAAAGAAGAGCAACATAATAAATGATTAAAGTTCTAGAAAACATGACCTATGAGGGAAGATTGAAAAAAATGGGTTTGTTTGGTCTGGAGAAAAGAAAGCTGAGAAGGGACATAATAACAGTTTTCAAGTACACAAAAGGTTGTTACAAGGAGGAGGGAGAAATTTGTTCTCTTTAACATCTGAGGATAGGACAAGAAATAATGGGCTTAAATTGAAGCAAGGGAGGTTTAGGTTGGACATTGGGAAAAATTTCCTAGCCGTCAGGCTGTTTAAATGTCCTAGGAAGGTTGTGGAATCTCCATCATTGGAGATTTTTAGGAGCAGGTTAGACAAACACCTGTCAGGGATGGTCTAGATAATACTTAGTCCTGCCTTGAGTGCAGGGAACTGGTTTAGAAGACCTCTTGAGGTCCAGTCCTACACTTCTGGGAAAATTTGAAAACCAAAATAATTTCAAAGTTGTTCTTCCTGGCTTCCCCCCTCCTTTCCTTTTTTTGTCACTGAGTGCAATAGAACAATTTTTTCTCTCTCCCCCCTCCCCTTTTCCACTTTAACTTTTCAAAATGTTCACCACTTAGGAAAAGTTTCATTTTGCCAATCTGGAGAATTGTTCTGTTTCCAAGGCTGTGAAATGTTGTGAACAAAATTCAGAATTTTGGTGTTTACAAGTTTCCATTTTTCAATCTGCTCCATGGAATAGCCATTGGAAAATATGGCTATTCAACATCACTCTGAAGATATTCTTTCGTATAATGATTCAGCAATAATGCTAGCAAGAGATTTCTGATTATCAATTTACAACTCACATGTGAATCCAATTCACATTGAGGACCAGATCCTGCATCCACCAAAATCAATTCCAGTCTGATCATTCAATGAAACCAATGAGCTTAACTCATTTGTTAAGCAGTAACTCCTGTTCTAGCAGCTATTTATTCATTATATATGTACAGTCTGGATGAGACTGATAAATGACCATTAACTACCCCTCTTTGTTTCAAAAGGGAAAGAATCAGATGGACTGATTAATGACTTCAAAATCTGGAGTGTTGCTAAACTTACCTTTACACATTATAGGGAGATGCCTGATAGTTTTAATATTGATATAGAAAAGTGGTTATCACTGTGATACAGATGCAGTGTTTCAGGAAGCAGGCAAGTTAATTACAGTATATATTTTGGAGTTATGAAAGAGTCACATGCAATTCCAAATGTAACATTGATTGATGACTATTTGTACTCTCCAGTTTAATGCAAGTGGGGTGGGGGGATGGGTGGGGATCTAAATGAGACAAGAAAAACCAGTCAGGAATGCAGGTAGCCAGTACTTCATTTCATTTCCACCATAGAAACGGGGCCTGAAGACGTCTGACTGGTGACGGAGCAAATATTCATTCAGCCAGTGTAAGTGGTGTGGTCTCTTTAAGAGGAGGTAAGAAATGGAGCGATTGCCTGCTATGGATGTCAGAAGACCTGCTTAAAACACAGAGAAGTAAGTGGCCTGAAATAACTAGATCATCTATGCTTTAATTAGTCAATAAAAATCTAGATCCAGAGTGTGTCTACCTGTCTGGGTAGCCGATGAAATGTACTGAGTGAGGCTGAAGGAATCCAATAAAGCCACAAAATTACTGGTGAGAGGGGCATAACTCACAGAGACATGAATGCTGAAGTCAATGAGTATGAGAAGCCTCCAGGGGCTCAAATAGGCTGTAAAGAGGAGATTAGTAAAGTCAGTAAAAAGAAGGGGGGAAAAAACATGATCTATAGAGGACAGCAAAGCATTACTGCTGTGACAGTGTAAAGGAGGGTCACAGAGCGAGTGTCTGAATGAAGGGTAATAACCATGATGCCCCATAAGATCTCCAGGGAGAAAAGCATTTATATTTGGGTGGCAATTAGAATAGAGCGATATGGGAGGAAAAAGCTGATATCTCCAGCTTGCTAGTAAGCTTTAACTGCTGATTTGGGTCACAGTCAACACAGGCCGATTGTAATACTGCTCCTTCCCTACTAAAGATAGCCATTCTCGGCTCGGATTCAGATTCTTTCCACTGCTCAGCTAGTAAGACTGAAGCAGATAGCATCAGCGGCCAATGTGGAGTTCAGTGATCACAGTGCTTGCAAGAGCTCTGCTTTATTCCGTGTCTGGCTCCAACTAGCTGAGCACGACAATGGCAAGGGCTTCACAGCACCCTGTCCAGATTCTTTCCAGGAAGCTCAGCCCTTAAAGGAACAGTTCCCAATACCACAACCAAATTAGCCTGACTGAAGGTTGCCTGTAAGTAGGATTTGGGCCCAGAAATCCAAACAGAACAATGTTTGAGGACCCAGAGGAGTTTTTCACTTTCCGCTGATGATCCATAGGGCCCAAGAGTGAATTGGGAAAATAGCTGATGGGCCCATTTTCTGTTGCTGTAACAGTGACACTGATTAAGAAAACCCTCACGGAGAAGCATGAAATCTAAGGTTCTGACCCGGCAAGCTGCTCTGTGAAGGCACGGGGGTCCTCCCACCTGAAGCTGCTTGCTGGATCAGGATCTAATATAGCAAAAGCAGCTGCAAAGCTGGACAGTTCAGGAGGAAGGTAAATGAATGGGTCCAGTATCAAAGTGAGTCAGTGACAGGAAACCGAAAGAAAAGGTGGATTCATAAAAAAACAGACAAATCAGCAAAAACCATGTAAATGGTCTCAGCTGCAACAACTAACACATGCTGCCAGTTCACAGCTGGATTCTGGAAGCCTTTTGCAGTGCACAATAACAACTTTATTGAACATTAATTTCTGAACAATGCTGCATATACTTATGTGCCAGTAGCTGGTACTCTTCAGTGCAACTAAATACCTACGTATCCACAGAGAGACAGGTAGGGTTGCCAACGTTGGTTGGACGAATTCCTGGAGATTTCATCACATGACATAATCTTTAAATAAAGATTAATCTTTAATTCCTGGTGACTCCAGGACAATCCTGGAGGGTTGGCAACCTTAGATACAGGGAGGGTGAGGCAATATCTTTTAGTGGACCCACTTCTGTTGGTGGAAGAGAGGTATTTAGTTGAAACGAAGCTCGTCTCTTTCACCAATAGAAGTAGGTTCAATAAAATAATATTTTTTTCCCCACTCACCTTGTCTCTCTAATACCCTTGGACCAACACAGATACAATAACACTAGTTATACACAGACAGAGCTCTCTTTTACATAGTGCTCCTGTAGTATCACACCCCTATTTTCTGAGCCAATGTGATTTTATTTAACTGATGTAACTAATATTTTATTCTTTTTGAAATACATGAAGAAGTTAAATAGTTCTGATCAACACGAATTTGTGTGGAGATTAATCAATACTTTTGATTTAATGTAAAGCCTTGGGTTCAGTAATGATCCCATCTCACTTTTTACAAGGGAAAGGGGGTGAAAATGAGTACTCTGTCCAAATTCAAATGTGGCGTCTTGCATTCAGCAGTAGAGACATTTAGGAGGGGGAGTATGCCATAGTGGCTTAAAGTTCACCTCTGCATTCTTCTGTACTGCTACAGCTCTGTGCATGGCCATTCCTTGCATAACAGCCTCTGCGCCAGCTCTAAGTGTTAGGAGGGTCACATGTACCCTGCCTGGGCTGGCTCCACCAGCTTTAGGGCTAGATTCTGCCTGTAGTGTAGCACAAGTATCTGCATCTGGTTTTTCTTTAAATGGACATTTAGATGCTACAGAATCTGAATGTTCCACCAAAATATGTCAAACTGGCTGGATGTGGCCCAAGTCTAGGTGTCTGATATCATTGCTTTGCATGCTACCCAGCTCACAGTCAGAACTGCCATGTGTTCCACAACCCACACAATGGTTGTTGAGAGACACAGGGAGAGGACACTATGGTTAGTAGATGATGGCTAAGGGATCATGAGTTCTAGACTCTTCAAATGATGGGTACACTGTGAGCCATGAGTTCTAGACTTGCCCACTTCCACAGACTGCTGCTAATACTTCTGTAGCTCATAACACCAGCTTTATACCCAAACCTAGAAATAAAGCTCAGGTCCATAATATGATAGATTCAAGGCATCATCCCCTTAGCTACTCCTTTAGATCAAGTGGTAGAACTTATGCTATGGATCTGAAAGTCCAGTGTCCAAACCCTGCTGGTGGTAACCTATGTAGGAAAAAACTGTACATAATCAGGTAGTTATGCAAGATAGACCACAAGTAACTGCACAAAACTTGGCAGCTATAGACCACACTGTAGCAAACCTTTTAGACAAATAGCAATTTACTAATTAGATTTAAAGGGCCCAAACCACAAAATTATATACTAGAACACTGATCTATTTACTTGTAAACAGTTAAAAGCATCCCCTGAGCATTCACTTCCTTCAGCATAAATTTAGTCTCTGGGGTTAGTTTTGTCTGTCAGTATAATCCAAGGCATTGGATATGTTCATAAAAGTTGCTTGAAACTCTCAGTTTAACGTTCCTGAAGATTTTATCCAAAGATAGTCCTGAATCAAAATCTTTGAACTTTGGGAGGTCTGGATTGGGACCCCAACTTGGTCTTCTCTAGTTCTGCCAACTTAAAGCTAACGATTTGTTTCCTAGGGTTAATGGGGGAAGGGGATTACCCTTGTGTTTCAGGGTCAATTCATCCCATACTCCATTCAGAACTCCCTGAAACTCCTCTCTTAAGTAGAAGTGACAAAGGGTCCTGTGGCACTTTATAGACTAACAGAGGTATTGGAGCATAAGCTTTCGTGGGTGAATACCCACTTCTTCGGATGCAAACCTCTCAAGTAGGCCAGGGTTCCTCTCCTTCCCACTGGAAACTTCATATGTGTGGCAGCAGGGATGGGTTCCTAGAGTTTACAACTTCATCTCCAACTTCAGTCACGACCCCCCATACCCCTTAAGCAATGACAATGCAGTTTCAAGTGGAGCTTTGAGGAAAGCATCATTTGGCTCACTGATTAACAGTTGAGGAGTCCCACATTTCAGGGACAGTAAGTATGCTAGGAATTTATAGCACATTGATAATACACTCAAACCAACCAGTATTCAAGATTTAGTGCTTACGGCGTCATAACTTTTCCTTTATTTCTTAAAGCACAAATCAAGTTTTCCCTACATGGCATCTGAAGCAGGTTTTTCCATATCTGCTACCTACAACTCTCTTACCAGCAGATTTCAAGCTAGATTTTCTGCTGCACCCAGAACTCTACTCGCCTCCACAGTGTGCTATAAAAAAGCAAACACACATTAAATGGAAGTGTGCCAAATTTGCATGCCAAGGGCCTGACCCTCCACCCAGTGAAGTCTAAGGGATTTGTGCCTCTGACTTGAATGGTTGAAGGATTTAGTCCCTATGTGCCTCACTATTAATACAGTATCAAGCCTGAATCTTGAAGTCTTTTTTATTTGTACTCAAGCAACATTTTCATTGACGTCTATGCAGGTGATCAGCATAATTAAGGACTTCAAGATTTAGTTTTTATTTTTATACAATTACTGTACTCTGCCACCATCATTTTTCTTTTTGTAACATGCACCTGACTACAAGACACGAAATTCCTCATCTGCTAAGTAGAGCCTAACAGACTTCACTGTGTGTATTTACATTTTCAAAATAGTTCTGCATCAAGCAGATTCTTTATTCGGTCATTGAAACACTACCACTGTCACATGGTGCAGACTCCTCTTGTCTTTACAAAGCTAATTTATTACAGAGAGATTTTTAAAAAGGCTTTGTGTGTGTTTAGATTATTTTCTAGCTTTCTATAGAAACGGCCAGATTTTTGGAAGGTGTAAATCAGCAGAGCTCCATTGACTTCCAAGTTTTTAAAATTAGCAGTGTGTGAAAAATCCAAGCATATAGGATGTTTAAATGGCTCCCTTATGTGGAAGATACTTATGCAACCAACAGGCACAGGCTACACATCTTGATCTCCACGGTTTGGTTGACACTCGGTTGTTGTACCGGTATAATTATGTCAGTTACAGGTGTGGTTTTTTTGGAATCCCGATCGTTTTACTGGTACAACCTCTTCCCTTATGGGAATAAGTTATATTGGTCTAAGAAGGTTTATAGTAGTATAACTGTGTCCACTAACTATGCAGGTATAGTTAAGGGGGTATAACTTTTGTGTTTCGACATTATGAGCTAGGGGTGGGATTCCCTTGGATGCGGACACATTCTCACACTAGCTTGACAAGAGTTAGCACGAGTATAAAATAGCAGTGTAGCTGCAGTAGCATGAGGAGCCACACCAAAGGCACAGCTCAACCACGTCAAGTACATTCCATCAGTTTCCCGTGCGTCTGTACTCAGCACGGCTCAGCCATGCCTCCATTACTGCTACCAAGGATACCCTGCTATTTATACTTGCACTAGGCTGATGAGAGCTAGCACAAGTTGGTGTACACAGCCCTAGCTTGGAGTGTAGGGGTAGCCTAAGGGGCCAGAAAACCAAGCAAGTCCCCTTCTCTTTGGCTTCACTACTGACATGCTAGTGTCACAGTACTCTTTCAACTGTGTATTAAATGGTTCAATGCCACTAAGGGAGTCCAACTGTAATTCCCTCCTTGAGGCTAAGGAATAAGTCCCACTGCTCAATAGCAATGCAGTTTGGACTTCTTTATATGGCCAAAACTATTCACCCCATTCAACCTGAATTCACAGTTTCAGTTGCCCCAAAACTGCATTTTTTTGGTGAATTCCCTAATTGCCAAAAACATTTCACCCAGCTCCACCCAGAAGCTAGATTTTGGTTTCTTTTTGTCTACTACAAAATAATGAACGGTTGGGGTTGGCAACACTGTTAAAGGAGCAAAGTGCCTCTCCTACTGACACCCTTGTGCAAAGCCTGGAAACAGCTGTTGTTCTTGATGTCCTGTCCCTACTCCACACCAGGCCTTCCATAGAGTGGAGAGTCATGCATGAAGCAGCCATGCTCCCTGCTTTCTTGGAAGCATTGCCAAACAATATTATTTCATTTAACACATTTTCAGGAGCCTTATTTTTATTACATAGATCACAATGATCTATTTTAGATAAATTTTACATTGTGTAAAACCTATATACAGACTGACCAATCAACTGCCTCCTGCAAACTGAATGCCCCATATTTTCCATTACACATGAGTGAAATTCGTCTCTGTGCAGAGAACCACCAGAAGGTTTATGCACTGAAGTCCTTTAAGCCTTGACCCAGAAAGGGCCTCCAGGGGGTTAGTCACCTGCACAGAAAGTATGGAGCAGGTTGCATAATTGAAGCCTAAATCCTTAACTTAAGGCTTAAGTAATATGTAGGCCAACTATTGACCACCTCCTACAGAAGGGTGAATTTCACCAAATATAATCAACATGATCAGTATAGCCAACCCCAAGCATTCAAAAATCACGAATCAAAGCACAAAAAAAAAATCACAATTAGCTTAAAAGTGACAGCTGAGATTCACCTAAGCACTGGACCCCAGAAGCTGGGGTTTTCTGGAAAGAACCAAATTCTGCTAGACTCTTGATAAAACCATGAGAGTTGGCAACCCTACATTAGATACAGATTTCCTGCAATACATTAAGAAGGGTGAGTTCTTAATCAGACTTATTACCATATGAAACTATTCCCCCTGTAAATTAAAAGTTGTTCCTTACAACATATATGGCACGTACCTGCGCCCATGGTTACTGTTAATTAGTGTATTTGTATCATTGCATATACAGACTTCATAAGCAGCCCAGTGCAGATCTTTGGGAAAACAGAGCACCAAGATAGCGCTGTTGGCTGATTGTCTGTGGGATACTTTTAGACAACTGTTTCAATCACGGATGTTAAATACTGCTTCAAAGCATAATGATATCCAACTGTGAGATAGCTGAGTCAGGTGCATTTAGTAAAGTGCAGAGCACCAAATGCCAACACTAATTACAGCACAGTTGCACTAAGATTAGTGTTGTATCTGACATATTTTAAAGTGTTTTAAAGAAGCCACTGGATGACTAAAGGAGTTTGATGAAGCAAGATAAGCTACAGCTCGAAGGACATTATATAGAGTCCAACTTGAAATAAGCAAGCAATAGAGGCTGAGGGGTTAGGGGTCCTTTAGAGGATTTGCTTCTCCATTTTTAGGGAGCAGCACTGAGATCACCTGGAGCTCTGATTAAACAGCTGAAAAGTTTCATCACTCCCAGGTGTTTTATTGCTGCCTGTCAACAGTTGATTATTTCATGCTTGTTTACCCAATCTAATGCTGAGGCGGAGTAACTCCCTGCTATCTCTGCGAGATGTTCAATATGTTCAAACAGCTCCTACAGCATCTTAGCCTGGGATCCAGATCCATATCTCAACTTCATGGCTGGCCCAAGATGCAACTCTGTCAGAGGGCCCCTGCAATGAGAGGCTCTTAATTACAATATTGTCATCCAGAGCCAAATATTCAAAGGGTGGAGCAGTGGCTTCGCCTGCCAAATGCATCCACACCCAGTTACAGAACAGGTGACACTGTCCTCAGCTGACCCATGATGTAGTTAAGGTCCTTTCGTGACCTAAGAGGAAAGCCCAGCCTGTAGGGACTGCCTGAGGCGTCAAGCCTGGGAATAGGTACTTGAAGGGTGGAACTGGCAGCAGTGGCTCGGGAGGATGAGGAAAGGATCCCGGGATTTCTTTTAAAATGCAGAGGAGAGGACTGGAGTTGGAGCGCTCTCCCTCTCTTCTCCAGCCCCAGACACAGGGAAGGAGTTTGTCTGCATGGCCATGCTGCTTGGCCTCCTCAAGGAAACATGCATGGGAGGAGGGCTGTGGGCCAGGCAGATAAGGGCCTCAAGCTGACTCGTACAAGGGCTCTCTACTTTGATGTTCTTTTTCCCTGACCATATGTCTTAGAGCTGACACCATGGCTGTACCTGCGCATACCTCAGGCCCTCATACAGCTGCAGCAGGGTCGGGAGAAAGCAAAGTGACCTCCTCACTGCCTTTATACCACCTCCTGACATGCACTATGGGCTAGCTTTTGACAAAGAACTCAGGCCCCATTTAGACAATGTAATGTGACTCCAGTTCAAGAGAGAAATTAAGCACAAGCTTACTTGCCATGTGTGTTATAATAGGATTTGGTGGGTGCTGAGCATTTTTGAAAATCTGCCTCCATTCGTGAGTGCTAAGAACTTGAAAATCTGCTGTTGAGCTCTTTTGAGCATATGGCCCTGTGTGTGGTTTGGCCATAGCAAGGGTATGGCCTATTGTTTTTGAGGTTCAGTGCAGAGTTTTTTTTTACAATGGAAAGGATACTTCTTGCATTGTACATTTTGGATAAATATGCCTCTATTGGACATGAATTATTGTAACCAAGATGGACCGAAAGTATCAATCATTCTCCATGTGGGATGTTAAACGTGCGGTTTTTTCCCCTTCTATGCCATGAGCAACATAGCGTTTGTTTCAATCTGATTAACTAACGAAATGTTAATCTTGCTCAACAAGCATTCTGCAAAGCGCATGAGATGATATGCTGGATATCAGTCAGGTCATGATATATACACACTAAACCTAAAACTTTCCAGTATCTTTCACTCTCACTGCCTCCTTGAATCACCTTCCTCATCAACAATATTCGGAGAAGCTAGCCATGAAGGAACACAAAGCAGGAAATGTGCTACATTAAAGTGTCCCAGCATTAAAAACAAGGTTCAGCATCACTGCTCCTTCCCATACAGCACTATCCCATTAGTAATACTTTCATTTGATTAGACTGATCCGCCTGCCCCTATTTCCTATTACTTAACCCCCAAACCATTTTGTCCTATCGAAAATAATTGGTAATGACAGTTTCAGGTTTAATATTTAATACAGTGGCTAAATGCACTTGTACTATTTGTGGGTATAGTTTCCATCGACTAATAAGAGAAGTGGGTTGAAATACATTTCAGCAACTGTTATGCTAGCTGAAAGCTAAGCACCATGTTAGTAATCATAGCCTTAAACACCTTCAGAAAAATGCCCCCTTGAGCCAATTTGATATTACATTGATTTGTTTGTTTATTGCAGGTCCCTCTTTTTAGTAGCTTTGGCAAATGCTGTAAGGCAGATGGAGTAAGAGACACATACGTCCTTAAAGGTCAGCCCAGCATTTGAAATAAATTCCTTTCCATGACACTTTTGTATACATGTTCTTGCGCAGAGGGGAAACTTTCAGACATGTTGCTTTCCTTTCCGTGTGGCAATGGAAAAGGAGCCTTGGGGAAGCAGCACTAAAGTGAGTGTGCTGAGTATGACCAGGAAATGTAGTTATGCCCCTCTTGGGCTCACCCATCTGGAAGAATTTTGGGCCAAGTTTTCTGCTCAGGTAAGTTGCTGCACCACAAGTGGCTTCAACAGTTTTGCTTATTTACACCAGCTGAGAATTTGGCCCTCTGTTTATAAACTGATCACCCTCCTCTCCATACAGTGCTAATTTTCCAGGTGTTTCTTCCATTAACATTCCCAATTCTGGATGACTATTGTTTATTACTTCGCTTATGTTGGCACCTAAAGGGTCCAATTAAGACTCATTGTTGTGAGTATTGGACATACATGTTATCAGAAACAGCCCAAAGAGTGGGAGGGGAAACAAAGCTGGTTACAGAAAGAAGTGACTTGTCCGGGGTCACACAGCAGGTGCGTGGCAGAGCAGGGAAAATAACCCAGCTCTCCTGACTCCCAATCCAGTGCCCTCAATCACTAGAAATCTGCCTCTCCTAAATATAGACAGGGTACAAGTTCCACCAGCGAGAACATAAGAGCCGCTCCTGCAAGCCCTTGCTCATGTGAATAATGCTTGTTCACATTAATGGGGCTACTTGTGAATAAGGACTACTTGAATGAGTCAAGTTGTTCAAGACTGGTTCCTAAACATTAGGCTGAAACAGAAATGAACTGCAAGTGCCTGATACCATGAAGTGCAAAATGCCCTTTACTTCCATTGACGTCTGTACAATACACAGCATCAGGCCTTGAATTCTTCTCCACAACACCATTATCTTCAGGCCTCCAATATTGCAAACCCTTAGTCATGCTGAAATGAATAGGATTATGTGAATAAGGCCCTGGATGTGTGCAGTCATGCACAGGAGTGGCTGCTAACTCCATCATTCACACTTCAACTGAACCTCTAACCAAGAGGAAACAACTCACTGCTTTAAATACAACTGTCTCTTATGTATCCCTCTGCTGCTAAACACTGGAATGAACGTCCTAAAACAGCTGGTGAACTGAGGGCATCTTCCTGAGACCCAAGGTTAGGAGGGGGAAGAGTTTTTATAACAAGGAAACCTCTGAAGTCGTACATAGTAGCGGCAAGGTCAATTTACCAAAAAGGGAAAATAGATTGTTGGGTGGATCCAATGTCCAAAATGGACTCAGCCCTGTTTTGAACTTATTTATTTAGAGGCACAGCTGAGAAGCACAACTTACATGGTTTCCTTTTATAAATGCCAGCATATAAACCTGAATTTAGGACTTGAGAAGTGCCACTGGAAATAGAAGGGCTCTAATTTTAGCTAGAGTATAGGTGCAACATGGTGGCGATAGAGAAAACATCTACTAATCTGCCACAAACCTAGCTTGGGGGGACGTGTAGGAGAGAGGGGTTAGTTCTCCTCCATGCTCCTTCAGGGCCTGATGTACACCAGTCACTTACACCATTGTGAAGTGGAAGTAAAACCCCACAAAATCAGCATTCTCCACTCACCAGAGGTAGCATTGTCTAGTGGTTTTGCACAGGGGTTTGACAATGGAGAATCAATCTTTGCTCCCTCTCCAGAAATTACCAAGCAGGAAGAAGAGAACTTAAACAATTTCTTACTGTTCAACAGGCAAGTTTAGGTCAAGGTGGTTTAATCTGCCTGTTCCTAAAATGAGTGCTTTAATATAGGGCCAGACTGTGCTACACCCCTGTGGAAGCAGTAGGGTAGCTAGGGTGGAGGGCAGGGGGAGCGGCCATTCCCCCTGAGCACGTTTTACAAAAGTGGTGCCTTTTTAATTTTTGAAAGGGTGGAGACAAAGAGCCCGCTGCTGGCCTGGGTGAAAGAAGAACCCAGACTGGCAGCGGGCTGAGAGATCCCGGCTGGCAGGAGCCCACGGGGGGAAGCCCAGAGCAGGGCGGGCTGAGCGGCTCAGCCAGCCGCCGCTCTAGGATTCCCCCCACCCCGCGGGCTCCTGCCAGCCGGGGTCTCTCAGCCCGCTGCCAGTCTGGGTTCTTCTTTCACCCAGGCCAGCAGCGGGCTCTTGGTGGGGCCAGCGGTAATTAGTAATTTGATACGTCGGGTCGGTGGCACCTTTTTTTAATGTGTTCGCTCCCCCTAGTGTTAGAACCTGGCTATGCCACTGTGTGGAAGGGAAGGAAATGGGGTGAGACACCTTCCCCAACACTTGTATTCAGGGACAAGCCCCAATTGCCATCCCCGAGCAATGTGGCCAAGCAGGGCTGCTTCTTGCAAATGCTCTCAGGTGCTGGCCACTTCAAATAGGCCGGTTTATGGAACCATTCTGCCTTCTTCCATGCTGGCTTCGCACTGGAACCAAGGAGTAGTGTAACACAGACAGACCGCAGTTGACAGGTGGGATGGAACCTGGGGCCTCTGGAGCTTAGTGCATGAGCCTCTACTGCCTGAACTAAAAGCCAACTGGCTGTTAGCTAAGGCTGTAGAGCAAACTCATCAATCTCAATCTCTCTCTCTCTCTGCCACTAGATGGGACAGACACCACACTCAGAAGGTGTGTGGGTTACAGTAGCCCCAGGCATGTTTCCCCATATGTGCTGCAGAGCTTCCGAAGGCCAAGGGCAATTCCTCACTACTCCCAAAGGCAGGGCGTAACTAAGAGTGACAAAAAACCCCATAGGTAAATCCAGTCAGGAATTAAAATCTTTAGTAAGTATAAATTTTGAAATCCTCCATTTTAGACCTCTTACCTATTCACAAAGGGTAAAATTCTGCCTGTGCACCTCTTAAACCCAGTTTAAGCCCTCAAAATAGGTTTTAAGTGGGACATAAGTGGTGCAGAGGCCTTTATGCTGACCCTCAGCACAGGGGTTAATTTCACCCCAAGAGCTTTTCCAAGAGATAAGGAAACAAGCTTTCATGTACAAAGTGGTTGAGGAAACCAAGAAACAGCAAAAGAATCTGCCTGCTTTCAAAGCATTGTATCTCACCTCTGCACTCAATAGAGAGATGTGTTGTGTTGACGTACTGTAGATTATACCTTAGCCAAATGGTAAAGTTAAAAGGAAACAAGATCCCTTGACACCGTTTTAGACAAACTATAATATGCCACTATCATTAAATGAAGTTTACAGAAGGGTTCTATTTACATGTCTGCAGAAAATAGCACAGGGCACAGGATGCTGATTGCAGTGTAAATGTTAACTGTGGGACTGAACAGCATTTGCTGGAGGTTTGGAAAATCTAGTGCAAACAAAACGAAGAGGAGAATATGGTCTTATTATCCAACCATCCAGGCTGTATATCGGCTTCTCCTGGAAACAGAACAGCCTTCATTATTCAAGAACTCCCTAGTGCTGTGGAAATGGAGAGCCCATCAGCAATTTCAGAATTAACTTTGGATTTTCAGGAGTCCTTAACTTGGCTGTAATAATTTACCTCACACATAACATACAATTGACCTACGGGTAACCCAGGGTATATGTTGCTGGCTTCTCCCAGCACGGATCCTTGCCGATGCGTTTGGCATTGGTAGAGTCAGCCAGAAGAAGAGGTTGTAGTGGTGGACCACGGCTGCAACCTTAAGTCCACTTTGGTACCTTGGGGAGGCATCGCTGACCCCTGTCCTCAAGGGCGAATCCCCGCCCCACATCCTTAGCATGGGTAGCAAGGCTGGTGCAAGTTTAATGCACCGTAATTCACATCTCATGTCCAGTGTGGGGTGTGGGTGAATTTATAGGGAAAGATATCAAATCCATTTAGACAATTTTCTAAAGAAAATCCATTTTTTGGGGTGGGAAGTGGGGAGGGCATCCAGGACTATGTTTTATTGTTTCTAATTTTAACGGTGTTTTTCCTCTTGTAAGATCTTTCACCAGCACTAATCTGAGGTAAAGTACCCAGTTAATATATCTGGAGACTAAGCTCTGTTTAATTACAGAACAGATAGAGCATGGACAGTGCTTCTTCCAGCTTCCTCACACTGCCCTAGAAATTTGCGCACACCCTGCCCAGGAAGATAACCAATGAGGTGAAAATAGAGTTCAGTCCATTCAAAGTTTGGAAGCTCTGCTGAGATTGCCAACCGATGTACAATATGCAGCTAGGCTGAGACCACCAAGTAACCCTAAAAAGCTAAGGACTTCAGTTTATTACTGACCTGGATTGAATTTGAATCAATGCCTTAGAAGTGAAAAGCTCTATTTATCCATTACAAGAACTGAGGATTTGGCCCTGTGTTTACAAAATTGAAAATTTGCAGGCTTTGCATCAATGGGATTTGCTCTGGTGTAACTGAGAATGATCAGACCTTGACCCACTGAAGAGTTTGTGAAGTACTTTGAGATTCTGGATTAAACGTGCTACACAAAGTGCCATCTAAGGACTCAACCCTGCAAAGACTTGACATGAATAACTTTACTCAGGTGGGTAGTTCTTCTGAAGCCTTTAGTGTTGCATGCCATTAGTATCATGTGCTGCAGCCATGTTGTCCTTAACAACCCTTTAGTAGAAGGTAGGGTCAAATGTGTCAATGATCCATAAACAAAGGCAGGTTTAGAGGATAAATTGTAATAGCCCAGCAGTAGCTGTTACTGTCTCCTTTTTCAATAATGCGTCTTTAAAAATATTCCCTACATACTTATTAATACCACAAGAAGTAATGGCCATCAATAACACTTATTTTAAACAGTCCCCAAGCACATTACATGATCTGCATTTGAAAAGTCCATATCCAATATCCACACAGTCACAAAGGAGCCATTAGGATCTCCCAGTCACCTCCCATATTCTTGTGTGGGGAAAAAAGGTCCTTTACTTTTACAAAATTAACCCTTTCCCCACCAGATAAAGGAAACTAATGTGCAAAGGCTTGCTGAAGTTTAGGGTTATGACACAGACATAAAGAACAGAATCCCAGAACCACATCACTTCACACCAGCTGCAGATCTGACCCTTCATCTTTACCACGTCCCATGGGATTTATTAATGGCTAATCCAAAAAGTGGCAGTAAGTGAATGTATAAGGAGCAAGCAGAAGAAAAAAGTAGATGACATGATTACTAATAATTGCACATCACTTGGACATTAAAAAACTTATTTGCCAAAGAGGTAGGATGATAAACTCTCACTTCAAAGTTCATTTGCAACGAAATAACAAAATTGGAAAAAGGATAGAGCAGTTCCACTCAAAGACTGAATCCGCTCCTACCTCCTAAGCTCAGAATTATTTTCTCCGTGGGAAACTGACTTTTTTAACTTGTGTATTTCTGTAAAGGAATATTACCAGGGACGATATGCTGCACTTGAAGAGGCCCTGCATGCAATGCTGCTGCTAGGGGATGAGATCCACAGTGACTTCATACTTAGTGTCACAGGGATGAATCAGACAGGTGCTGTGGCTAATGCAGCCATTAGGGGATAAAACCCTCCCCATCTTCCCCTGGGTGGTCACTTTAAATGTGCACAGATTATGGCTTGCACTGCAAGGGGTTGCACATCAGATACTCCCTGTGCCTCATGAAAATGGGTGGGGGAGGAAGTAGTAGGTATCACTCCAGTCAGGGCCCTAGGCGAAACTTCCTTGCACCAGCCCTGCGCCCCGCCCCCCCAGCTAACACCGCCCCCCCGCGGCAGCCAGCCCCCCTCCCCCCCCGCAGCGGATCCCCACTCTCCCTGCAGGCTGGCAGCTCAGCCCCCCACCCGCGGCACCCCCCCCCAGCTCCCGACTCAGCTGCGAAGCTGGGAGGGCAGGAGGCAGCCGCACCCAGCCGCCCCCTTGGCTCAGCTGCGGAGCCAGGAGGGCGGGAGGCAGCCGCGGCCAGCCGCCCGCTTGGCTCAGCCGCGGAGCCAGGAGGGCGGGAGGCAGCCGCGGCCTGCCGCCCGCTTGGCTCAGCCGCGGAGCCAGGAGGCAGCCGCGGCCAGCCGCCCCGCCCCAGCTCCCGGCGCCCAAGGTGACCGCCTAGGGTCGCCTAGTGGGCGCGCCGGCCCTGACTCTACTTCTGCATGCCAGCCACCGGAACAGGCTGGATACAAAGAGGAGAGCATGCTGCCAACCTGTAGAGGGCCATAGCAGATTATTCCCCTCAGGGTAGGAAAGGAGTACAAGGAGAGCTGTGCCTCAGAAGACTATTTGGGTTAATGCCTCCCAGGGCTCCTGCTTCACCATATGCCTTATGCAGGGCTGTTTCTAAAGGCATAAATGATTTAGCCCTAACTACGAACAAGCAAGGGTTTGAAGCAGAGCCATCCAACCCAGGGAAGAGAGACTTTAGAGTAAAATTGCCAAAGAAAGGTGACCTTACCAATTGCAATAACTGGAGAGGTACCACATGACTATGTGCAACATCATCCTGGAACACATCAAGAAACGTAGACCTTCAACTCAGAGGAACAAGCAGGTTTTAGACCTTTGGGATCAGGTATAGACCAGATTGCTGTCTTCAGACATATTATAGAACAAAGTGCAGAGCGGTAAGCACCTCTTGTGATAAATTTTATACATTTGCAGAAGGCTTTTGACAGCGTACATAGAGACAATGATGGCATACTGTGAAATACCAGAAAAATAATTAGCATAATCAGAGAAGGTTATTGACATCAGTCAATGGTTTGCACTGGAGCAAGGCAAAGTAAGAGTTTGCACTGGTCATTGACTATAGCCTGAAAAAAGTAACCACAGAAGGCAACAGAGGAATTGTTTGGATAAATGATAAAATACAATGGGATGACTTTGTTTTTGCTAATGACATCGTCCTGCTCAGTTTATCATATCACTTTCTGGAAGAAAAGACTCAGCTTTTGGTAGACACAGAAAAACAAGTTGATTTGCTCATGAACAAGGGGAAGACCAAATAAATGGCTATCAATATTCCAAAAGCAACTATCAGGGTAGACAGAGAAAGTAGAAGTAGTACGTCATTTTACTTGTCTGGGGAGAGAGATGTCCAATGATGATGACACCGTGCTAGATATGAAGCAACAAATATCAAAAGCAGCAAACAACTTTCATGAACTTGAAAAGATTGGGAAAGTAATATGATCAGCACTGATCCACAAAATACCAATTTTTGAACACTATCATCATGATGATCCTTTATCGAGCAGATCCACAACAATTGTTAAGATGATCAACCCATTCCAAAGTAAGTGCCTGAGGAAGATTGTCAGAGTCCATTACAGAGAGTTTCTTACCCAGCAGAAATTCTAAAGCGAACGTATCACCTTAAAACATGAAATATGGCAAGAAGATGGACATATCTAGGATATGTGTTAAGGATGCCACCAGCATGGCTTCCATGCCAAGTGATAACATGGACACCAGCTGGGAAGAGAGAAAGAGGGTAACCTAAAGAAACCTTAAACAGACCAACACAGAAAGAAGCTGAATCCATCCACGTGACACTTGGAAGGCTGAATGGTTCAGGAGAAGACTGCAATAAATGGTGGAAACTGGTGGATGCCCTGAGGGCATGGGAGGATAAAGAAAGAAGGGTTTCAAAATGAAACCCAACAAGTAGCATAGGAAAGGGTTAAAGATTTCTATCAAAGATAATGTGTCAGGAATCAGAAGTGGAAGCAATTAACTGTTTAAAAAAAGAAAAGGAGGAGAATTTTTGTTTTGTCCTGCCCCCTGCTGCAGGTGGAGAGTTACACACAGGAAGCCATTTGCAGTGCACAAGAGTTATTGGTCCCACAAAACCCAGGAACAATGTTACATGTTCTTGAGCACCATCTACTGGTGACTTATTTATTAACTATTTACATATAGAGAGAGAGTCATCTATTTTGTACAGCAGTGCCATTTCACCATTCAGCATTCCCATCTGATCTATGAGCTCGTTCCCACTAGCACTTACATATTTGAATAAAGCTGAAGCCACATCTTTATTTACATCTATGTTTGCAGGATAGGGGCCTATATTTGCTTATTATTCTTTAAGCCCAGATATACACAGATGGACTCTTTGTAACTACATGGAACCTCAATGAAGTCCAGTTGCAGTACCAGGGCCTTAGACTGTAAGCTCCTTGAGGCAGGGAGTTGGCTTCCTACAGATTTGTAAAGCACCCACCACCCTTACGCGTGCTAAATAAATACCATTCTCTATATAGTTTAATAATATATACCATTCTCTATAAAAGGAGGAGCTGTAGGAAGACCAATGATGGGAACCACCATTTCCCTTTTTAGGTTCACAAAACAAATTAACAAGGACTTTCATATGCTGAAAGTTAGTGATGTATTGGTAATGTTTTCTTCAGGACATAACATCTAGAGGAGTTTGATCAGGGATGCATTTGCTCTGCTCTCTGTAGAAGGTGCAAGCAGGCCGGTGCAAGGAAGTTTAGCGCCATAGGTGAAACTTCCTTGTACCAGCCCTGCACCCCACCCAGCTAACGCTGCCCCCCCTGCAGCGGCCAGCTCTCCCTCCCCCGTGCCTCCCCACCCCTCCGTGGGCCGCGGCAGCCTCCCCCCGCCCGCAGCGCCCCCCCAAGCTCCCAGCTCAGCCACGGAGCTGGGAGGCAGCCGCGGCAAGCCTCCCCCCCCCCACGGCTCTCGGCTCAGCCGTGGAGCCGGGAGGTGGGAGGCAGCCATGGTCAGCCCCCCCCCCCCCATGGCTCCCGGCTCAGCCGCGGAGCCGGGAGGCAGCCATGGCAAGCTGCCCCCCCCGGCTCTCAGCTCAGCTGCAGAGCCAGGAGGCGGGAGGCAGCCGCCTGGCCGCCCCCCCAAATCCTGGCATCCTAGGTGACCACCTAGGGTCACCTAGTGGGCACGCCGGCCCTGGGTGCAAGCCGTTGGTTATATTCCTGTAAAAGTCAGCATTGTCACATGTTCTTTTTTTGGTACATTTAAAAATATCCTTTAGAATGTCTGGGCAGGCTAGGCAGTGGTGTCTCTAGTCTGAAAGATGTCCTATTAAAGCACCACTGTGAGTCTGTGGTATAGTTAGGGTGACTCTCTAGAACATGAGAAGGTAGCATCCTTCCAGAGATGGAAAGATCACATAATTTCAAATGGGCTCAGTCACACAGACTTTGATGTCATGAGACTCTTGTTTTTCTTTTAAACACTGGAAATGAAGAATACTGCCATAAAAAATAATTGCAGCATGGTGCTGTAATATGTAGTTGTACTGCTTGAAGTAGGTCTTGCAGCATCAAACCTTTTACATCTTTATACTGGGGGTACAGTACTGAAAGAGTTAATTAACAGCAGGTTCAATTAATTATAACACTGGAATGTTAAGTACCTCCTAGACTTCTCTGGGGGATGATAAATCAATAGTCAATACAATCTTACTAGGAAAGTGTGTGTCATTTTCAATTCAATGTAGTGGATAGCTTATTGTTCTGTTGGATTAAATAAGAATCACAAAAATATCATGCCTTGTAATAGAAATAGCATTTTCCTTCAGTTTGACTGGTAAGTAATGTGTCCTCCATCAACCCAAGGAGTGATGCAATAGCAACTTGTATGGATGTAATTGTATATTTTGCAAGAATCAGAAATAAAGGTTTCAATGTATTATTAAAATCCTTGCTTGGAGGCAGGCATTTTGCACACCTACAATCATTTTAATTGCATGTTCCAGATTTTTTTGTTTTGGAGAATTTTATGTCAGAAGCTGAAGTTAAAATGAATACCTCACAACATATTTTTCTGAGTTACAGTAATAAGTTTTTCTCTTTGGGGAAATGGAGCGGTTTGTACAGAGTGTTATATTTTTAGTTTTATGGAAAGGTTTTGGGAAAAATTGTGCCAAACAAAACATGTGCAGTAACCAACATGCAAACTACTGTCAATTAAATAAGTCTGGAGGCCAGAGGAGAACAAGCTTGGAAACTAAAGACTAAATTCCAATCTGGTAAGAAGCGACAGCAAAATCTTGCACTGACTACGACTGTGCAAGTCTAACTTTCACATTTCTGGATGATGAAATTGATGAAATTACCTCTCTTGGGGGGAAATTTTTCCAAGTTAGACATTTGCCATTTTTGCAGGGGAAGAACATCTTTCTCATGGCAAAATATCAGGTTTCTGCCTGGAAAATGGTCTTGTGTTTTCACTACAAATTTCAGGCAAAACCCAAAAGCTAGAGAGAGAAGATGGGTCTTGCGGTTAAGGCACTGAAGTGTAATTAAGAAGATCTAGGTTCAGTTCCTGGCTCTGCAGCTGACTTCTCGTGTGACCTACAGCAAGTCTTTCAAACTAGGTGTCTCAGTTTGCCGTCTGTAAAACAAGAAGAGCAATACTTTCTTTGTCTGTCTTGTCAATTTAGGTTGTAAGCACTTCGGGGTAGTGACTGACTGTAGATCTCTCCCAATGCTATAACCACCGAGTTTTTCTTGCACTGCTTTAGCACGGATCTTAAATGGCTGTTCCAGAACTAAAACTACTGTAAACATGGACACAATCCAAACACCCGTTTTAGACATTAGGGGTTTGTTTACGCAGTAATGAAAAACCTGTGGCTGGCCTGCACTAGCCGACTCTGGCTCGCGGGGCTGCTTCACTGATGCATAGATGTCCGGGCTCAGGGTGGAGTCCAAGCTCTGGGACCTTGGACCCTGCAAGGTCCTAGAACCCTGACTCCAGCCCGGGCCCAGAAGTCTGCCCAACAATGAAACAGTCCCACAGCCCGAACCCTGTGAGCCTGAGTCGGCTGGCACAGGCCAGCTGCAGATTTTTCTTTGCTGTGTAGGCATACCCAAGAAATGGCCAGCTCATCTCCTCTTGCACCCCTACACAAGAGCTGGCCTGAATCCCACTGGAGAGTCATTTTTGCTCTTTAACAACCCCCTTGTAAGGGATTAGCTGTCTAAAAGGAGGTGGATGCAGAGGGTGAGGCCCTGGCTCCATAGTCCCTTTGTGCTACCCATTAGAGCTGGCCAGGCCTGAAGGAGGGACTATGCTGCACTTTCTTTCAGGGTGGCATATCAGCTAGGCCTAATATTCTGACTTGAAAGATGAAATCAGATCTGTATCCCTTCAAATGTCCCTGACAGAACCTCTGGCACAAGGGACACTCAGGTGACTCGGTGGACCAGCTGATGATCAAGCTAAGGAGCAGAGGGTGATGTGACAACGGTGGTGGCTGGCAGAGGAAGAGACAAGATTCCTGGCACTGCACTCACATCTACTCTCCCAACAAGCAGGCCGAGTGGTGCAGTAGATAGGCCCCAGGGCATGCTGCATTTGTGAGGATGTGCAAGTCTCTTAGCATCTCTTTTCCTCTCATTTTCCCCCATCAAGAATCTGGGGGCAATGAGATCACTCCTTTGTAGTCTAGGAGGAGGTTTATGATGAAAAGTGCAATGGGTCTGATTCAAAGCCCAGTGAGGCCATGGAAGGATTCCTATTGACATCAGCGGGCTTTGGAGCAAACCCAACACAAGTTCTGAATACAAGTTTATATGAGGAATGACTTTAGTAAAGCCGGAGGATGACAATCCCATGGGCCTGACTGATTTCCACTTACACAAACACCTGTGCAATTCACTGACTTTCGCAGTGCTGTTCCTGATTTACACTGGTGTAAATGGGATGAGAATCAGGTTGGGAGTCTTTTGGGCCATGCACCTTTCCATTTGCCACCCTTTTTCATTTGACCAGGGGCAGAAGGTTAGACAGTGGCAGCTCATGCTCATAGCAAGGACACCTCCTTTAAAAAAAAACCCCACACCCAAATCTTGAATTTCATTAAGCTTAATGCATTTGCAGCCATTTGGATTTGATAGAAAGCCCTTTCCCATGTAGTATTTAAACTCATCAAGAGCACTAATCAATGACTGGTAGTTAAATGCCTTCTTAACTTTTTATGTGCATTGTCCTTGTGCCATGTGCTATGATGTCTTTATGGCAGGATCATTAAGGAGAATCACAAAGATTAATAAAACTATAAGGCAAATTGGACGCAAGGGGTTCCATTAAATAGAACAGGATTACAGACAAATGAAGCTCTGTGGTATTTTGAACTATAATATTTTAGCTCGGGTTTCTTTGCTTGCTGGTATTTTTTTCAGTCTTCTATGACACTCGTACTAAATGCATGCAAAACAGCTCAGTCCTTGTGTAAGCTTGGAGTTGAAAAGAGTGTGCGTGTGTGTTCCCAGACTTCCATGTTGCCATTCTGCCTCCTGGAAAAGAGCGTGAAACCCGGACTTGGAATTAAAATAAAAGGCAGAAAAAAGAAGCATCCATTTAGGATGTTTTTATCCCAGGTCAGAGCTTATTGCTAAAAACAACATTGGCCTACATGGCTCCCCTAGATCTATGCATAGAGGCAACAACTCTATTTCGAAGATAGGCTATAATGGAAAAACAAGTTGTTGGGTGTGATGCAGGAATCCCTGAGCGTAATGCCATGGCCTGTGTTATGCAGGTCAATTAATGATTACAGTGACCCCTTCTGGCCCAGACATCCATGAGATTTTCAGCGGAAGGGCTCAGTCTTGCCCTTCTGGAGGCCTCTTTGCTCAGTCTGGGATCTGCCCTGATGGAGGAGGCAGAAACTGGACAGACCAAAGGGGAGGAGATGGTGGGTCAAGGATGCACACTGTTCTCTCTTCAGTCCGTGGAAATAAGTCAGCAGCCACCAGGTATATGATCTTTTCCTGTGGAGTTAAGAGCCTGATTCTCATTTACATGAAGGCCACTTTGCTCCGGAAGTGTAAAGCGGGCAATGGAATTTGCAACGGAAGGAACCTTAGTTGCAAATTGAAATCCAGCCCTTAAGGATTTTAACTCTCTGGTGCATTGATTAAGCTTTTCTTGGACTACCACAGGACATGGAAGAAGTGGAAGAAGTAGTAGTGGTAGTGCTGGAGCACCAATCCTGAAGGACCCCACAGCCTTTTTTATGCCATTATTATTAGACCTTGAAAGAGCCATAGTAAATGAGGAATTGGGATTTAGCCTTTTATGGGTTTATGAAAAATTACAACGGAGCTGGCTGAAACTTTTCATATGGAAATTTCATGGTTCAATGATCAGCTCATGGATTCCCTGTGTGCCACGGATTCCCTGTGTGACCTGGGCAAGTCTCTTTTAACCATTCTGCACCTCAGTTTCCCATCTGTAAAGTAGGAATAATAATTCCTTTCTTCCATCCTTTGTCTTATCAAAATGTAAGAAGTTTCAGGCAGGAGCTTCTTTTGCTATGTATATAAACACAGCACCAAATATAATCTTAATCTTTTTCCATGACAGGTTAAGGGGAAGTTTCTAAATCCCATCAGGTAAAGAGCTGCAGTTTCTTCCAGGAGTTTTGTGAGCTAACTTGTTTTCATCACTATCAAAATTGTTGTTTTTAATTTTCCTCTATCTGGAACAAAAAATAAAATCTCAGCCCTGTGCTTCAGTAAGACTCTCAATAAAACTGTTATTGTTCTACTGACCTGTTAACAGCCTCAGTAGTCTTTAATCCACAAATGATCAGCCTGACAGACCTTAATGGCATCTTCATAGCTGTTTTGGTCCATAGTGTCAATGGGAGTTTGTATAGCTAAAAATAATTTGCTGTATAATCCATGCACTGTGCTGTTCATGCATCATAATTATACATATTGAAAATCCATATGGAAAAAGTAGTAGTTATGTACACATAGTGGCTACTTTTTAGACCTGAGTATCAGACTTTTCTTAAATTACCAAAGGAACCAAGTCACATTTTAAACAAATGGCGTGACATTCTATTTTGAAACAATGCTAATTTGGTGATTCAGGACCGCCAAAAATCAGTAGCCACAAATGTTGTAATAATTTCTTTGGACTGCACTCCATGAGTTAAAATGGCCCATCTATCACCACCTAAATATAATGCAAAGATAATTTGCTCTTGAGCCGAGGAATGAGCAAACTGAGTCCATCCCTTGAAACATTACTCTCTTCCAGCAAGTTTTCACTTCTGTGCTATAGCCATTTTCAGGTAGCAAATCCTCTCCCAAGCTCATAGCACAAGTAGCTGGACTGTGTGCTGGGGAAAGACAGTTACATAGGGACTAGAGAAGAAAAAGACCCCACAAGGTCATTTAGCAATAGCAGAGCGACTTGTAGCCACTGTTGGCTACAAGTATCAGAGGGGTAGCCGTGTTAGTCTGGATCTGTAGAAGCGACAAAGAGTTCTGTGACACCTTATAGACTAACAGACGTATTGGAGCATAAGCTTTCGTGGGTGAATACCCACTTCTTCAGATGCATCTTCAGTGCATTCTTGCATCCGAAGAAGTGGGGATTCACCCACGAAAGCTTATGCTCCAATACGTCTGTTAGTCTATAAGGTGCCACAGAAATCTTTGTTGGCTACAGTAGCTCCTGTTCCCATGCAGACATTGGCTGATGAAAAGTCTGCCAGTTCGGTCAGAAAATAGATTTATTTTCTCCCACAGAAAAGAATTATACAAAACTGAACTGTTTCAAGTTGGAAAAGCTGCTGCAATGCCTCATGGGAGTTGTAGTTTGGGTGTCTATGCTCCCGATCTCTATGGGCTAGGCTCCCTGGACAGACCACATTCTCTTGTGTTGCATCAGTTTCCCCTCCTGGAGAGGAAAGAGAGTGCAACATGGGAGTCCATGGCTGTGGTATAGAATGGGAGACATAGTCCAGCTAGGGAACCCACCCCACAGAAGATAAATGGGGACAAGAAACCACTGGAGTACAACTCCCATACATCAATGTGGCAGCCTATAGAAATCAAAATTTTGGGGGTTTGGGGCAAAATAATTTCAAAATTTCCACAGAAAAGTAGATACTTTTCATGAAAAAAAAATCATTTAGTCAAAAACCAAGTTTTATGTAAAAGTTTAGATGGAAATGTTTCGACCAGCCTGACCACCAACCCCAGATTTAGTAACTCGATCCCATGTGATTAAATAGAAACCTCACAGTGAAACTTACAGGGTGTTATCAACATTCCCTGTGAGAGTGGCATTATTTCTAGGAACATGACAGGTAGGTCTCTTTTTATTAACCTTATTTTGATAGCCTCCACAGCTGCCCTCACTGCCTGCCACTGCCTTTTGGGGGGACTGCTTGCCATCACCAGAGAAATGCACCATTCAGAAGACAACAGACTGGTTCTCCCGCATTAGAAGCTGCTCTTGGGGCTCTGGTATTGCACACCAGGAGGATTTCTGTTTTGTTTAACACAGCGAAAGAAACATCAGTTGACACTATGATGTTAAGAGGGGTGGATGCAAGTACAACCGATAAACAAACACGTCTTTGTTTTAATACTGGGGGGGGGGTGACTTCTTGTAGTTAATTATAGGAATTCACAGCTATTTATGTGAACTCAAGAAAGCAGAAAACATTCATTTGTCGGCAGCGTAACTGCTGGGTGGAGGCAGCCTAGATGTATGGAGATGAATGCTAGACTGTATCTTGTTTGTCTTGTTATGCACAACTTTACTATGTAAATTTGAACTTCAGTGAGTAGCTACTTGGCAAGTTAGAATATATAATTATATGCACACACAAAAAACCCATGGAAAGTGACATTTAAACCTGGTTTCTTTGTCACGTATCAGTTAAATATAGAAAAAAAACCATATTTACTTGCACCTGCTGCTCACACGCAAACTAGGTCATTATACTCAGTGTCCATTTCTGTACATGGAGTTTTTATGAAGAAAACAAAGTCAGTTTGGTTCAGCCTTATTTGTCTCATTTCAAGCCTCAGAGGAGCTGCCCTTATTGGGGAATGATAAACAGAAAACAAAATCGACATCAACTACAGTTCATTTGCAGGAAAGACAAATGCTGCTTTTGTGTGCATTCAATAATTATCCCAGCACCACTATAATCTGATGGGGGTGAATTCCAGAAACAGGTTTTTCCTCCTTTCAGAGGCTGTCTGTGCAACTACCAATATAAACACTCATCCTCAGCAGGCACACTACTATTACATGAAATATTTGGCTCAATTGTAATGAGCCAGCAGGAACCAAGACAACACGGTAGATTGTAGCCTGCTATTATATGAGTGCTGGTTAAAGGCTTGCATGTTTCACAGGTGTTTATGCTGGAGTGGAATTATTGATGACACCAATTTAAATACGTTTTCATATTTGCAACTGATGTAGTCTTCAGAGGGCCAAAGCTATTGCTAAAGATGACCTGAATAAATTCCTGGCTCTGTAGAATGAATAGTTTAAATTTAAAGTTAACAAGCTTCTTAGGAATGATCTAATTCGATAACTAGAACTCGCAGGTGCTTATTTGGAACAATAAGCAGTGTACCTGAGCACTTCACAATCTTTAATGCTTTTATCCTTACAACACCCGAGTGAGGCAGGGAGGTGCTATAATCTCCTTTTTACGGAGGGAGAACTGAGCCACAGTTTACACTGGGACCAAAAACCCGCAGTACCAAGTCTCAGAGCCCAGGTCAGCTGGCTTGGGCTGCGTGGATAAAAATAGCCGTGGAGACATTCGGGTTTGGGCTGGCTCCAGGGCCGGGTTGCAGAGCCGGGGCTCCAGCCCAAGCCCGGACGTCTACACTGCAGTTTTACAGCCCCAGAGGCCACCCCAGTGAGTCCAGTTTCATAGCCCCGAGTTGTGCTGCAGATCTTATCGCAGTGTGGACGTACCCCAAGTGATTTGCCCAGGGTCTGTGGCAGAGCAGGAAATTAAACCCAAGTCTCCAGCGAGCATCCTAACCATATGGGAGCATCCTTCCTCCTAGCCCTTATACAGTAATAGGGCCAGAGTCTTCCTGCCTTTGCTCAGCCTGTAAGACGTCCCATTGATTTCAGCCTGAGCAGAGATTGGGTGCAGTGAATAATGGGGCCCAATCTAAGTGTGTCAGAATCTGCCCCTTAGATCTATTACTTTGATTTCAATACTTTCCCAAGCTCTAGCCGCCCTTGACAAAAATTAAAATGTAATCCAGAGAAAGAAAAACACAGAATAATCTTACAGATAGCCCACAGCATGCTCCCTATGCCTAGGTACTCCACAAATCATTTATGCAGGGATCACGTCAACCGCCACTGAAATGCAGCCACCTCTGGGGTGAACATGGCAACAGTTGTACAGCTACAGTTAAAGGCAGAAAGGGAAGAATTCCGTGCCCAGTTGAAACCACAGGGGGGAATTTACTGGCTGGAGGTTAGTGAAATATAAATATTCAAACCCACAGATTCCGTCTACTCTTCTGAATATTTCTCTCTCTCTCTCTTTTGAGAAATGAAGACATGGCTAGAGCTTTACCAAATAGTCCCTGCCTAAAGGCATCCCATGTAGTTTCTGAGTTTAATACTTTTCAGTAGTTTACATATTGTACCTCAAACATGCTGGTCAGGCATTTCAGAAGGAAAAGTGAACAGGCTCCTCTGGGGTTACATTCTCTCTTTTTGAGCTAGCCCCCCCCCCCCCCCCAGCTTTTAATGATTATTTCTATCTAAAGAGATCAGTGGAAATTCTAAATACATTCTCCTAATATCTGGACTTGTAATCAGTCACAAACAATAACTACCCTTTGTGTGGGTGTCTGGGTTGGTAATAGGGTGACCAGATGTCCCGATTTTATAGGGACAGTCCCGATTTTGGGGGCTTTTTCTTGTATAGGCTCCTATTACCCCCCACCCCCGTCCTGATTCTTCACACGTGCTGTCTGGTCACCCTAGTTGGTAACAAACACACCTAGCATAACTGGAAAGATACCACAAAGAATACCAATTGCTAGTTAAAATGACACATGGCATCATAATAGCACATTAACAAAAATATTAAAAAAAAACAGAATGGAAAGTCTGTAAAGCTGCCTATAAACAACACAACCGGGTGGGTATTTCGTTGATGAAACCTCCTGAAATGGCAAGTGAAGCAAACTGCAGAACCCACAACTGATGCTTCTAAAACAGGGGCAAAAAACAAACAAAAGCACCCAAACACAATCACAAGGGTGGGACATTAAAAAGGAGAAGCAAGCAGTATTTTTTCGATAGGATACAACACTGTTGTTTTAGTCTACATCTTCTCCAGAAAGTACCTATGTGAAGCCTGCTTTGTTCTGCAACGTCATTATTACTGAATTACGCTTAAGCGTTTGTTCTGATTTTGTTTTTCATTTCTCTATGTTGTTAGACTTTTGTCCATTAACTCCTCTCAAACCTTAAATGCCCTTCCTAATTTTAAGTATCTTCAAAGAATATAGCTGTATTGCAGGCCTGTTATACACTTCAATTAATGAGGAAAAAATCTGATCCTTTTAATAAATACTTGCTATTCAAAAAGGCTTTCCTCAAGTCTATTTAGGTCTTTATTTTCTCTCTCCCAAGGCAAAAAATTATAATTCATCCTGGTACTATTGAGAACCTTCTCTAGCAAGTGCTAAACAACCAGAAATTCAGTGGCTACTGGCTAAACTTCAAAAGGCTGAACATAGTCCCAGCATGGTGGCCGAACATACAAGTTAACAAGAGTTGGATGCATTATACATTTGTCTGTCTTGAATTTTCATCATTGAAGAAAGCATTTTGATTGGGTCTAATTCCTTTGTGAGTTCTAACTGTTCCTGGCCCATATTTGTCATCCTTTTCATTTTATTCCTGTCTTACTCTGGCTATAAAGTCTCTTTCTCCAGTCCTTCCCTGCTCTTTGGGAATCAAGCGATTGCCCGGGTTGTTTTGAAAGGAAGGGTGTATTATTAGTCAAGTTACTTCTATGAAAGAGACAAGAGCTCTTTCATACCAGATTCACATTTGCTTAAGGGAAAGCTATGAGCAACCACTAAGTATTTTCCAGGTGTGTATTTTTAAGTTTACATTTCCCACACTCCAAGGGCCAGCTGGTATCATTAGTAGAGCCCCGTGAAAATTTTTCACAATTTCAAATTTTTTCTCTTTCTGCATCAGGGTGAAACAGAGACCGGAGTTCTTGTTCATGAAAATCAAGGCACATCCCCTCACCCCAGAACAGCCAATAGCTTGGTGATTAGGGGACTCACCTGGGATGTGGGAGACCCAGATACAAGGCCTTACCCTGAATCAGGCACAGCAGGGACTTGGACAACCCAGAGTAGTGAGCCCTAAACACCAGACCACCAGGCTATTGGCTATCTTGGGATGGGGAATGGTGATCTTGGGGTCTCTCTTCCCTCCCTCCACTGTTTCTCCCGTCTAACCCATCCTGGGCCCGAGACACCTTTCCGGATGAAAGCTTTGGCAAAACGAACGCAGTCTCATGAAAAGTTCCAGTTTCGATGAATCAGCATTTTCTAACGGAAAAACATTTTGTCACAAAATGTCCCAACCAGCTCTAGTTTTTTTCCTGAGCCTAGGCTGGGGCATGCAGCACCCCACCCAAGGGGCAGCCCCAGGAGGCAGCGTGATAGGATCACAATTCCTTCCCTGCTTTCTCCTTGCTCTGGGCCAAGTGGTTTTAATTTGCTATTGCCGCATGCCAACACCACAGCATCCCTGCACTCGCCTGGCAGGCGTGTGCGTATAGGGGTAGGTTCCAACTCTGCCCACCCCTCCCTGTCCATCTGCTTGGGGGCACAGAGCAGCTGCACTCTTACTCAGGTGTGTCAGGGTCCAGCAAATCCCCCTTTGCTGTCCTGCTCAGGCATGCGATTCAAGTCCAATCTAGCCCCAGTTGTCTGCAAGGTAAAAAAGCTTAACAAGGTAATCTTAAAATGCAGTTGAAAGCCACCTAATGGACACACACAGTTTCTTTAAGTCACAATTTGAAAAATATTTCCCACCCTTCACTGTTCATACTAACTCAGGGATTGAACCTTTGGCACATGGCCAGGGTAAGCCCCCTGGCGGGCTGGGCCGGTTTGTTTACTTACCGCATCCGCAGGTTTGGCTGATCGCGGCTCCCACTGGCCGCAGTTCGCCGCTCCAGGCCAATGGGGGCTGCGGGAAGTGGCGGCCAGCACATCCCTTGGCCCGCGCCACAGCCCCCATTGGCCTGGGATGGTGACACGATTGGCTGAACCTGCGGATGTGGCAAGTAAACAAACCGGCCCAGTCCTCCAGGGGGCTTACCCTGGCGGGCCGCGTGCCAAAGGTTGCCGATCCCTGTACGTACTACTTTCTCGCTTTTGTTTTCCCCTCTCCTAGGCATGCACAATGGCTTGCTTTTGTAGGGTTGCCCTGTACTACTGGCTGATAATGAAGAATTTTTAGAATGTGTTTGAGGAGGGGAAAAAAGAACATCAAAACATTTGCTTTTGCAGTTGCCTCTCCCCCTCCGAAAGGTTGATTTTGCAAACAGAGTCCATTGTGTAACTCTGGATTCACATTGACGCAATTGAGATCACAATATGGCTGCTCTATCTTTTCAAGTGGTAGTGGGTGGGCACTGAGTCTGTTCTTATTCTTGTTATACAGCAAGTTAACTCTATCCATTTCAGTAATGCTCATTCTCATTTACATTGTGTAACATAGGGGTGGCCAACCTATGGTTCTAGAGCCACATGCAGCTCTTCAGAAGTTAAAATGCGGCTCCTGGTATAGGCACCACGGGCTGGAGCCCCGGGTGCCAACTTTCCAATGTGCCGGAGGGTGCTCACTCCTCAACCCCTGGCCCTGCCCCCACTCCACCCCTTCCCGTCCCCTCCCCTGAGCCTGCCATGCCCTCGCTCCTCCCCACCCCCAGCGTGCCATGAAACAGCTGATCAGGAGGTGTGGGGCGTGAGGGGGAGGTGCTGATTGGCGGGGCTGCTGGTGGGCGGGAGGCGCTGGGAGTGGGATAGGGAAGCTGATGGGGGCTGCTGACGTATTACTGTGGCTCTTTGGCAATGTACATTGGTAAATTCTGGCTCCTTCTTAGGCTCTGGTTGGCCACCCGTGGTGTAACGGAGAATCAGACCTGGGAGCAAAAGTAAATAGAACAGAAGGGATTTGTGCTATTACATGAAGAGATAGCATTGGTTCAGTAGTCAGGATGCTGGACTGGGAGTCCGGAGACCTGGGTTCTAATCTCAATAGCCATTGACTTGTGTGATCCCGTTTAAGTCATTTTACCTCTTCACACCTCAGTTTTTCCATCTGTAAATGGGACAATGATTCTTATCCTCATTTGTGAAATGCTTTGAAATCTATGGTTAAAATCATTATCTGGGCCTATCTATTGACTTCAGTGAGATCTGGATCAGGCCCTATCAGATCCAAGTGTTATTAAATGGGATTTGTAAACAGAACTGAAAAATTTACCTTATGAAATGTGGTGATTGTGCAATTGAAAATGTTGATTTTAATGAAATTACCCCATTTTTGGATGGAAAAATTCAAACCACCATATTTTGTTTCAATGGAAAGTTAATTTTTATTTCCACATTTCCAAATCACAACTTTTTCAGAATTTCTATTTCTGCAAAACTTCAATATTTTATATCATTTCATCCCATTTCCGGACAGAACCAAATAACAGAATTTCTCAAGGGACAGAAATTCCATTTTCTGAACAGCTCTGCTTGTCAATTTTACTGGCAATATGAACGTGAGTTGCAGAAGTACACAGTAGAGACTGCAGCATTTTGCTGTGTAGAATAACTGTCAGGAAGATATGCCACATATTTCACATTACTGATATGTATGCCACATGGCACAAAAATCTGAAGCCTCCTGTCCATGTTTTGGATAAGTAATTCCAGTTCTTCATAGTGTTCTTCTACATGTGTCAGCATAAAACCTTTAACAGGAAACAATACCCATTCAGCTTCCCCCGCCAAGGCATGAAGTTTCATAACATAGCTTTCAAGAAAGCATTGTGTTAATTATCACATACAGACACATGGTGAGTATCAGCTCATTCATGATGAAGGAGTGCTTCAGAACTTTTGACATTTCATTGGGGTTGTCTGAAACAAATGTACCACGTTCACCTTTAAGTAACGCGTTTGGGAATCAATTATGACTGTCAAAATAACTCAATTTACCAAGACAAAATAATCCAGGTGGTCTAAATCCTTATAATATTTTGACATTTGCAAACACATTTTGCTAGCCATTAACCTAGCAATTCTAGTTCCTAGAATGCAGCAGAGAGGATTATTCGACTGGGTGTCTGGAACAAAGTATACTCTGAAAACAGACTTCACTGAAAGGTTTCAGAGTAGCAGCCGTGTTAGTCTGTGTCAGCAAAAAGAACAGGATTACTTGTGGCACCTTAGAGACTAACAAATTTTTTCAGCATAAGCTTTCGTGGGTTAGAACCCACTTCATCAGACGCATGGAATGGAACATACAGTGAGCAGATATTTATACAGTCAGAGAAACATGAAAAGGTGGAAGTGCCTATACCAACTTTAAGAGGCTAATTAATTAAGAGGAACTATATCAGCAGGGGAAAGAAAACTTTTGATGTGATAAACAAGACGGCCCATTGTGGACAGTTGACACAAAGGTGTGAGTGAGGATAGTTAACTTAAGGGAAATAGATTCAATTAACATAATGTAACTTTGCCAGCAGGTAGATGCTAAGTGGTGATTGTACTAAAAATGCTCCCTTATGAGACAAATCATCTCCTTGAGGAAACTCCACCTTTTGAAACAGGGCCCACGTGCTGGTCTGGAATTAAGTATATTAGAGAGTATTAAAAAAGGTAAGAGGCTACGCAGTTGCTCACAATAGATCTCACGTACCTTGATCATATGCATGTTATAAACAACATAGGAGACAGCAAGATCTCAGCTATGTCACTTCTCAGGGACAAGAGATGCAGATTCAAATCCGAGGGTTGCCTTTAAAACTTTATGCTGCAAACATGATCAAGCTTGTGTTTTAAAAACAAACAATCTGATGGCATTTATTTTAGATTTTTTACTTTTTAGTTCCTGGATGTATAATGGAAAATGGGTCATATCTTGCATGGAGTTCTTTCCTGCAGAATGCCCCAGTTTCTCTCTTCTCACACTGATGATCCTGAAGAATGGTATATTTAGATTGTGAGCTCTTTGAGGCAGAGACCATGTTTTTGTCAGCAGTGCCTACAGTGCCTAGTGCTATGGGACTGAGGCCTCTAGCGGCTTCCACAATACATAATAATAATAAAGAAACGTGCAGTACATGGATTATATGGACAATAATAACCAGAGAGCAAAAAACTCATAATTGCAAAAGTCTCAGACTAAGTGAAAAAATATTCCACTGAACTTAAGTGAAGCCAAGAAGTCTTAGAAATTGTTTAACATGGTCTGTTCTTCATTCTTGCTAATAGGAATGACATACGCACACAGACAGGCAAATAAAGTGCTTGGATTGCTTATGTAGTAACTGTAAATATCATGGCTGGAAATGTATTGTGCCAAGGAGAGACACAAGCTGTTAGTTCAAACCCTTACTCAGTAGAAAACTTCAATTGTTGAAGTGCCATGTTCAAGAACGAGAGACAAGATGCACCTTCTGAACCAGTGTTTATGACCAAAGCAAATTCAATGACTGCTTAATGATGGTGTAAAGAAACTTGTAGTGCTATTCCAGCTTTGCTGTGTGCAGCATACTATCACATGACCAAACCTCGACTGCATGAAATGGCAAGCTGGGGAAAATAGATAAGGAAAACATTGGTACTGAAATATACAAAGAACTGCAGATACTCTTTATTGTGTAATGCATTAAATTATAGTGGTGTGGTGCAAGCAATTTGTAAGTGTCGCTCAAGTATATAAAAAAAAACCACAAGGCAAAAAGTTTGCAGCATTCGTGGAACCCTTTTTCCCCGCCCTGGTTCTGAATCACCCTTTTGAGACTTCCTCAAGGTAATAACAGGAATATGTAGATTTTTAACTTGAAGTGACTGCGTTGCATTGATCCAAGAGGGTACACAATGTGTTGCAAATCTGGACTACAGAATGGCAAAAACCAAAGGTTGGATTTAAACTAACAAGGACATTCAGAGTTTTCTCCTGTCCACCAAACGAGAATTCTCACTTTGCTTCACAGGGGCAAGGACTACATCTTGTCTTGTTATCAATCAAGTGCCCAATTTTGTCCCTTCTTTCTCACTTTGCGTGCAATTTACCCTGTGCAGTGGACAAGTCCCAGAGGAACCCCAAGCAGCTATATTTACAATAACTATATACAGTTCTATGGAAATTAAATGTGGCATAGACTTTATGCTAGCCCTCTGGCCAAGGGTCAATTGTGCCATATGTAAGTAAAGGTGGCAGAAGTCGGCCCTAACCATCTTAATTTGAATCAGATCTTTATACAAAGTTTCTCAGATATCAACCTACATAGTACACATTCAAGTTGTGGAATGAAATCTAAGTTGCCCCAGAGAAAATAAAGTCCATTGCAAAAAAAGACAGAATCCCAGTTCTTATTTCTACTGAATTATACACCTCAAGGTGTCCAGATCACTGCAAGTCCAGTACTCCAAGCAGCATCATTCCATTGTTCACCTTTTCAAGTTATGGTGAAAAAAATGCTAGGATATTTTTTGGTCCCCAACAGGAGCCATATGCCTTCAATAAGGGGGAACAGCAGATGAGACTTCAGTGCAGTGCGATAATAATTTAATTCAAGTCTCTATTAGTCCCAAATATTTTATACACTGTGTAAGAAATACTGCCAGACAGTTTGGTTTGAATAGCCAAGTTACACCAAATCGACTCCTTGAATATGTTGCGATTATATGTTTGCCTCACTTGCCTGTGCAATGCAATTCATGTTAACAATGGCTCCTCAGGGTCCTCTCTTAAATAAGCTACTGAAGCCCAAGAGTCTACTCTGTATAAGGATCTTAAATAAACAAACAGGAGTGGAATCTCTTCATCATCACGTTTGATTTTTGTGCACAATAGGGTTGTTTAACAGAAGATTTCAAGCTGCGATCCATGTACCACTAGTGCACTGGCGAGCAGCTGGTGGTGGCCCAAGGTCTGATTTTCAGAAGTGCTCAGCACCCAGCAGCTCCCATTAACACTTAGGCTTGATTCTTGTGCTCAGCACCCTACGGACTGAGATCTGTAGAAAACTTGGCCATTTATTTTGGTGCCAAAATGAGAGCTGAGTCTCTCTGAAATGTGGCCCATGGTGCTGGTTTTACCTGATTGCCAGCTGCCAAACCCTATTAAAAATATGCCTACAAATATATTAGCTGCTTTCCTACCTCTACTTTTCATAGATCCATTGGGCCTAACTGGATTGTGCTCTTAGCAGTGTAAACCAGAAGTACCGCCACTGAAGTCAGCAGAATGACAATGAGGGAAGAATCAAGCCCATTATACAGATAGGAGGGTATCATGTGGCTCTTTGTATCTAGGAAGAAGGATCCAAGGGAAGGAAGGACTAAGAACTCACTGCTGTGTTCTGGTCAGGAATTATTATTCATTTTTAAGGTTATGCTAAGGACATGTGGGATACCTCTGTTCCTAAAGGTCCTATTTGATCCCACCTACAAGGGCAGAATTTCTAACCACATAGAAAGATAGCAGGAATGGGGCCAAATAAGCAAGCAAGTTCCTTATTTTTTTCTCTATATACTTTAAGGAAATCTTGAACTCATCAGGTATGTAAGTTAAAGGAACCCCCAGGCACTTTTTGCTCACTTGGCCAGCATCAGACTCTAGTGCTCATTGACCTTGACAGCATTACACAGAAACTATTTTCACATGAATGAATTATTCTTGAATAATTTCACCAATATGTTAAGAGCAAAGACACTTTCCTGGAAATATTAGCTTTTCCCTTTCCCCCTTTTATCTTCAACAAACAGATATTATGAATCTTGCCAAGACAATCACCCGATTGACTCATGACGGGTTGCTCTATGGACTTACAGCATTTCAAAGCACCCCGGGCCTGTCTTTCCTCTCACTTACACGGGTTTTATGCCAATATGCTTGACAAGCTACCTGTGGCTCTTAGACTTGGGTTTGGAGAGGACTCGTCAGTAAAAGCTGGATAAATAAAACAAAATCCTGGAAATCTAGGGCCTTATTTACCCCCAAGGTGACAGAGATCAGAATCAGGCCATTATTGTACACAATCTTGTTTTATGTTGTAATCCAATTTCTTCTGGAGTTGTGTCCTCCCCAAAAGTTGAGTCTAAGAGTCATAATTAATGATTATTGCATTTTTTCTATATGTAATTCTGCCTGCAGTAATTGCACCTGCTGGCTCCTTAACTTCTCTGGGCAGAGCTGATTTCTACACCTTATTTTGCTGTGAACCCTCTTTGGATCAGACTTCTCTGACTATCCAACAATTTACCCAATGCAGGGGAAAAATCCCACAATCATACTGAAGGGCCCAGTTATCTCCTCATACCCTCATCAGCTGCTGCATTTCACTTCCTCTCATATTTCCAAATATCATGCAATTGGTCTGCCAGACAAGAGTTACAACAAACAGCTTCCCCTCATGGTCCTATTTGAAACAACACCTTCCCTTTGACCAAAATACTCCACGCAACACTGTTCAAATAGGCTTCTAGGTTATGGATGCTACGGTAACGCTACATAAATACATTCGAATACCCCAAATACATCTTTATTTTCCTACCTTTATATGCCCTTGTGTTCTCTTTCTGTGAACAGTCCAGTGAACAAGTTTGTTGGCAAGAAAATTAACAGAAATAGCCTATTTCGAATGAATAGTGGAGAATATCTGCCGAAAATAAACTCTGGCTTTGTAATCAAGAGTTTAGTATTAGAAACCTGGTTCTCAGAATTACGCCCTGATCCAAGCATGTGACCTAACTAGCCAGCCAAACCAACCCAGCTCAGATTTTGGACTGGGAATATGAAATCTGTGCACTAGACTTCTCCTGATTAAGCTACAGAAAGGCAGATAAAATTCACCCCCAGGCCCTACTTGGCACCATTACCCACATTGATCAAAACCTTACTGTTAGTACTTTGAGGTCAATAGGACTATTCACAAAATATCACGAGGCCACAGCTGCAAATCAGATACTTTGCTCACCACAGAGATGATAGGATAGAGGGGGACAGAAAAGGAACCACTATAAAATACAGGAGTTTTACCACAGTAAGCACAAAGCTTCCTATAATCAACCCCCCAGAAGGTACTCAGTTCAGTAATTTATGAAGAAAACTAGGACCTATATTTTAAAGATTCCATAGACTGCTTGAGGTCCTTTCCCTTCTATGATTTCAATTCAGGAAGCCCTTACCTGTAGAGCACCACTAAGTGACACCTAGAATCCCTGGAACAGCATCCCCTGCTCTGAAACTGCTTTCTCCAGTACTGGTTGAGAGGGTGAAGAGCTTGTATTATATAGGGCCCCAGGCTCCTCCTACTCCCAATGTGCTCTGCCCAGAGGTGCCCCGCGGGGCTCAGCCCTGGCACAAGTTAAGCACTGATGTAAGGTAGAATTCCACCAGCACTCTGGGTGGCTAGTTTGTTAATCATGCCCAATTTGTCTCAAGGATACGGATGGGCTCAAGTCACAAAATTTGAATTCAGATTTCAAACACTCCACAATACCATAGGATAGCTTATCCAGCATGGCTTAGCACTTTTCCTAGGCATAATTAATTGAGGAAATGTATAATTAGCTTTTTACAAGTATTTCTGGGCTAGATCCAAAACAATTCAATGGGATGTGGATCAAACTAGGTTAGTAAATGTTGTTTGCACTAATGTTTGCAAAAAGCAGACACAGCTGAAGTTAAATTCACCAAATTCAGACACAGCTAAAGTAAATTTACTGATAAATTTGATGCACGCTTGTGGGGAAATTATTAATCAGACTTAATATTTTCTGTTATAGTTAGTACAAATAATGTCCCCAGTCCTACTACAGATTCTGAGACAGGGGACCACTGTGCCTATATGGGACATCACTGACTTCAATGGAGGTCTGCCCATGCACAGTCCATTGCAGGATCATGGTCTTAGATACAATCCCTCTTTCTAACGCTCCTTTTATTTCATTTTTAAACACCGTTGTACTAATTTTATTTTGTGTTGAAATTTCTTCAATAAAACATATGCAGACAAAAAGAAAAAAAATCAATAAACAGAAGTTAGTTCTTAAAAAGTTTGGAAAAGTTATAGTAGAGCAGGAAATGTGTTGTTAACTAGGACTTTAACTAGGACTTTGACCTTTCTGTGAATCCATATATTGGCCTGGATGAAGAACAGTGGAGGGCCCAAAAAATCAAAAAGAGAGCATCTCTAGCCCATAGCTGGCTCGTAGTCCCACAAAGGAAAGACAAAACGCAGTAAAGCAACACTTTTTATCAGGTGAGGTTCTTCTAGTTAAAATCAAACTATCGTATTATTTGCATACAGCTGCTTTGTAGGAGAAAGTCCTTTGCCGTCACTATGTGAAAGGGGATTTACCAATGTCCCATATAGTTTAATCTCTAGTTTTTCTCATATTCTGCCCTTTAAAAGCTTGACATGTTCAACTTTATGATTTACTAGGGATTCCAATACAAATACTTTCCCATATTGGATTGTAGCGATTCTTATCAAATGAGTACAAGTGATCTCAAACAAAAGCCTAGATCCAAACTGGAACTTTGAGGATGTTTGAAATCCAAGGCTAGATCCAAATACGAACTTTGGGCCAGATGCTGGAGTCCTTCATATTGGTAAGGACTAATTCATATGAGTAGTCTCTTGTATTCAGAGTGAACTTTTGGAAATTACTGATTAGCATCAGTAAGGTATGGGGAACCAGTCCCTGTCCCCGCCCAACTGCACCTCCTCCACGAGTGGGGGGGGGAAATTAGAGCTGGTCAAGAATTTTTCAATTTTTTTTTTTTTGGTCAGAAAATGTTCATTCATTAAAACCAAAATAGTTGTTTTTAAATTAAATTAAAAATGTCTTGGTTTGAAAACATTTGTGGAAAAAAAAGTTTTGAAATTGTCAAAAACAGTTTTTGAAATGAAAAATTCTAATTTGGGGAGGGATCAAAACATTTGTTTAAAAAATAAACTAATTATAGTGAAAACAATTTAAAATAAAGGATTTGGTCCCAATTTTGATTTCGAAATGAAATGGTTTGACCTGCCCGAGCCTTTTTTTATTTCAGATTGTCGATTCCTGAACATTTTTGAGATTTGGACTTTTCATCCTGATTCAGGAATGGGGACATTTTTTCACAATCTCATCTTTTCCCAGGGTAGGATATCTATTTCCCATTCAGCTCTGAAAATAACCCATCTCCCCACACTCCCATTTATAGATGGGAAATATCTCTTTCCCCTCCCCAATATCTATAGAGGGAAAATAATTAAAGTATTTTGGATCCTAGTGTGTTGCAACTACTAGTAAATGTTAACTTTTGAACACAGATGACTAGGATATGCGCTAAGTAGCAGACATGGTGAAGTGTTATGCTCTGCCATACAACACATAGTTAGAAAGCCTAACTCGAGACGTGGGAAGCCCTGCAATCTATTTAGGGTTATGCCAGAAGTAAAAGTGGTAAAGCAACAGGTCTAGCGTGCCCTGGTCAGCCGGTGACATTGGTAGCGCTGGTCTGGGAAAAAACCTGCAGAGGCTCTTCAGTCTGTCAGTCCTGTCTCTAACACATAGGGTACCTCAAATGATTTATTATGCTTTCCTCTTCGGGGTTGTGTGGTTTGAATCACATGTATATAGCTATATACACACAGAACAAAGCAGCGGTTAGTCAGTCAGTCTGAGGGTCCTTTTCATTATGAACAGAGATGTGAGGGCAGCCTAGATGAGAAGGGACAAGATATATGCACACGCCGGACTTAAGAGCAGGTGCAGCAGGGAATGGGAATGGTGTCTCAAAAGGGCTACTGTAATAGATTCTGTGTTAGATTTTTAAAAGTGCTCAGCATTAGCCTAGTGCTGTTCTCAATGAAGTCAATAGCAGGCTCCCTTTGACCACAATGGCCAGTGTTGAATACTTCTGAAAATCCCCTTCTTCAAGTACAGCTGTGCATATTCATCAATTTCAGCTTCCTGGCTATTTTAATGTGTGGGGAGGGAGGAATCTAGAATTTGAGCATATTATGAATGCTATAGAGAGAGAAATTTCCATTGTGAAATTTCGCCATAGGCAAAATATAACTGTTCCCAGGAAGAAATTTCACTATTTTCAGCAAAACAGCCAACAGATCCATCTGCAGCTCTTGATGAGATTGGGTAAAATTTTCAAAGCGCCAAAGTGACTTAGGAACCAAATTTCCTTTGAAAGATAAATTTTACTGATAAGACACGTTTTAAGGAGAAGGGAATGACTTTTGTTCTGCGTAATTTTTGACTTTCAAAGGTGGCTTATGCCTGATGTGCTCTAACACAGATGTGTGTGAAGTTTGGAGTTTGCAGCAACTGTGGTTTATGTAGCTACAATGAGCTGCCAATAAGGGAGACACACATGGCTAAATTTCATAATGGCATGATTTAATTATTTTCTCAAACAAAGCTTGGCAAGTATTTTATCCAAAAAATGTTCTAGACAGTTTAATTGCATCACAACGACTGTTCAGGGGAAATTTGGAGACTTAGTTCCACCATGAAAGTGTGAAACGGAAGGATTTGAATCCTGCTTTAAGTGAAAAGCTCATTGCAACTTTAACTATTAAGTTGCTACAAATGCCTCCGTAATATAACCATGCATATAGGACTGGCTGACAGCAACCTCAATTGCTAGTTGCTAGACATATTACATATCATGTTGGAGAGGGATAAAGCTTACACTTAATCGGCAGAATAACACATCACAACATCTGTAAGGGAGCCCCATAGCTGGCAGACTTTCTACACTCGCTGCCAGTTTAACAAAACAAATATTGACACAGCTTGTTTCATCTTGGTGGCTACTATTTTGATCTACACTTGGCCTATATCATAGACGAGGGCCGGGGAATTCCTGGGCCTGATGGACTCACCTCTTCACTATTATGCACAATCATTACAGTGGAAGGTTAAGAGACCTTATTTCATGGGGCGGCTACTTGGAAGCTGCCAGCAACTGCTGAATGGGCACTGAAGCTTTACGCTTTCTATGTATTCTGTGCCCTTGCTGGGGAAAGATACGGCGACAGAACAAAAACCGACTGTCTTTCAGAGGTGCCAGATTAGACTCTCTCAATGCTGGCCAAAGAGGCAAAATTTGTCAGTCCCCCCACCCCCCCCCCCGCAAGGTCACAGCTGATATGTCTATGAATTTCCTTGTTACACAGGAATGAAGCACAGATTCATAGAGAGAGACAGATGGTAAGTGGCAATGTTACTTGTACTAATGTGCATGTGAGACAAAGAGCTTTCTGGCATACCCCTAAACAGGACTCTTTTCTGCCTTGTGTAGGGCCGGGGATTCAAGCCAAGTGGTTTCCCACCCCACTAGGAAAAATCAGATATTACTCCTTCTTGCTTTCAATGGGTCTGAGTCACAAGTAGGTTAGTATAGAGATCTTTGCCAGAGGCTCCAGACTCTGATGGACAAGCCCAGAAAATACTCCGGCCCGCCACTGTTGAGTTTTAGTCATGTCTGTCTCCCCCTCACTCCTCCATTCAGATGGGTGTGACAGAGAAACTGCTGAAAGACTGAAAGCGATAATGCTGATGAGGGTGGGAATCGGCAGCCTGGAGCAGGAGGGCCTAAGGGAAGAAAGGATTTGGATTTTAAACATGTGTATTAATCATATATCTGTGGCTGGGAGCTGCAGCTGGGAAGGGCAAAGGATTTTCTTTTTAAATGTATTTGTTATGGCTCAAAATGGAATTTTGGGGGTGGGGATCAGAGACTAGCTGGGAGAGGGTAAAAAGACATTTTGCAACATGGCCTGAAGGAGGTAACGTCCAAAAACGGGGAGGGCCAGGTTTTGATCTTGCTGACACAGGACTAAAATCTGGGATACCCTCATTGATTCCAGTGGAATGACTCGGTTTACGGCAGTGCTTTAGAGATCAGGATCTGGCCTGTAGCGTTCAGAGGATAGTGAATGAGGAGACTATTTCACCCATACACACACACATCTGTTTACTTGTGAATTGCAGAATGCACACGGCACAATCACTGTCATCTTGGATGGAGTTACAGCTCAAGCTAACGCTGAGGCCATGACAGCAGAATCTTGTAGGGAAGACCTCAGAGCATCACAGGCAGCTCTTCCGGGGATGATAAAATGTGGCAAGCATTTGGCAAACGCTTGTTCAGAGCACTCGCTGGTAAAGCAAGCTCTGTAGTCAAGAGGATAACTTTATAACCAGGGAGGCTGTGGAGAAACCCAGCCAGACTCCAGGACATCTGATAGCTTAAAAGGTAACGACAGATCCAGAAACTGAGGCTCAAAAGAAGGAGGAGTTAGTGTAGGAATTGGCAAGTCAAAAGGGAGAAGAGGGTTTTTCTTTCAAATGTCTTTTTAAACGTGTGGTTCTGTAGACATGAAAAGGCAGGTCAGCATTTGCAGTTTACATATGAGTTTTGCACAAGTCATAAGAGGGACTGGGACTCCACAGCCAGCTAAGGGAAGGATGACAACAGCTTTTTCAGACCTGTCACTTTAAAACAGTCCCATTCGGATGCAGCACTGGAGCAGAAGACAACATATTTCACATTAAAAGCAACTGACTTTAATTAGGCCTTTCTTGGGCACACGAGATTTGATGGCTTGCTTCCAAGCAAAATGAAGAGGACTTAATGTTTAGGAAAGGCACCAGACTGACAGCACAGGAGACTGAGGCCTTATATATGTCTGCTGAACAGGTAGCACCTGGGCAACAGCTGGCAAGCTCTACCAGTGTACCTCTATTCTGTTCTGGAGGCATCCTTCTCTAGGGCTGAGAACACCGGGGAAGATCCTCAGCTGGTATAAACTGTCACAGCTCCACTGAAGTAAATGAAGCCACAAAAATTTTGCACCAGTTGAGGATCTACACCACAGTCTTTACGCTCCTTCATCCAACAACCTCTGCTGACAATGGCATAACGGATGGCGATCACTTCCCAGTCCCCTTACAGTCTGGGTGATGAGGCCATAGGCTCTCCGATACTATGGTGATGTTCATGGTGTAAGAACCTGAAGAGAACAGTCATGAATTTTGGTTAATAATATTTGGTTTTAGACCAGTGAACTAGAGGCGAAGCACCTCAGCCATCAATGTCCCTGTGAACTTGAATAAAAGCAAATAACTCACGTGCAAACTATTAAAAAACAAAACACTGCCAAGCTTTGAAAAGCATCTGGGGATAATTTTTTGCTCTCTATTTTTGTAACAACAGCCAAGGAGGTGAAAAACAAGAGACATTTCTGCATCAGTTTGGTTTTCTTCATGTTTGCAAATCACTTCCACACTCTCCCCAGAGAAGGCAAGGTGGCTCCTTGAGGATGTAGACAAAACAGAACAATAAATGTCTTCCAGCTCCCATTGCACCAGTGGGAGTTTTGCAATTGACTACAGTGGGAATAGTGGATGATCAGCATCAGAAAACCAGTTAACTTTTACTGGGCACCTAATTTTGGCCTATATTGGCTTGTCCCACATCAGGCGAAGTAGCCTATCAGAATTGATAGTAGAACTCAAAGGGTATGTCTACACTGCAATTAGAGGTATGACTACCGCATGTGTAAACATACCCACAAGGCTTTGATCTAGCTACCATGAACAACCATAGCAATGAAACTGTGGCAGCCTGGCTGCCACATCATCACTGTTATGGTTACTCCAGCTAGCTACGTCAGCTATCTTTGGTACGTCTACACATGCTGTAGTCACAATTCTGAGTACAGTGTAGACATGCCCAAAGTCACGTGCTCAGATATCCTGACATGCCATGGATAAGGCCCTGATTCAGAAAGGTACTTAAGCATGTGCCTAAGTTTAATCACACGCAGAGTTCTGAAGTCAAGGGAAATACTGAGGTAGTTAAAGCTAGGCACATACTTAAGTATCTTGCTGAAATGGGGCCTAAATACTATTGCTGTAAACCAGGGCAGTGGGTCTCTTATGGTGCAAGTTCTCTGAAAAGTCATCTACAGGGGAGGCCTCAAGTAGCCAGCACGACCCAAAACATAGGGTCTTGTTGGCCAAGGAAGACATGTGGCCAGGACAGCTGGAAATGCATCGATTCAGTTCACCCCTGCTGCTGCCTGTGTGGCAGACCCTTGGTGGAGCTCCCAGTAGAACTTACACCTGCCTTGCCCTGAGGAAGAATACTACCTACTCCACCTGGGGCTGAATGATGGCTTGCAAGAGGTCATGCTGGCACAGAGATGTCCAATTTGTATCTCACTGCACCAGTGGGATGAATCTATCTATCTATCTATCTATATTACTTAGAGAGCATGGTAATATATATATATATTACCTAGGGAGCATTCCTACCAGATTGTTATTTTAATGCTGTTAGAGTTGGGACCTGAAGTTCTTAGCAGTGTCCCTGTGTGGTTTCAACAGGAAAGATAACCACACTTCCTCCAGACATGAATTTCCTTAAATACTCTGAACATAAATACTACACTTCTGCTGGGAAATTTCAACCTTGCACCTTAGGTCTAAAATTGTGTCACTCCTTTGGCCATTTTTACAGACGGTTGTGACAACCATGACACACTTTTTTGGTGTCTTGTATAATTACATGCTCTAAACTAAGTTGCTTTGGGGAGGGGAAAAAAAGACTAAATTGAATCAGCCCTCATTACTTGTAGTTGTTTCATATCTTTAAATGATTCTGGTAAATCGATAAAGCCCTGCAAAGTGGCTGTTGTCTGCTGATTCTAACTCTAGTCAGTGGCATCGGCTCTTTAGTGCACCACACACTTGCTGTGTAGCCATTAGATGAAAGCACGATCACCTGTCAAACAAACTGCTAGAACTGTGATAAATTAATGATCAAATAGCACAGTCTGATGTACAGTAGCAGTGCTGAGGCTAGTTACAACCAGGCCCCATGCTTTAAAAATGTAGCTGACATTAAAAAAAAATCAGCCATTAAAGAAAAATGTCACACAGCTTTTCTAAAAAAAATCTCTATTTAAAAATGACCACATTCTGATATTCCAGAGTTTGGGTTTTTTTTAAAAAGAAAAAGGTGCAGTTGTTGCTGCAATCCTTTTTGTGCACCGTGCGTCTGCAAGGCAAGTAACTCCGCGCAGCTAAGCAAAGAGGAGGCTTTTGTATTTTGGGTATGTAATGCTGTGTACAAATCTGTACCTTAGAGGAATCCTCTGGCAAAGTTGTGGACGTGGTTCTGTGTTTGGAAGGGAAGTGCTCCGAGCTCTCTCTCTCTCTCTCCCCCCCTCCAGCCTCACCATTTTTTCGTAATGCTTTTGATTTTTGACATCATGGGTAAAATATTTCAAGGGAGCTCCGCATTCCTTCTAAATATAAACAATACAAAATAAGCCTTTGCTTTTGAAGCATTTGACATCCTTTGAGCTTTGAATTTCAACTCCTAATAACTCTTGATGCTCACTGCATTAATGTATAAAGTCCTTTTTGTGAGCCAGAAATGGTTCCTCATGTCCCTCCTGCCATTGGCTTCATGAGCTTAATTTATTCTTTTTAATATAAAATCTCATTACCTGAACATGACACTACCACTTCCATTTTATCTTTGATATAAGAACAGAGAGAAACCAAAATCAAACCCTTAAATAAAGTCTGTAATCATCCCTCACTTTTTCTTGCTTTTCAAATTTCTAAACAAAATTAAGTAGATATACCTTCCAGGGCACACTAAGAAATGTGAAGGGGAGGGAGGGAGAGGAAGAGAAGTATGTTACTTTACAGTGAACTAACAAGGGACATAATTACTTACATAAGCAGAATATCTTTTTCTTGATGATATTCCTTCACCCTTATTTTGCTACAGCACTGAAAGTTGGGGAGGAGGTTGGGAAAAATTGAGATTGTGTAGAACCTGATCTGTTGATCCTGATCAAATCCAATTTCTTAATCTTGATGTATTTAAAGGTAATTTTTCCAAAGTTTAATTTCCAGTGCAAAATTGACATGTGCCTTTATTATAGTAACAGATTTTTAGCAACAAGAAATTAATAACAAAAAGCCCATTTCCAGAACAACTAATGTAGATTTATGCTTAAGTTAGGACTTCTTGAAAATGGATTTTAATAGAAAATTGGAGTGATGACTGTATTTGCACATGAAAGCATCAGTTTCTTGCACTAATGGCAGTTTCTTCATGTTGTTGTTATAGCTGTGACTTTAGCATTGACTTAAATTATGAATCTGGCAGGGATCAAACTCCATGATCTAATTATGTCTTGTGGTTTTCACTGAGTCTTTTGAGGTGGCTGGTTGCAAAGATAAGGACTCTTTTCAGAAGGAATATGTTTTTCATCAGAATCCACATCCTAGATCCTGCAGGATCTTCAATCTCTGCCTACTTCTGTGGAAACCTTAAGCCAACAAACGATGGTTTGCACCCCCCAGGGAAAACTATATTTTAGCTGGGAAATGTCAAGTACTTCCTCAGAAATCATAAGCCTCTTGTAAAGCTTTTGACTCTCATACAGTGCTTTTCCCTCTGAAAACAATAATAATCAGGGTAGCGCTTGTTTGAGGGTACCATCCTATATCCGTTGTTAAGAATGTCAATTAGAATGAATGAGGAAATTGCAGCACTGAATCTGAGTTTCTGAAGCTTAGTTTCCATGTATCCCACATGCTTCTGTTATATGCTGACATAACTCATGCTTTGACAAAACTCATGCTTTGACACGAAAGTAGGTTTCAAAATCAAAAATCACTTCAAACCCTTCATGCATTATCAATGAACAGAACAGGCCTGATTCTCCTCTCACCCCTATGGAAATTCAGAATAACCTCACTGAAAGTCACTGGAGGCACATTAGTGTAAAACCCAAGTTAGTGAGAACGTACAAAAATATTAGAAAAAAAATCTTATTAAGGAGAGCAAGACCACAATATGCTGTTGGAGTAACAGGTAGATTTGTAACACTGATTTTAATGTAGGAAGCACATGCTACAATAATTACATAAAAGGCTATGAAAATAAGACAAGGTAATTAAAATGATTAGTTTTGGCAATTGAGTCTTTTGTGTTACTTGTACACTGTTTACTTTTCCAGTATTACTAGGTATTATGTTACATTGCATTAATCATATTCATCACATTTCCTTCATTAGATAAATAGTGTGACCATTACCTCCACCTATGAGAGAAGTTGTAGAAAGAAAGAGAATATTTATTCTTGTTCAGGATATTTCTCACTCATACACTTAATATTCATTTTGCAATTTTTCAAACCTATGCAGCTGCAAGGGTAATACTTCCAGTTTATGAAAATGCTAAAGGAAACTACTATCTAATTATCTCTTTAGGTGACAGTAAATTGTTGGTGCTAAAATTTTGTAGCAGAACAGGTATGGGTAAATGGAACATAATTTTAAAAAGAATCAGTTATAAATAGATACTATGGCAAAGAAATTATTAGAGCTAAATACACCAGATAAACAGCAAGTTTAAGCTATTGATTTGACAATCACAGACAGAAGGGTTTTTAAAAAACAAACAAGAAGCAATTAGTCTGAAATAATCCATTTCTCTCTTCTGCAAGTGACTGAAACAAAGAAAAATTAGATAAAACAACATGTGGGGAAACAACTAAATGATAAGAAGAATGCAATCAGACGATATTGAACAAGAATTAAGAAGACAGGGCAATAATGCATAGTTCATTTGCTTATTGGAGGCTTTGATTCATTCCCTGTGGTAATTGTAAAATTTAATAATATCTGTATACTTACACAGTTCTGAAAAAGTGTTACCATTACACATTGTTATATCCCTGTAGGTTGGATGACAAATGCCCGGGGCAATATTACCATCAAAGCATGTGACATACTCAACATGGATCTTCTAATCTTCATACGGATGACAACTGTCACTTTTAAAGTGCATGGCAAATGAGGAGGGCATAAGAAAGAACACCTCTCGTTTGCATAGCTGGTAGTTTTGAGGACTATTTAAGTCTATACTATGTTTTAGACTCTTATAAAACCAAGATAATTCACTTGAACAGATGTATAGATTTCTTAATACTTAAAAAATGCTGTCCAATGCTGGGAATAACCACGTGTTCCTTTGAGAACCCACACTCTCTTAGCTAATATATACAGCTAATATACTGTCTACCTTATGTTTGAAAAATAGATCAATGTCTGAACCAAAGGTAGTTAACATACTGTACCAACAAACAGCCTTGCTTCAAACTTTGTTTTTTCTAATGGTAGCAAACATCTCTCCCTGTTTATTTATTTATTTTTTAGCTTTGCAAAGTAAATAAAAATCCAGCATGCTGTTGATTTTCATTAACATTTTTTTTTGCTCATGTAATTTTAAGTTCTAGGCCGTGTCTGGTTCTTTTAGTTTCTCTGTGCTACTGTATATGGAACAGATGGTGTGGATCAACCACACGAGTATTTTGAATAGGATTGTCACTTTAATGTTCACATGGAGTTTTCTTTTTAACATTTTTTCTCATTATAGCACGGCTCAGTGCTGCAAGACACCTTTTGTTATGTATATATGAATAAAAGCAGTCAGAACAAATTTCACAAACTGGGCAAAGGAACCAGGAGCTGACAATAATTAATAGAGAAAAAAAGACAAGACATTGTATACTAGATTTAATCTTTTCTTAAACTTTGCCTTCCTGAAACTGCATAATACATTGGTGATATGCTTTCAGCATAATCTAGGTAAAAAAATATGATTTCAAGAAATGTTTGATTCCCAGAGGTCTTAAAATAACAGATGAACAAATTTTCTTTTGCTGCTATGATTGTATAATTATTAGATTTCAAACATTTCAGAAAGGAATATTCTGCAAGACTTTGTTCTATTTGTACACAACCTAGTAACAATAGTTTTTGTACAACAGCCTAGTAACAAGATTTGTGTCCTGGCCCATGTCTGAGGCTCCTAGACACCAAGGCACTACAATAAATAATACATAGTAATACCTGAAAACCTAAAATATCTTACTTGCACTCACTGTCAGATTTAGACAGATTATTAGGTCTGAAATCACCAGTCAAATGTATACATCTAAGAAACTCTTTCTATATGTGCTATATGAAAAATAGCAGGCCCTTTATAGTCAGTTGGATTCTTTCCTCTGAGTTCAGTGGAAGAAGATTGGGCTCAGTATAGCAGAGCAGAGGAAACAAAAAAGCAGTAAACATTATTTTTAAGTTCCACAAAAACTGAGGCTGGAGAGATGCTTTTTCCATCTGAGCTTGTTTCTGTTTTCTAGAGTACAAGCTACTATCTTTTGCTCAATAAATGATTTACCGATGAGAGAGATGACTATGAGCCACTCCCGTTTGGAACTGGATCCGAATTTTCCTAAAGTCTGAAGGTGTTTGGAGCCGATGTTTTTGGTTTGATCCATTATATAGAAAAGGGACAACTGCAAAGTTGGGATCTAGATCCATTGTTTGGAGTGTCGTGTGTAAAACGATGACAAAACTACTGAAGCTCTTTGGGGCAGGGACTATTTTTATTGGGTGTATTGCCCAATGAGTCCCTGTTCCTAACTGGAGGCACAAGGGTTCCACTGTAATAAAAATATTAAATAGCAACAAGATGCAAATGTGTTCATATGGACTCTTCTTCACATGCACATGGAATGCAAAGCAATGTGCAGTGTATTACTTTTCTCCAGATTGGATCCTCTTGAAATAATTTAGTAAATATGGCTTTATTTATTTTTTTACAATAAAATGCTTGAAACCAGAAACAGTATTTCTTAAAAATAACCCACTATATAAAACTCATGGTTTTAAATTAAAATTCATTCTTTTTTAAAAGCTTGTCATACTAAGAGGACAGATGCATCTGATACTAAAGATGGAGACACTATATTATAGTTAGGCAGAGCAGCAAAATACCCAATCAAGGCACTTTGAGCAAGGCCAGACTTTGCTGTCAGCCCTTCACTACCTAGCACTTACCAACCATGGAAGAGTCCATTCAAACCCATAACGGAGAAGAGATGAACAGGCTTTTCCAGTCAGCTGAGAACAGCTGACATGGAACTGCTCCAGCTATATCAAGGTAAAAGCTAAGGTACAGTGTTTTTTGATGCTGTATCAATAACCCATAGTCAACGTTCAACTGCTGTAGGGTCAGAATTTTCCCACTGGACACAGCTCTGAGTAGGAGATCACCCAGCCTGTAATAAGCAACTGGCCATGGCCAAGAAAGCACAAAACTGGAGAGAAGATTTCTGTGCCTATCCTGCCTAACTCACCAGAGCAAGAATGAGCTATAATTTGGCCCATAAGTTGTTTTCATAGAAATGATGCCTGTGGGTTTTATTTTAAACGAACTGGACCAAATCCAGTAGTCCCTGCTCCCAGTCCATACTCCAATCAATCATAATCCCTGTAAAGCCAATGTGCCTAAATCAGTGGTTCTCAAACTGTGGGTTGGGACTCCAAAGTGGGTCGTGACCCCATTTTAATGGGGTCACTAGGGTTGGTGTTAGACTTGCTGGGGCAGAAGCCCAGGTCGCACCAGCCAGGGGCAGAAGCCGAAGCTCAGGTTAAAGGCCCCCCACCTTTGGCTCCCCCAAACCGGGGTGGTGGAGCTCGGGCTTTGGCTCCCCTCTCCTGGGGTCATGTGGTAATTTTTGTTGTCAGTGAAGTTTGAGAACGCTGACCTAAATGCATGAGTTAAGCATGGTTTGCATGATTTGACCCACGTTGACACAGCACAGTTCTGGTTTTCTAATGACTGAACTAGATACCATTAAAACATCACAAAGCCAGGAACCTCAGGTTACACATCCAACATTGCCAATTCGCATAATTTTATCACAAGTCTCACCATATTGGGTGATTTTCTTAAACCCCATCCTCTTTTGATCACACTAGAATCTTAGCTTTCCTTTAGGTTTCTAGCCCTTGTGGTTCTGGAGAAAATACTGAAACTTGACCCCCGTCATCCCTAACGTCTCTAAGAAAACAGAAGGCAAATAAAACATTTCCAACTAAAAAAAAACCCGATTAAGAATATGACGATGGGCCGGGCATACAGCGAGGCTCACTGACAATCGATGGACTGCAGCTGTCGCCGCATGGTACCCACGGGAACTGAAATGACCACTCAGCCAACCTCCAAAGAGATGGGAAGATTTTATCATGAAAAGACATGGCCACACATGGAGAAGGAAGGCCAGGATACAAGCAGAATGGAAGACGTGTTGTGATCGGCGCAATCTATACAAAGGCTGAAGGACCGATCGATCAAGGTGAGGAATATGACAGAGCTAGCCAGAAAATGACAATCCAATTTCACAAAAAATTAGGCAGAACAAAAATAAAACTTGTAGAAAGTTTTTGCAAAAGAGAGTCATCTTGAAATGTTAGTTTTCAGATCAGAATGGTCAGGTTTTCAATTCTCTCTCTCTCTCAAACACACACCCCTTGAACCTGAAAAACTTACCTATCAAATTGCATCAATCTATATATTTTCCCCAAATGTTATGGTTTTGACAAAAAGTTGTCAAAAATTTTCTGACCAGCTCCAATCTTACAGGGTTTTTTTGGGCCCTGGCTCATGATTTTGGATTGCTTGGGATTGGCCGTACTCAGAGTTCTTAACAAGGATATATTCACATCTAGGAAGCTATCCCATCAGCAAAAATCTCCCCCAAAATACAACTGGGATTACTACTCAGTGTCCATGATCCTTTTCGGAGGGCTAATTTTTTTAATGGATCCCCCCTGCCTCTAATTTTGTGCTTACTATCAATTGTGGCTGCATAATTTTAGACTCAGTAAATAATGGGAACAAATGATGTATTGTCCTGTTTCAGCAAAGAACTCAAGCATATGACTAACTTTAAGCACATGAGTAGTTGCAGTGAAATGAATGTCTAACTACCTGAGCTGAGGCAACCAGCTAAAGATCTACATTTTGTCATTTGGCACAATGTGAGCGATCATTTAAATTTTGGACTTCATTGCCTTATTAAAGGCTACATATGAAGCTTTGGATTACGGACCCTCAGTCCATTGCTTTAAAGTTTACTTTGCTTAATAAAAATTATCTTGAAATACAATTCCTTAAATATTTGCTGATATCATGTTTTGTTGATGTGTTTGTACTTTTAAATCAGTTGTTGGACTATCTGAGGACAGATGGGTTTGCAGTTTGAGCCCTAAATTTTGACCAGAGGCAAATAAATATCATCAGCAATTCTGACAAAGTACTGGGTTCAGTGTATTTTAGAATTCACATGTGAAAGGTATTTAAACAACTGATTTTTGACACTGAATACATGCTGCAAAAGGTCCATAGTTTTGTGATTTACGTTTGAATTCTTGTGTCTACTGAATGGCACTCTCTTAGCCAGGAACTTCCTATATACTGTGTTTTCATTTTTAGTGCCCCATTTTGCCAGTTACCAAGGAACTACTGAATAGAGACAATGGGAATGCATTGTTCATTTCCTAAATCTCCACTGCAGTGTTCTGTCCAGATGCAAAAAGGTAACTTGATCCCAATTAAAGAAAGTGACTAGGTCAGCCTGTCACGTCCCATGCTCTTTATGTGCTGTTCAGACATCTATGTGCTTATTAAAACCTCAGGCACTCTACATAAGCTCTGCCTTGAAACCAGTTGCCAGAGGCATCACGGCTCAGAACCTGTCTACAGGTTTCTTGGTATCAGATCTGACATCATATAAATCTCTCTCATCCAACTTGGCAGCACAGATCAGATGAAAAGCAGCCCCATCCTCACAGAATAACACTCATAAAAAGAATGGAGGGTGCACAATAATAAACATTTCACTGGAGTTGTTCTTCACAAATGTACCTTATTGCTAACATGTTCCAAGGTTATAAAATGCCTGTACATCACACGCCTCTATTATTACTTCTATCAGAATCAGAATTGGGCACTTTCTGATGGAAGGCTTTCTGTCCAACTCTAATAATTGTCCCTGCTGTTTTTAAACTATAGTTAGAACACACAAAATTCATAGCGATTAAGTTATTTGATAAATTTTAGCCTCTTAATAATTCTTGGTCTGTAGATTATTCATGGCAAGTCAGTGAATGGTTTTAAGTTTGAGTTGTCTTGGGTTTTGATTGCATGTAGGGAATAGAAACAATGTCATGTGACCTAATTGGATGAGTAATTATTAGAATCAGGCTTTTGGTGTGAATACAGCTGACTACACCTGAAACCAGGCAAGAATTGGTAGGAAGCGGAAAATGTTTTGAAGTACCAGCCACTATAACTTCTCCCACTAATTATGGGCATCAATGTTCCCTCTAATTTTTGACAAGCCGCATGCGCAAAAAATTTCTTCTGTGCAAACTGTTATGCTTCTGTGCAAATTTTTGTGCACGCGGTGTTTCTCTGTGTGTGCGGGGTTTAGGATGTATGTGCATGCGCACATGCGCACAGCTTAGAGGGAACAGTGATGGGCATCTGCCAAGAGACTGTTGTTGGCTGACAGCCTTGGGGTCCATTTCAACTTAGTGTTATGAGGTGTCCAAAGAGGCTTGACAGCAAAATGAAAGTGGCAGCAAAAAGCATCCACTTCCATCTGCAACTGGCCAGGAGAATGTGCCTCCACTAGTGGACACATACCTGGACATGCCAATTATGCATTCCTGACCTCTTGGCTAGTCACTCGAACTCATCATACCTGATGAGCATACCAGTGCCCCATGCTCTCAAAAAGCTCCAATTACTAGAAGCTCGTTTTGAAAATGTAGCCATCGTAGCCTGTTTAAGAGCAGGTAGAGCGAGTATAAACCCAATGGACCAGCAGTTCAGAATGACGGTCATTCCATCCTCACACACTAGTTCTTCTCTTATTTATATGGCCTATGATGAAATATTCAGGTTATATATGTAAGAGCCGCAAATGGCCTTCTAAAAAGAGCTTTGAACTTTATTTCTTCTTCAAAGAGGTTTGGCTGTTGGAGGAAGTGGTTTAATAACTAAACCTACTAGCAGAGGCAGGAAACAGTTTCCTAAGTACAGTCTGGCACCAAAACCAGATTGCAATAAGAAGAGCTGCTGATTTACTTGTAAAGAAACAGTCGGCAATACATTACCTCAGATGGGAGTTCACGGCTTTGGCTATTCAGAGAGAGAGGCGCTAGATTTATTTTGGTGGTAAAAATCAGAAGTATAACAGAGTCTGTAAACAATAAAGCTTACAGATAAACTAAGGGGACAGGCAAAGTGCTCTAGCGATTTTTAACAAGAATTTAAGTTTAATATCAGAATATCCTCTCCTTTGGCAGGGTTCTTCACAAACTGGCTAATAGGTTTCCATAAATGGTAACAAGTCCTACCTGAAGGCTTGGTTGTGCTGCACAACATTAAGCAACAACAATTGGGAACAGCTGCTCCTGAATAGCTGAAATAGTTAATTATACTGTATACCTACAGTACATCTCCAGGCCCTGCATTAAGAAGTTGCCTGTGTGCCATACATATAACAAAGGAAGATATTCACGAGCAACTGCAAAGCAAATGGAAACCAGACTCAGATGCTAGCTCTTCACTTCTTGCATGAAACATAAAACAAAACAAACGATTATCAAAGCGCTAACATTATCATAATCATGTAGTTATGTTGCATGTATTTTTCGTGTGTGTGTGTGTGTGTGTGTGTCTGTAAAATCATCATTAAAGGGTCAAACATCTGGTTTGCAAAGATGGTTTCAGCAATGTTTATGTCAGGTATTATTTCACAGATGTATAATATTTTATTTTTACAATCTCGAATAATCACAGCCTGGCATACGAAAAAAAAGTTTATAATCACGCTCCTCACCCAAATATGCCCCAATCTCCAAGATATGCACATGAAACATTTACATTAAGAAATAACTCCAGGATGATAAAACCTATACTTATGAGTGGTTTATATTACAATTTATAACAGGCACATTTGCTCAGATCTTGGTTTTCTTTAATAACTTTTCAATTCTGAAGCACAGCTGGAAGTCTAAAAATAGGCAACAGAAATTTGGCATGTTTTACTTACGGTAATTTACAGGATATCCTGTTAATCCTACCAGGGTCAGGTTGGAGCATTTTTGCAAGCCCTAACAGAAAGAATGTACAGTATTTACAGTATACACTGACAACTAATGCAATCATTTTATTTGGCATTTGCAATGGTAAATTCATTTCAAGCCAAGTCCTCCTATTCCATGCCTGATCTAGATTAACTATGCTCTTTCCAGTCTCATTCCACTCAGTCCTATTCTCCGGTTCAATCCCTTCACCATTAATGGCTTATCACTAGAGCTCATTCCACAAAGCTTCTGCCTTATTCATCTTAAACAATAATAACCAGTAAGATTTATAATGAGGCAGTTTGTCCCGATGGGCAGAGAACTGGATGGGCGACTTGCACCATGTTGGTTCTGTTCCCAGATTTTTCACTGACCTGTTGCGCACTTGTTGGGCAAGTCACTTCACCTCCCTGTGCCTCAGTTTCTTCATCTGAGAAATGGGGATAGTCATTCTGACCTGCTGTGTGAAGTTCCTTTTGATCTATGGATGAAAAATGCTGTCTGAGAGCAGTAGCGTAGCCAGGTCCGGAGCACAGGGGGAGTGGCGCTATAAAAAGGCGCCTCCCCCTGTACTCACCTGGCAGCGCTCTGGGTCTTCGGCGGCACTTCGGTGGCGGGTCCTCACTCACTCCGGGTCTTCGGTGGTACCCGCCGCCGAAATGTCACCAAAGACCCGGAGCGTCGCTGGGTGAGTGCAAGAAGCGGCACTTAAAAAGAAGTTTCCTTTTTAAGGCGCCGCTTCTGCTCACAGGGGGAGCTATCTCTCCCCCTGCTCCCCACCTGGCTACGCTACTGTCTGAGAGCTAGCTGCTAGCCTTATCAAACCAAACAATAGTATCAAATGTAAAATAATGAAGGGTTCAATACATTTCATGTTGTAACATGAAACTAAATTAATGTTCTCTAGGTATCTAAACATCAGATCTCTGCAAACTGTGAAACAATCACTTGATCGGTCTTAAAGGTGCAGAAACTCAACATTGTTGGCCACTTTCAGTACAGTCCCAATAAGAGGAAAAAACACAGCTCCCTTTGGGGCTTCACCCTATGTGGCGCTGAGCACCCTAAACTCCCATTGCAGTCAGTGGGGCCTGTGAGTGTTCTGTACCTTGAAGGTGGCACTGAGGTCCAGCGTTTAGGTGCCAAAAGATGCAGTAGGAACCTAATGGGATTTTCAAAAGCACCCAGGCACCTACCTCCTACTGATTTCCGAGGCGCTTCTGAAAATCCCACAAGGCGCTTATATGCATCTTTAGGTGCCTGCCTACCCTTAAAAATCTGGCCTTCAGTACCTTGCAGGATTGGGCCTTGTCATGACCTGGTTGCATAATGGAATCAAGTCCAATTAGATGCTGCCCAGAAAGGAACTGTTTCTATAAGAGCAACCCATTATTTTAAACACTTTAAATTACAAAGTGTTATTTTGAATAAAATGTTACCTCTTAGCGAGTGTCCGGTGTTCTGGGCCCTATAGATTACAATTGAGAACCTGTGCGAAAGAGCCTGTCATTAAGGTTCAAATGAAGGGTTCTCTCTGAACCACATGTGACTTTTCAGAAGAAGAAAAAGGTGGAACCATTCTGTTTGTGTTTGCGGAACTATCTAGAGTTCATGAACCTTTCCTTTCACCCCCGCCTCTCTTCTAATTTAAGACCATATGGCTTTTCATGGGTTTAAAAAAAATATATAGGGCCAGGATCTCGGTCATGCCAAGATTACACTTATTACAGCTGATGGGAGTAAGGGGGAAAGGTGGCTCTAAGCCACTTTCTTGTTCCCTTGATCTGGAGATGGCTAGGGGCCAAAATGCTGAACACCCCTCACCTCCATAATTGAAAGCATCTTCATGCCAATTATGCCAACAGCAGAAATACTACAGTCACAAAGTGCCAGGCATTACATCCCCCCTTCCTGCCTTGACTTGCCCTGTGAAATAAGTGGTGCAGAATCTGCTATGGTGGCTTTATATAACCCAGATTCCCTGCTGTTTGGGAACACCTCGGTCACCCCTTTTGGGCAGCCTTCCACCCGATTCATTCTGGATGCATGCTACCATAACCTGTCCTCAGTATTTGTGCCGAAGGCCTATTGATTCTAACTAGAAGTCTTGCAGATGCTCACATACGGGGCCAGGTGAGCGCTGGGATAGAAGCAGAGAGAAACCGAATGGCAAAGCACATGTGTGCAAAAACTGGAATCGGTTCTGAACGGCAGGAGTCTGTGTTACACATGGACCAAGAATCCCTGCCTCGGCTTCGCTAGCACAGCTGCATGCCACAAGCTGCACTGCCCAATCCACACCGGAATTTCTCGTGAAGCAATAACTAAAACACGGGTCCCTCCCACCCCCGCTGAAGTTGACAGCCGAATAGAGCATAAAGAAGTAGTAAGATCCATAATCCAAGTCGTGTGCAAAACAAAACAAGGTTTGTTTTCCCTGGCTCTCTGAGGTAAGCTGAGATGCTGAATCCTTTGCCTACGTGCTCTGAGACAAACGGAATGTGAAACAGTGAACTCAGAAAGAAACGTGGAGGGGAAAAACCATGGTTGTTCCCTTTAATGTTCTTCCAGCAACATCATTAGGTAGCCCACACAGTCCTCTTTACTATGTATTACTTCAGTTATGAGTGCAGCACTGGAGTGGCATATGCCTGGTACGGCACTTGTCTCTCATTTGCTAATGCTTTACAATGTCTTAGAGCACCTTATCTGTCCTGGTGTCCTCATTCGAATGAATCTTTATCTGGAGTTAATACAGGTTTGAGTACGGAACCTCACAATGCCTGGAGATATTTGATAGGACAAGTTCTATACATTCCCTCTGATAATTAGTAATGTTGGCAATAGTTTTGAAATGTAGTCTATTTACCTTCCTTGAGTCATACAAAAATCAACACGACCATTGGGACAAATCTCATGAGGCTCTCCACATTTTCATGCAAACTGGCACAGATTTCTCTCCTCCTCATCTCATCCCCCATAGCTTTTCAGAGCTCGCCTTATAATGTGGCCTAAACCGTTTAATGGATGCTCAAGATAACACTCTAGGTTCCAAACATCCTAGCTTCTCTGGAATTTGAAAAAAAAATATTGGAGGCTGCATTTCAAATACTCTTCTTTGCCTTGGCTAATCGCAGATCTTCCAGTAATGGATGTGCTTTTTGTAACCTCTCTTCCAGGGATACACTAAGGCCCCATTTAAACTATGAACACCCACAGCACTGTGCTAAGGAATGGGAACCAGAAAGTGAAAGCGACTGTAAGACAGACAGTGAACAAAAGTGACTGTTGCCAGGCATCAATGGTAAAGAATAGCAGAAAGAATTGCTTTTGAATATAAAACAAGATACTTTATTAGAATAAGGAAAATATTGTCCATAAAACTACTGTCTCTTTGCTTCAGCTTCTGCCTAAATCCTCTCTCCTGCCTAGTTTCCTGCTACAGATTGAAAGAAACAGTGCACAAGAATGGATAGGGCCCAAATTTTTCAAATGCAGCTAGTGATTTTTGTACATCTCTATTTCTGAGTGTTCAGCTTGAGACCCTTAGGGGGTCTTGATTTTCAGAAAATGCTGAGCATCCTGTGTCTCAGGTTGGTCACTCAAAATCGAGGCATACAAAATCATTAGACACAATTGAAAAGCCGGGCCTCCAAGGTCTATTTTTGTGTCATTTTAGGAGCATTAGAGTTAAAATACTTTCTACCCTAGTTACACAAAAAATGATTTGTTTAATAAAACTAAACCTTTAATGGGTTATTTTCCGGTGGTATGTTCATTCTGTTAACATGATAGTTTCTCTACCTGGTAGTATATGCATTTAGAAGTGTTTCACTTTGTGTACATGTTTGTTTTGGTGCATGGAAAATGTGTTTTTGAAGTATGGCGAATGGGAACATTTTCAGAAGATAAAGAACACTTCAAACAGGATTCTACACCAGCACAACATTTTCATTAAAACTAGACAACAAACAAAGCATCTCAGTGTTTTTGCCTCAGCTCAGGAAAAACGGCAACACTGCCCAGGTGTTTACATAAATAACAGAAAAATAAAATCCAGCTCTGATCAAATACAGATTCCATAATTTAAAGAGACAGATAGCCACTCCTAATACATTCAGAGGGCAAGAATCTAGATGTACAGTTTGGGCCATAAGTAACACCAGATTTGAAGGCCTCTAGCCCTGGAAAAAATTTAGCTCTGATTCCGACTTCAGAGCTCCTATCCATCTGGACTTATAGCAAAGGCCTGTTTGCAGTGTTCAGTTCCCTCCATCTTGACTAATTTGGATTTAATTTAGTTTCTGTCCAACTTTAGGTCCATGAAGCTGTAGTACAGGATTATGTTCCTGACAAGCTATACCAGGGAGTAAAAGCAGACATGCTCTTTTCAATACGTCGCTTGTGGGGCTCAGTGTGTATCTTTCCCTTGGTTGGTATGGAACACCCCCAAATCTAAACCCCTCTGTGTTTAACAATTCATTTCTGCGGGGACCAACCCGCCAGTTTACCAAGGATAAATATAGACTCTCTCTCTGGCACAACTGAGCAGAGTAAACTCCAATAAAATCTCTGGGGGCGAGGAGGAAAATATTGTAATGTTCAGATCCAGTCTCTAATTGTATCCCCAAATCAGCGTGACTGGCCATCCTCTGCTTTGCCCTTGCTCAATGCAGGCAGATGCCTTCCTGTGCAAGCCCATGAGAGCACGAATGCAGCCATACCCAAGCTAGCTTTAATTCCGGTATGGAAACAGAGACGCCGTGGCAGCTTAACTTGTAATGAAAGAAGTGCTGGGGCTATAAACAGCCAAGCTTAGAGGTGCCGGGGCTCAGCTCTGGCACAAATTAAACACTGCATGGAATCATGGGATCAGTGTGGACTAGCTGGCCAAGTAATTACCCAGGGTTCTGGGCAGGTTTGTACAGTCCATGCTGATGCCCAGGCTGCTGTTGCAACTTCACGGCTTGGACACCCAAGACATACCCTGAGAGGAAACACGCCCTGCCCCTCTCTTCCCAGCACACACAGAGCACGCACTATATTAGCCGGGTGTCATAAAAGCTGGTGAATTCCTTCCTAGACCAATATACAGTCATTTGTAATCATAAAATGGCTGTGGCTGGAGAAGGCGTGTTAATAGGTGGTGCAGGGACTAATGGCTCTAGTTAATGTTGCCAAGCACTTCCCATTAATAAGACTTTATTTTCAGTGTCTTGTATCAAACTGTTGGGTCTGACATTTTGTTTGCTGAGCATTTGCCTCAGGCTGAATGGTTTTTTGGGGGAGTTTCATTGTTAATAAGGTGACATGGTAACTAACTAGTAGTTTGATTAGGAATATAATGTGCTTGGCAAAATCTATAAATATCTAAGTATCCAAAACAGTGATAATTAGAATCGAAAGTTAGTTTTAACTTTATAGACTTTAAAAGTGTGTGAGATTAAGTGTGTCAAAATGTCAGCATAGGGTGGGGACTGGAGGAAGGGAAATTCACAGCAAGATTCTCTTTGTTGTTAGGGAAGCGAGTTATTTTTTTACCCTTTACAAATCACACAGGAAGAGAATGATACTAGAATCAAGGCCTAGCTTTTTTATAGCACTTCATTAGTAGTTCTCAAAAGCACTTTACAAAGGAGGTCAGTCTCAATATGCCCAATTTACAGATGGAGAAACGGAGGCACACAGCAGCAAAGTGACTTGCCCAAGGTCACCCAAAAGGCCAGGGGAGCCAGGAATAGAATCCACGTCTCATGAGTCCCAGCCTTAAGGTGTCTAAAATTGGGCAGGCAAAAATTGGGACATGCAGAATTCCCAGTTACTTTGGAAAACGTAGGCAAGTTTATTTCGCCATCGCAGTCACAACAACAAACTGCACGTGTGGCATAATGTATATCTAGATGTGATATTATTTCTTTCTGGGAAGAAAATAGTATCCCATGGGCTACAATAACATTATGGCAACATATACATATATTGTCTGGAGTTTGTTCTTTCATGAAAAGTGAACAAACTCACTAAAATCTATGACTCAAGCCAGATGCCTGGGACCTCTATTATACTAAGCAATAATTTTCTGAGGGAAGTGATGGAAGCCTATTTATCGAGAAACTGAATGAACAGGGCAATTGAGAAGTGCATTCCCAAATAGGGAAGAATCTCATCCCGGCAGTGAGTGGGCTAAAATGAGCTCATAGGTGTTTTCTTTCTCTAACACCTACGGGCCAAATTCTGCTCTCTTTACTGGGTGCCTGTGTTGTATGGTTGGGTATAGGCAACGGGGAGAATTTATGACTTCAAAGCATACAGCTTGAAAATTTGCTTTCCCCTATAATAATGAATGCAGTCACCAGTGTTCTAATGTGCAGCTGAGAAGAATTTTGCTGTAAATTAATTTAGAAGTGTAAATAGATATAAGAGCAAGGCTACTGTTAGGTGGACACACACTGCTATTTCTGAGCAGACGGTCACTTCCTTTCTCTGCCTGAAATGAAGCTCATCCCACGCGCAGCTCCCAAGCCTTTCATTAGTGGTTGTGTTAGTATATAATAGCTATAATGAGAAGGCCATAAAAATCCCAAGTTAGCTGAGGGGCTTTAACCATTTTAAATACAGCTCTCTCTCCAGATTTTATTTAAACTTTAATGACTACCACATAGGATCAAGCAGCAAGAAACAACATTTATATTACAGTGTCATTATTTAATTCCCATTAGTTAAAAATGCCAGGCTACTGGCCAGTAGCTGAGGAAAATAAGTGGTGACAGGTGAAAGAAAAATACCCTTACCATAGCATCTCAAGGCACTTCAAAGCCTGAGGCATTGCAATGTAATTTACACCTAATGAAATCCAGTGTCATGCAAAATTATTTAGCCAAATGTTATCCATTCAGTAGCATGGACTCTGCTTCTTTTAAAGACACAGTGCACTTCCTGGTCATAATTTCCACTATCTAATTAAACTACAATAGCCGTGCATGAATACCTTATCTGTCTAGCTCTGGTATTAGCCGATTTACTTCTGCTTTTAAAGTCATATGATCAATTCCACCGTACACATTGGCAGATCTATGCATTTTAAAGCCCTAATTTGCTCTCTAGTTTAATTAGAAGAACAGTCTTATTGGACAGCCTGAAATGTTTAGAGTAAGTCACACTCTAAATCTTATTATCCTTTTTAAAGACTTCTCTTATCCCCAGTGACTAAATTTTGGAAAATGTAAAGCAATAACCGAAAATAAATGCTCAGTACAGTATATAGTTTACTACAGTTTTCAAGAGAACTACAGCAAATAAACTCAATCAAAAATAAATATAATAGACTGTAAATTAGAATTGATCTGCCTGGCCCTTGAACAATACATTTTCCTTCAATGTCAATTAAATTTTCCTTAATGTTAAAGTTAGGTTTCAATGGACTTACTCGCTTGAGTAAAAGGTCGCAGGAGTGGATTGGGAAATAAATTGCACATAAACAGAACCACCATTCTTTTACAGAAACGCACTAAGTTTTTAAGGAATAAAGAAAAAATATGGGTTAAAAGAGGGATTTAGCAACCCAACACATCTCACTCAGCCCCTTAACCAGAGGTATTTTCTTCCTTGTTTATTAAATATGTGTTCTAAATGCTGTACAAAACTATGCAACAGCAAGGTCCTTTACCATCTACAATAGAGACCAGATTCTCATTTCACAGTTAGTCTCATTGATTACATGCGATTACTTGTAGAGTAAGTTACTCCTCAGTGTGAATAAGAACAGCAGAACCTAGCCCTAAGTAAATCACTGTAACAACCTGGAGCATAAGTGTGGAAAAGTAGTTAATGAATTATCTGATCTTGCGTTAGTCTTTGTACACGAGCATAGAGTTTGTTACTTATTTTCTAAATTTAAAAAAATAGATAGGATTGCCCTTTAAGTAGTTATTTACTGAAAATGCTTCTACCACTGGTACTGACATTTTGTTAGAACATTTTTACCACTATCTGCATTAGAGATTTAATTTCTATCCCAGACCTGAGTTCCACTCTTGTACTATAATTTGCTCATAAGGGTCAACAGCAATTTTAAGCAACATTAATATGAATATGAATGTTACCTTGAATGTTCCTTACTAAATATTGTAACGGATGGAAAGTGCATTGTTATTTGACAGATCCTGCTCCAATTGGGACTTCAGTGGAAACAGACGTGGGCTCTTCTTCTGGGCTGGGCACAGATTGATTTTTCAGACAATTTAGGTGGGCAATTTTGTGCGCTTAATGTGCATGCTCACCTAACAGATTTGTGCATAAACAACGAGGAGTCTTTGTGGCACCTTAGAGACTTAGACACTGACCCCCCACTTCGTAAGGCAACTCCCATCTTTTCATATGCTGTGTATTTATACCTCTCTACTGCATTTTCCACTCCACGCCTCTGATGAAGTGGGTTTTAGCCCACGAAAGCTCATGCCCAAATACATTTGTTAGTCTCTATGGTGCCACAAGGACTCCTTCTTGTTTTTAGTCCTGATACAGACTAACATGGCTACCACTCTGAGATTTGTGCATGTAGATAAGGTAATTTCGCACACAAACATACATCACCTCATCTACAAATGGGGTTAGTAATATTTATCTAGGGCCAAGGAGTTTAGTGAGACTAGATTTGCTAATTGATTCTCTTTTACCAGATGTTTCCAATGTACCTATCACCACAGTATCTAAGATCCATAACTGTTTGTAAAAGGTAATGAGGTCTTTGGATGAGTGGTGCCATGGAAGTTCAAAGTAATATTTGTACAGAAATACATTTATCTCCTTAAATAGGGGACAGCAGTAGAGTGAAAAGATTATCTCATGGCTAAGGTCTGGGATTTAGGAGACCTGGATTCAATTCCTGGATCTGCCACAGATTTACTATGAGACCCTGGGGCAAATTAGTCTTTCGGCGCCTCAGTTCTCATCTGTAAACTGGGGATAATATTTCGTTTCGTCTACCCTTAGTCTTGTCTATTTAGATTGTAAGCAATTCATGGACAGAAAGAATGGCCTTTCACTATAAGCTTGTACAGTGCCTCGCACAATGGGACCCATTATTTACAACCTGGAGGTGTTACCCTAATACCAATAATCATCAACTGACTAAAGCTGAATTAAGTTGGCTAATCCATTCGCAAAGAGTTGCTTTGGCATACTGGTGTTCAGATCGCTATTAGAGGGCTACAGGCCACACAGTTTGCAGACTCGGCTCAGAACCTGCTTCAGAGGCAGATTATTAGCAAATCAAATGACAAAACCAGCATTACTTTAACATACATTTGCTTTTCGTTTTCTTCCTCTCCCCACAGATGCATGGCTGCCAATAACCTTACAGAGAAATAAACAGAATTATAAAGGCCCCAGGCCTGACTCTGGCATTTGCTTTGTCAAATCCAGTGAGTCCCTCTGCAAAAAACCCCAAAACCCAAACCAAAAATGCTTCTCCCCCACAGCCTGGAATGTTTTGGGATTGACATTCCAAATTAAGATTCAAAATGCTCCATGTTTCTCGACATAACAGCATATTAAAAAATAAGCATTTGTAAAACAGCCAGTGATCCAATTAGGGAAGGAATTCATAGCCTATACTAATACTAGAGGTCACATTCTGACTAGAGACAGACACACACAATTCTTGTTGAAGTCAATTGAGTTGGTATACAGGCATCCACAGGTAGATTACAACAATTTTGTTTCAATATTTAATCCCTGAAATTATCAACTTTGGTTTTCTTTTAAAAAAGAAAGGGAATCATATTTAGTGGGTCTGGCGGAAACTGGTTTATATTTCAAACAACAATCCAATTTGTCAGATGATGGGTTTTATGAGTCACAAGTTGTAATTAGAGTTGGTTAGAAATCTGACCCCAAAAAAATGTTGGGACAAAAATGCTGATTCATCAACACAAAACTTTCATGGGAAAGGGCCAGTTTTGACAAATTTGTCAACTCAGAAAAGTTTTGAAAAGCGTTTTCAAACTGTCTAAATGTTTAGTTTTGACAATGAAAAATTCCAGTTTTCTGGTTCAGAAATGATTGTTCATTTCCAAATTTAAACTAGAATAAAAAATTTAAAAAATGGTTGAAATCAAAAGGTTTAAAAAGTATGGACATAAAATGTTTGGACCTGAGCCAAACTGAAATCTTTTCAGAATTTTGGTTTGAGAAAATTGTTTAGATTTTGATTTTTTGAAATGATTTGGGATGGGGAAATATTTTGACACCTCAAAAGTTCTAGTGGAATGGGAAAAAAATGTGAACCTGGCTTTAACAGAAATAGTGATATTAGGGCAGATACTGTAGGATCTTCCTAGTCAATAGGAGTTTTGCCTGAATAAGTTCAAAAGACTATCAAATTTGACCCTTGAAAATTTACATGAATAAAGTGATTTATGTTAATATAATTGAAAGCGACTTTTTAATGTTGCTTATTATTTGTTTGTATTATGATAACATCTAGGGACCCCAACTAAAATGGGACCCACATTCTGGGATGTTCACTGTCTACCCAGGACATTACTGTGTGGCAAGCTGGTGCAATGTAGATTCACAGCCCAGATTGCCACCATGTACATTTTCATGTAGACAAACCCAAAGTGAATGGGGCTAATCATATGAGTAAAATTACGCACATGTGTAAGTATTTACAAGATCAGGCCCTTAGATTATAAGTGGTTATGATGCAGGGTCTATTTTTAGTTGTGTGTATTATACAGTTCAAGGCACATAGCGGGTACTTAAATAACAAACAATGATGTTGAAAAAAGAAATAACAATAATAGCTCGATCCTATATTCTTTGCAAGAGTGAGGGCTGCAGGATCGAGCTTCAAATCTGTATTTCTAGAATGCAGAAAATCACAGATAAAGTTAGAAGAATTCAGAAATAATTGGATACAAATCCTCGAATGTTTCAGGTTCACGGTGCACATTTCTCAGAGCAAAAACTCAGTTGCTTCCCATTGCTCTCTGAACAAGCAATGCCTGGTATTTGCTTCACTGTTCACTGACTTTGAGAATGACAGAAAGGATGTTAGACATTTTGTGCCATACTTAAGGGAAGAAACAGATCGTCTCTCTGTGAAAGGTGTTCTATTTTATTTGCAAAAAGACAAAACTCTGAACCACACATCAAATAAATCATACAATAAAAACGTTTTTTAAAGGGAGTGAGTATTTTGCATATGAATATTAGATGACATCCGTGCAGCAAATATAGAAATTATAATATTCAGTATCTCACAGAGCAGTGACATATACAGTACAAGGAGTTATGGTAACCAAGCTGTCTTAACTCTACAGCCTCAAATAAAGAAGGCTTCATCAAAATTTAATATTCATGCAATAGGGACTCTTTCATTGTTATGAAAGCTGATTAGGACCAATCATAGCATCTGGGTTGTATGATTTACTCCCTTCTCCCCACCAGAAAGGAGGGTGGTGGGGGAATCCAACCCAAGGGGGAAAACAAAACTGGCAAACATTCTTCTGGTAACATTCCAGAGGAGCTACTATTTTGCATTTGGTACGCATGCAATCCTTACCATGTGGTACACATGCTCTTAGAAGGGGCCTGAATGGACATTAGTAATGCAAATAAGGGGCAAAGGGGACAGAATAAAATTAAAATGTGTACAATTATTTTCTAGCACACAAGCAACTGCATTTGTCTAGCGTGAGGGGTGCGGAAGGGAAGAGCGGTTGATAATTTTCTTGTAAAGACGTGGACAAAGCTTTTTAAAGAAGTCACACAGCTAAAATAACCATATTGTTAGACAATGACTCATGGGAACAAAGACAACAATGCTATCTAGGATCATTATGCTGGTGCCTTTTAATCATAATGTTGGTACAGTTTCCCTCACACTGACCTAGTTTAACTAGTTTAGAAAGCTTAATAAGCATTGCTTCTTGCAGTACATTTAGCTAGACCTAAATATATACAAGTGTTTCTTTTGTGAATGACAGTTACTGATTTGGGGCCAAATTCTGCTCCCAGTGTAAACCCAGAGTAATTCCACTGAAGTCAGCTCACTCAAGATTTACACCAGTGTGTCACTCAAGATTTACACCAGTGTGTCTGAGAGTAGAATTTGACCCACTGCCATTGAAAACATCCAATTTGGCTATCTGAGACTGTATTTCCAGTACACAATGTCCCATAGTAGCTACATGTATCAAATTTATCTTTCTGTAGCAAAAGTACATCGGATCAGAAACAAAATACAGGTTAAAAAGTGCTTTTATTAAAGTGCTTACTGGAGCTGGTCAGAGAATGTGTTTTGTTTCTGTGAAAAATATTGATATAAAAGAAAGGTTTTGTAGACATTTTTCTTCAAAAGTTTTTGGGTTTTCATTGAGAAACTGGAAATAAAAAAAATATATCAGCTTTTGGGTTTTCAAACACAATCAGAAAAATAGTCCAAAATTGGTATTTCCAGAGGGAAATTTTATTTTGAGAAAAACTAGTTTTGGTACAAAAATGTTTGATTGATACATTTTGACCAGCTCTGTTAGTGCTCAAAATTGTGCCCGTTTGAAATTGACATCAGATGTAGGATACATGTATTTTTAAAGTAGTAAGTGGTATTTTGTGTCAACTGGATTAATTCCTTTATTATGTTTCTCTTTTCTAAAGTAATATAAACTAATTTTTATGAATATCACCTTTTGACATGCACACGGACGATATATACTATCTGAACTAAGAGATGGTGGAATAAAGTTGAGAGTTATCTCAATGCATTACAGTGTGCGCCCTCCAATACTGGTTACAGTGACTGTCTATTTAACAGGGAGAAATTCACTGCCCTGGAAGGACTATGATGTCTATCTGCATCAGTTAAACTCTGTGATGGGAATTTTTTGCGTGAAGCCATAGTAGTCCCACAAGGGAGACCATGCACCTTCTGTATTTTATGGATCTGTACTCTGTCCCCACAGACTGGCATAAGGCACAATGATGAAAATGGACTAAACAAGGAGCCCATGGGATCAAGTTACACAGATTCAGTGGCCCTAACCCAGATTCTGGTGCTGTGGATGGTTGCAGATGCTATTCCAGTGAGTAGGTTGTGGGAGACTGTCCTTCACCCTTTACCTGACTAGAGCTAGAAACATTTTTTTGTAAAAGTTTTCATGAAAAATGAAAAAAAATCCTTTTTTAAAATCGGGGGGTGGGGGAGAATCAATATTTGAAATTTTTCAGCCCTCTAGCCTTGAACCTCAGGAGGCAGGGTGAAATTCCTTGAATTCCACCTGCATATTGTCCTATTCCTTGGCCTTTGCATGGATGATGTGAATTTCACATTCTATATGCGTATGTGGCTGTGTCTACGTGTATATACAAGGTGGGATTTTCAAAAGCATTCAACACTGGCCTAATTCTACTATCTGAAGTCAATGGTAAATTGTCCATTTATCGTCAGTGGAGAAAACAGACCGGTACTAAATGTTTTTAAAAAACCCCACTACCTATACAATATCACACACACATGTTTACTTTTTCATAGAGAGGCTGAGTGGAGGACCACGGTCCATATTATTTTGGGCCAAATTCTGAAAGCAAGGCAATTCTAGCAAGGCATAGTATATTCTAATTGGAAAATCAGTCTACTGAATGCTAGATAGGGTCTATAGTTCCCAAACCAGGAATGGCTTCTCCTGACAGAAGAGAAATTAAACCACAGCAGATTTTCTTTGTATAGAAGGCTTTTCAAAAACAAAAATAAAGGAGAGAATTTTTAGGTAGGATGTTTAAAAAACCCCCAAACACTAGACCACCAGGCAACTTGGAAGGGTGCAGGTTTACTTTATAAAACCAAACTTTGCTTCTTTCAGTTTGTTAACATGAAAGTATCCTCTAATTTTATCTCCAGCTACCACATTCTCTGAGTTACAATTGCCAAAAAGGTCAAAATATCCTAATTTTACATTCCTTCAAGTCACTAAATGGAACAGAAGTAGTATTACTATAATTCATAATTCAGAACTCAAATTTCATAAGACAACATCAGAAACGTCACTTTAACCACACTAATTCCTTCACAGTTAACATGAGTGGGTGTTGGTCCTATTCAAGCTGAAAAAAGCCATCTAATTTCAGCAAGTGTACCACAAGCCAACTTGGCAACCCTCCACCTGGATCAGACAAATGTCTGCTCTGTGGAAGCTGAAGGCACAGTGATAATTATCATAGCTGATACTGCATCAGTGGTAATGACAGTGTGGTTTATAAATATGAACCAAACTCGGATTCTCTCTTTCGCAAGCAGGGATTTGGTATTGCTGTGGGAACCCAGCATAAATGCTACGGAGCTGAATGCGTCCATTGATCCAAACCAGACCATATCTCTGTGAAACTGGAAAGTCAGTCAGCACATGTTTACTTTTTGTCTTCTTAATGGAAGCTGGACAGTTCTATGACAATGACTTACCCAGGAACTATAGTGAATTTAGCACAACCACTAAAAGTGAAGATACTGCCACATTCTCTCTTGGTAATCTAATTAAGGGTATGTCTACACTATGAAATTAGGTCGATTTTTTAGAAGTCGATTTTTGGGAACAGATTGAATAAAGTTGAATGCGTGAGTCCTCACTAAGCGCATTAAGTCGGCGGAGTGCATCCACAGTACCATGGCTAGCATCGACTTTTGGTGCGGTGCACTGTGGGTAGCTATCCCACAGTTCCCGCAGTCCCCTCTGCCCATTGGAATTCTGGGGTGAGCTCCCAATGCCTGATGGGGCAAAAAATTTGTTGCAGGTAGTTTTGGGTAAATGTCGTCAGTCAACCCTCCCTTCCTCCCTCCATGAAAGCAACGGCAGCCAATCGTTTTGTGGCTTTTTTCCTGGAGTGCCCGCGCATGCATCATAGCTCTGCAAGCGGGAGTCCGCTCAGATCACCGCTGCAGTTGTGAGCATTGTAAATAAACACCTCGCATTTGCCCTTGGAGATTTTGGCACATATATTGGCACTGCGTCTTTTGCAACGGAGTTCTGATAGCACTGATTCGTCTCCCCATACAGCGATCAGATCCAGTATCTCCCGTTCGGTCCATGTGGGAGCTCTTTTGCAATTCTGGGACTGCGTGGTCACCTCTGCTGATGAGCTCGCCATGCTGGTCAAACAGTAATTTGAAATTCAAAAGCTCCCGGGGTTTTTCCTGTGTACCTGACTAGTGCATCTGAGTTGAAAGTGCTGTCCAGAGTGGTCACAATGGTGCACTCTGGGATAGCTCCCGGAGGCCAATACCACTGAAGTCCACACTACCCCAAATTCAACACGGCGATGTCAATTTCAGTGCTAATCCCCTCGTTGGGGAGGAGTACAGAAATCGATTTTAAGAGCCCTTTAAGTAAAAAAAAATGGCTGTGTCGTGTGGATGGGTGCAGGGTTAAATCGATCTAATGCTGCTAAATTCAACCTAAACTCGTAGTGTAGACTACAGGGTAGTCCCGTTATAAGGGCAACAGTATCTGGCCCTTTCTGAATAATACACCAACTCAGATAGGAAATTTTGATGGGTGAGGGGGGAAAAAATTCCATGGGATATTACTGCTGAGCCAGTACCAAAATCGGGTGTTTACTGTATCCTCAAGTAGCTTCCCGTAAAGGACAGAGGAGATACTCTGTTAAGTCTAAAGAACTATCAGCACAAAGGTTAGGATCATCTTGGCATACACACCTGCCATTACTGGGTCTCAGGCATTGTTGGCATCTTGAGGATAACACTTTACTTCTTTAAGGGATGAAGCTTTATTAACTAATAATATTATAAAATGTTTGCAGATTCTTAAGAGAAAGACACTATACCATTCCAGAAAACTATTATTATTACATGTCCTGTATGACCACTGAATAATGCATGTGATTTCACAGTCATTAGAAAAGGTTCATAATGGATAGTGCTGGTTGGAACATTTCCTTCCCTCCTCCCACAGTGAAAAACTTATTTTCCATAAAAAATAAAAAACGGACACATTTGTATTTGGAAATACCATCACAGTGCCTCCTGGGAAATGTAGTTCAGGTACCTGACGTCTCCGTTCTCCTCTATGGGCCGGGATCCAGGACCAGATTACAGCTCCCATGTTGCAACATTGTTCCCCCTCCTGCTCAGATTCTATGGTGCTTCATGGGAGACATAGTCCCACTGTGGAGCCCAGCCCATTGAGGAAAACGGGGGCTCCCAAGAGGCACAGCAACGGAGACTTTCCTTTGAAAGCAAACACTTGTCATGAACAAATTCATTTTGTTGAAAACCAAATTTTCCATTGAAAAAAGACCAGCATCAAGAGAAAATTTTCCAACAGTCTTAATACTGAAATATGGAAACTCAGTAGCTGTGTCCCATGCTTGATTTTTTGTTCCGAGCAACACATTTCATATCACCTTCCTAAAAGGTGAACAGGCAATTCAGAATAGAAACAGGCTCACTGTTAATGCCACATGTTTTTCCTTCCCCTTTCTTAGTCTAGGTCACTATCACACTCCATATTTTCTCCATTACCGGGTGTTGGCCACTTTTGCTCACTAAAAGCTAAAGTCTGTGTAGGAGCAGTAAAAGATAAAAAGAAAACTCCACAAAAGTTTAAAAGTGAGTTTCCTCCATTTTTTTTTTTTAATCCAGGGTCAGGTTTTGTGTCTTCCTATGGAAGAACTGTGGTCTTCAAGCCTTGCAGATCCCCCATATTCACTCTAGACACAGGGTCATTTACACAAAGGCCATGTTCTTTTCAGGTTCCCTGTGGCTCTTCTTAGTTCCCCGAGCCTCCTTTCATTAGAGAATATTCAGGGGAAGTGAATTTTGATCTCTTAGTCATGTGTGTTGTATTTATCCTCATCACTGAAGTGTCTAACAACAGAAACAGTAACACAGTCTTCCTTTTGTTTCCTTCTCAGTCTGTAGGGGAAATAGTTTGATTTGGGGCCATTTTAGTATGTACGTGGTTGGGGTGTGTGTCTGCATGTACAGGCGTGAAAAACCCACTGAGGTGGAGCTAAGTGATTAGTGGAGATAAATTGGAGAGATGAGTTTTGCATTCAGGTCTGAGTCTGATGAAGCTAGCAAGTCATTATTTTCTCGTCTGGTAATCTAGGTTCAGCTCCCTTTAGAGCCAGCCCTCACAAGTCTCCCTTTATTGGTCAACAGTTTCATTGTTCAAGTGGAATTTAGCTGTCATAGAAGGTGATCTCTCAAAAGGTCAACTGAATATGAGAGGAATTTGCTTGGACAGAAACCTCAAAACTGGACCAGATGGCACTCGCCATTCTGCCACACCTGATGGAGTTTAGCCCTCTTTCTCTCTCACACACCCACCCCAATGTTCTGAGAAGCATTAAAGCCAACACTTACAAACCTGATATATGTCCCTGCTGGCTGGTGAGAGCCAGGGAAGAACTACCATGTCCTTTGTTACCAGATCACCAACGCCCTCTTCAGAGAAGTAACCTGCCAACCTCATTGAAAAGCCCATTTGTCCGCAGCAGGAAATCACAACACACATCATTTAACACCTCAGTTGTGCTGCTGGCTTATTGACAAATCTCTGTCTACTCAACTCATCCCACATAGTAGCTGGGTGTAATCCTTGCATACGTGATTTAGGGGGGCAACGTCTTACCCCCTTGTGGCCCCAGACCGATTCACAAGCTAATCCCAACTCTTTCTGCAGGAATAGACAGTTTCCAAATGAAATCGGTGTATCTGTGTAACCAGTTTCTCTAGGCAGTTCCCCCTTGTGGCCTGCCAGGACACAACTCACCCTCTGGCTATGGCATGCTGGGGCCCCAATATCTTTCCAGGTGTGTTGGAGTCCAAAACAAAAAGGAAAACAGTGTACTCAAAATCAGGGTCATCAGAGGATTTGCCAGCAAGACCCTATCCTTCCGCTCCAGGAAGGGCGTTATGCAGCTAGTTCCTTTGTGGCCATCTTCCTGGGCCTAGTTGTTCTGTCCACCAAATGGCTAGTCCAGCTAACAAACTGACTCAGGCTGTTGGCTGGAACCAGAGCTCTGCTCTCCTTCCTGATCAGCCCTCAATTGAGCTAAGTCTCCTCTTTCTGACTCCCCCGACTGACATAAGAGGCAGGTAGTGGGCAGAGTCCGCTGAGTCCACAGGTTCTCCTTAACCCTCTCGTTGCCTGCATGGATCCTATGTCCCCCATTGCACTGATCGTTACGTATTATAGAGGCACCCCAAACTCTGGGTTCTGCTGTTTCATTTTTCTCCTTCACCAGATGTAAAAAATAAAAAATAAAAAATTGTTGTTTGTGTACGGCATGCACATTAGCATAGATAAACTGTTCACTGAGTGTAATGATTAATGATTGAATAGTGCAGTTGTTGCAAAAATAAGTCATGCAGTGACGAGAGATCTGAAGATTATATCTAACACCAGGGGATGGCTTATTAATCTTACTTCTTGAAGAATTCCTGAGTAAATCATTCTCCTTTATTAATGATATTTCACTTTCCTCTGTGAGACATCTTTTATACATCCAGAAGGGCAATTATCTGTTTAGGCCAAGAAACAATATTAGTTACAGTCAGTGCTTGAATGTTTGATGTAAATCGCTTAAATAAAAGAGGGGGGAAAAAAGAATGAAGCACACTCCAAAGACCTACTACAAACATGATTGCATTTAGGGATGCCTTATTTGGTTCCCTTCTATCTGGAATGACAAATTGTGTATGTTTTCAAATATCAATTATTGTGGAGCTTGCATACTCAAACAGTGATAACAACTCAAGAAAAAGTACATTACTTTTATCTCTTTTAGGGCTGGAGGAATTCTATAATTTGTGAGGTAGCTAACCATATTCTGGAATGGTTTATTAATACAACAGTCTTTCAAAGTCAGGTCTTGAATTCCTGATAGGAAGAAGTAGTGAAAGACAGAAAGGGGGGAGTCTATAATTAAAAAAAATATTTTCTAGGTTCAAGGCATCCATTTTTCTAGTTGTCTATCATCTGCTACTCCGCACAGATTAGAGGATTTAGAGAGGGAAACGGGATACCAATTTAATGGATCGCTTTAAGAACTATAACAAAAATTAAAATGATCCAAATGGAAATCTATAAATCAGCCCCAAAAGGAGTTTCATTAACTCACTTAAAGGACCTTTCGTATGAAAATTATTCACTTTTAAATTATAATAGCAATTGCATTCGATAACAGATATATCCACCACAGCTAAGTTCTAAGGGTACGTCTATACGATCCTCCTGATTCAGCAGGTAGTAATCGATCTTCTGGGATCGATTTATCGCGTCTTGTCTAGACGCGATATATCAATCCCGGAAGCGCTCGCCGTCGACTGCGGAACTCCTGCTCGCCGAGAGGAGGAAGCGCTGTCGACGGGGGAGCCTGCCTGCCGCGTGTGGACCCGCGGTAAGTGCTTTGAAGTTCGAACTAAGATACTTCGACTTCAGCTACGTTATTCATGTAGCTGAAGTTGCGTATCTTAGTTCGATCCCCGCCCCCAGTGTGGACCAGCCCTTAGACTCACTAAATTTTGACAAATAAGTTTCAAAATATCACTGAGTTATGATCGTCTTTGGGATTCACATATGAGTGATTGTATAGACACAAAGCGCTGTCTTTATTTGACTAACAATTCATTGAGAGGCAGCATGGTCTATGGCAAGGGTTCTCAAACTGCGGGTTGTGACCCGCAAGCGGGTCGTGACCCTGTTTTAATTGGGTCACCAGGGCTGGCTCAGACTTGCTGGGGCCTGGGGCTGAAGCCCGAGCCCCACTGTCTAGGGCCAAAACCAAAGCCTGAGGGCTTCAGCCCTGGGCAACAGGGCTCAGGTTACAGGACCCTTGCCTGGGGCTGAAGGCTTCGGCTTTGCCCCCCACCCCTACTCTCGGGCTTTGGCCCCCCCACCCGGGGCAACGGGGCTTGGGCGGGCTCAGGTTTCAGTCCCCTACTCCTGGGGTCATGTAGTAATTTTTGTTGTCAGAAGGGGGTCGAGGTGCAATGAAGTTTGAGAACCCCTGGTCTAGTGGATAGGGCACTGGACTCAGAGAGGAGACCTGAAATGGGGGGAGGAAGGTGAGTGGGTCCATTTTAGGGTTAGGAATAATCTTGTCCCATATGGAGATGTGTTTGTGACTTTCTATAATATGCATTTCATGTAGACATTTTAACCTTTGTAAGACTGGCATTTTATACATAGTAGCCGGTATCTGGTGAACACTTGTATGTAGCGCTGCGTTCTCACCAAAATCACCCATTGCTTATTAGATATTGTACCGATTTGGTGCACATGTATATGTAACTACCCTCTACTGGATGGAGTTAGAACTGCTTAACTGTGCATCACTGGTGGGAAAAATTGTCATTGTCAAATAATGTATTCACCTAAAAAATGCAATTTCAGGGCAACCAAAACTATTTGCAAATTAAGATTTAATTCAGCGAATAGTTTCAGCCAAATAAATAATGGTGTTTTTTTTAAAAAGTCAGTGTTTCATTTTGAAGTGTAGCCTTTAAAAAAAAGGCTAAACACATCCCAAAACATAAAGAATCAAAGTAAAAAACCCTGACCCAAGGGCTTTTTTTTTTTTTTTTTTTTAAAAAGGTATTTTTTTGTTTCAGTAAGAAAAAAAATGAAAAAATTGAGTTTGAAAGTTTAATGATTTTTGTTTTGTTTCTGTTTGGCCACAGAACCAAAATCATCATCATCATCGGCACGTAAATCTAGTCAGAGACACTCCGCTGTTGATGAGAATCTCCTGTAGCTCAAATAGCTGCAAAGGCACATTTGTACCAAGGGATCGGAGCTTTGTCATGTGAAGAAGCAACTGGCCATGGCATGCAGCATAGTGACAACGATGACGTTGCTAAGCGGCTAAGGAGTCATTAAAATCTATACACAGCGTGTGTATATATATCTATGTTGACATATAGGTGGAGTCGGAGGAATATTCTGGTAGTGATGGCCTGAACCATAAACACCGTTCCAATTCAGATTTCAAAGCTCAAAACCACAACTCAAAACTTCAATGAACTTGGAATCAGCCTTTGTTTGAGTTCAGCCAGCTTTCAGGAACCAGCTGCGGCTTGCACATACTTTATTCATGTCTATAAACAAAGCACAATATGAACATTTTGGGGGATAACAATGCACATTCTGAGACTGCTGTTCACTGGGGCATTTCAAGTTTGAATCTTGTTCCCTAGGAAGAACAACATGGAGTATCAGTGTGGCCATTAGTCTCATCTTCTGGGTCCAGTGACCATGCGTAAACTTAAACCTTGCCTACCCATTCACAGTTACATTCAACCAGGCAGTGAGGAGTGGGGATGAGAAACAAGTTTAATTCAAAACTGACTTTTCACATTTTATGGGCGCATGCACACAGGGAACCAATTTAAACTGGTAGGACAAAATCCTGTTCCCACTGCGGTCAATTGCATTCAGTGGGATCCAGATTTGACCCATAATGCAGATGTTTATAACAAATGGATTAAATTCAAAAGTCTAGATTCGAACTTCTTGAAATCACAGTGTGGTCACATTTTGGATTAGCTCATTATAGACAAAGGAGTGAGCTTAAAACCTCAGATCCAGACCTATGTTTTCTCAAAACATAGATTTTGCTTTGGCATCATCAGTAATTTTAAAGAATAAAATTAAGTATTGGTACAGTGTGTATGCAAATTGTATCCTGCTTTCACTGGTGCTCTGCTCCGTCTGATGTAGGCCTCAGTGACTTGAAAGGAGAGTCTCAAAGTGATTTGAAAGAAAGAATAAGTGTTATTAATATTGATTTTTCTCTTCTCTGAGAATTCCATGTAGTCCTTCACAGGGAAGCAATGTAGCAAGAGGAAGCAAATACTCAACACTTCTGGGAGGGGTGTGGATAATTTGGGAGTAAATATGTGATCTCCTTATGGCAAAGTGGGCACCCCATCCAAATTTTTTCAGATTCTCCTGGAATAGCTCTAGCTCTATTCAGATTTCCATGGCAGATTTGCTTATAGGAAGTACATTATTCATATTGACTATACCAAAATAATCAGCAGTTAGAAATGAACCTCAGTTGATAGTGACTCTATCAGCATTTTTCCCCTTGCTTTTTTTTTTAAAGTAATTAAAAAACGAGTCGTTGGCAGAGGAGTATGTACAGTATGTCATAAAGTCTCTCTGAACTACCTATATATTTACCCCTGAAAGTGAATTCTTTATAAGACCTAGGATATCAAAGAAACGATGGATCAAAGTAGTTTTAATAAGCAACCCAGTGTTTGTAGAACCTGCACTTTCATGTATCATGTTTTGTTCAAGTTTTTAATTTTGGTTCCTCACCACAGAAGGCACTTAAGATAACTATCTATAACCATATTGTCATGTTGAATCCTTTGATTATTTAACATGTACACCTTAGTGAAACAAAAATACCTTTCTCCCCCCCCCCCCCTAATATTTGGACTTCATTGTATTTTTACATGAAACAGATTTGATTTGCCAGATAGTTTCAACACTAAATAGTATTGTCTATACTATATATTTATATATATTAGTAGTAAATAATTCTGCCTGTTTATATAGCATATGTGTAAGCACATGAATCAATGTAATCTGTACCCTCCTTCATCCTGCCTCATTCTTTTCCTTAGTATCAAATATATATATACACACACACACATACATACATATACATACAGCAAAAGATCCTGAAAGAGCTATAAAAAATAAAATTAACATGCCCTTGACAGAGAATCCAGTCAGAATTTTGCTCAGTGCACATGGGACTGTTTCGGGATTTTTTAACATAGTAAAATCAATTTCCTCATCCTCTCTTTCAAACCAGAGTTCTGCTATGCTTACAAATTGTTTTTCAATGGAAACAAACGGTTTTTTAACAGAAAAAAGTCCTTATATATTTGATCTATAGTCGTAATAACATTGTCAACAAAGAATGAGAATTACTGCACTGTTTAAATTCCAGGTTAAAAGTAAAGTCTGAAAGAGTGAGGAACGTAAGTACAGAGCGTATGCAAGAAGCAGTCATGACAAATGGGATCTGGTAGCTATTTCAGCTATACATCTGGGCATAACACTTTACCTTTTAGCTCTGAAAATTACTGTACAGTCAGTTAGGAATTTGTATGAACTCTGAGTTTAAAACCCTAACGGAAACATACTGTAGCTTAAGTAAAGTAGACAAGTGCTTTAAAAAAACACACGGTCAAAATTTATGATTACTATGCTAGCTCACCATACCTTGAGATTTGGTAACTAGGAATATCTGAATTGCACATGGTACTATTTTTGTGGTTGCCTTTGAAAATTCAAAAACCCGAGTGCCACCATAGGAAAATCAGTTTTATATGGTATATTGGAGGACAGCCATAGGAAGTCACATTCAAAAGGAATTAGAACACACAACCCTTAAGCTTATTTATTCCTAATTTAATTGTGACTACGGCTGTTTATATTAAATGCACCTCTAAATATCCCACTTTATGACATGTAGAAAAGACATTCTAGAATGATGGCATATTCTAGCTGGACAAAGGGAATTCCAGATCAGTATCCTTTTAAATAAAGCATTGGAACTTTTTCATATTATGCTTCATTTCACCACCTTTTGGTGCACAGCAGCTGGGTCCATTTGGACAGTTAAATGCTGGAGGGCACTAGATTTTCACTCCAGCTTGGCACCTCTCCTCTCATTCTGGACCACGTAAGAGTTCTCCAGCAATTACTTACATGTAAAAGTAACTGAGGGCATTTAGTGCAGCTTTAGCTACATTTTAGAACAAGAAAACAAGGAGAGCCAGCATCACGTGACCAGCCTGTTCTCCATGGACTGCTACCAAGCGCTTTGTAGACCAGCAGTGGCCCATGGACCACAGTTTGGGAACCCTTCTTCTAGAATATATTACTGTACATACATATATATGGAAAACCAACAAAGGAACACTAAGCCTATTACAATGGAAAAGTATGCCTGAGAATTTCAGATGATCCCTTTCAATGTGCATTGCCTTGCATTTGTCAAAATTGCATCTAATCCTCACAGAATAATAGGAACTATGTTAGACCTAACTCTCTACAGAGAATATTGGAATGGCATTATATGATAGTCCCTAAATATTTTAGGAACCAACCTACAACCCCTTGCACAGTTTACATGTACTGAGTCAAAGTGAAAATATTGAGTCTTCTAATTACAAAAAATAGCTCGTGATAGTAATAGTGGTGGCCAAGTTGGATTCCTGAGGAAACAGAAATCCCAAATTCCACCATTATAGCTGATGGAAATAATTGTTGGAGATAATTATTTGGGGCCATAAAAAAGTCATCTCACTCAGTGTTTATGTCGGTTTTATCTTTGCTATGATAGTCTTAGGCCAGGTCTACACTGGTGGGGGGGGGGGGGGAGGGTCGACTTAAAATATGCAACTTACGTATCTTAAGTCGACTTACCTCAGCGTCCTCACGGCGGCAAGTCGACAGCTGCCACTCCCCCGTCGACTCCGCTTCCGCCTCTCGCGGCAGTGGAGTTCCGGAGTCGACGGGGAGAGCGGCGGGTAGTGTAGACCTGGCCTTAGTTTGGTAGCAGCTAGCATTCATCTGCATCTCTGTGATCCCAAAATATAGGTCTTTGCATACAGTATGAGATGATCTCTAGCAATTTTTTATATGACCATGAATTGATAGCTCTTATCAATACTATAGAGACCCTAATTATTGATCTGCATTATAACCTGTGCCTTGCATCAGTAATTACCCTATCTTGCCATAAAACAGATAATGTTCATATAATGGGTCTGGTTCTCACACCACATAAAACCAGAGTTAGGGGGTGATCGCCACAGAGTTCTATGGCATCACACTTGAGTAAAGCTGGTGTGTTGGGAGCATCAGCTGAGTAACTCAATTGGATCTGAGCATTTAAAACTTAAGGGAAAAGTTTTGAAAGAGGATTCTGCTTCCCTGACAACCCTGGCAAGAGATTTCCCCATGTTTCTTATCTGCTAGACCAGACCTAAATCAGGCTGTCATGTAATCAATGGACTATGATAGGCTGATTATCATGTAGGATAAGTGATATCTATTAGAAAAAATTGATCCTGACATAACTCAGAAAAGGCAGCAGCTTAAAGCTAGAGGCCATGGGCCCTGGACTGGCCTTTGTACATATGTAATGGCTGTCATTTTCCTGGAGGTGCCTGAAAACAGCAAAACTCTCCGGGTAAATCTATATTGATTGAATAATCCTTGTCATCTGTTAGGACTAACAAAGCTGTCACAGCACAGCCACAAGCAAACAGATTTTATTTGATAACTTTCTTTCCATTTCACCATGGAAGCACACAAGTACTAGAGTTTCAAGGGAGCGCCTTCATGTTTAGTCTGTTTTTGCTCCGGTAATTCCCCAGCGGAGGTCCTTGTTTCCAGTGACTGATTGACTACCACATACTTAATTAAACCTGCATCATCAGAATTACAGTTTATGAAGGAATCAGAAGGTAACTGTCAGCAAACCCCTGATTCTACATAGCACATGTTGTGTTAAGAGTGGAGTCTGAATGATTATGGCTAGAAGCTTGATAAAAATTGTAGGGGAGGGTGTGCTTCAGGCTGTCCCTTGTGACAGCATCTCCTTTTATGAATACAGAAAAATTCATCAAACAGAAATCATTAAATGGAGCAGATGGGGCTCGCTGTGTGGCTGATGCTCAAAGTGCCTGGAGATGATAAGCACCGCACAAGGCAGACCATCAGATCAAAATGACAATCCCGAGAAGGTGGGACGATGCACGATGGTTTGCTATTGTTGTCCTGGCCATATAAATTGTTTTTGTTGTGAGCGGCAATGGCGCGTCCTAATCGGTCACATATCCTCCATTACAATCTCCCGTGAGCGTCACATATTTAATGCACTGTGTCTGCTTCATGAAACAGCACAATGATTGCAAAGATCAATTTGGCAAAGAAACAAGCAAACAAAAAAAGAGGTTAATTCCCAGCCTCGTTATCTAACTATTTTCAATATTCTATGGTAATTCTTTGCAATTTTTTTTTACTCACATTTAGTAATTGACCCAACTTATTTCTTGGTCTCTCTCTCCCTTTAAGGCTAGAAGTGAATTTGATTCTCACGAGAGTAAGAGTTTAGCAACTCGATGTAGGAGCTATATAAATAGCCAGAATTAATCTGTAGTTTATTTGAATATACCAATGTTCTCTCTTCTGCAGAATGACAACACATGGCTCATGCGCCGCTTAAGTCTCCTACTAGGGCTCAAGTGGGGATGTTAGGAGTACATAGGGCATGTGCTGGCCCTCTGCAGAGGAGTATATTTCACTTAGACTTTGGAGACACTCAGACATGAACTCTCAGAAAAGCAAAATAAAATTCAGAAAGCTGGGTCTAGAGATAGCACTCTAATGCAAATGCCCATTTGTTCATCCTAAGGTGTATTTGCACATTGGTGATCAAATTCTGCCATGTTTACCTATCACTTTCAGGGGTGCATCTTCCCCTCCTCAAATTCCATGGGGGAGCATAATTTGACAGGGATCACAAAGTGCAGAAATGGCAAATGGTGTGAATAATATTTTCGTCTCAGTGGGAGGCTAGAATGTCACCCACTACCCTTACTGGCAAGTAGCAGATGTTTTAATTTTGTCTCATCTTCACATACAGGAGCTCTTAATTCAAAATGGTTTTTTTAAATTTAGTCTTTATAGACAGCCATAAAATCTACCACTCTTAATGATCCTTTTGTTTCTAGCTTCATTCTCACTCGCTTCTTTTTGGAACTATTCAATTCTACTTACAAATGTTGTTATAGATAGATAGATAGATAGATAGATAGATAGATAGATAGATAGATAGATAGATAGATAGATAGATAGATCCCATCATTGAAATACTGCTATCTTGGGTCTGGAATAGCCCCCCTCTCCTCTAGTGACAATTCACAACATTTTAGGAAAGGAAATGAAAAATATTGCCAAATGAAAATGCAAACTGGAAGTTAAGCAGCCAGAATGTAATTGTCCCTACTGGAATTTCCCCAGGAAATTGGGGCTAATTCTCTTACTCTTATAAAAAGTATTAGACCTTTAAAAAGATTGAAACTGTTCAGTGTTGTATCTCATCTTTAAAAGAAAGCAACTGAAAGCAGAGCATCCCCTGCTGTTCAAGGTTGGGACAGCACTTTAACAGTGACTGGTCCCCTCTTGCAGTACCGACTGACAAGATGTAGCTTCAAGAGAGTATGGGAAATATTCACAAGGCCACTGGATTACTTGGCAGATAAGATACATTTTTCGCTAAGCATAGATAGCCTAACTGATCTCACATCAATGTAAGTCAGGAGTAACTCCTCTGACATCTGTGGAATTATTGGTGAGAGGAGTGTCTTGTCCAGAGTCTCCAATATACCACATTCTGGGCAATTTTCATTAATCAAATTTTCTGCTATCATCTGCTCTAACATAAAACTTCACCTACATTGACTACTGCGTGGCCTTAGTTTGCAGTTGATTTGACACTTGGCACGTTTTTATAAATGTATGTAATGCCTTGCTCTCTCTGATCTGGTACCTTGGTCACTTTGCTCAGACCATGAGCTGAAGGTAGCTCCTGTAAAAGCTAAACACAGCATATATATCAGAGGAGCCATGAACAGTAGAATTTTCACAGGACCAAACTAGCATAGCATGGTTCTTTCCTAAGGAAAAAAAAAGTTCTACTTGCTTGGGCATTAACTCTGTGTGGATCTTATTTGAACCACCTTTAGATCAAAGCACAAGTTTTTCCTGGTTATACTTAAAAAAAAAACACCCTGACTTTCTGGTTTCAAAAGGAAAAGATCTGCTGAGTTAGACATCAATAGCTTGCTTAAAACACAGTGAATAGTACTATTAACTTTTTTTAAAAACTGGGCTACTTGTTCCACTTGCATGTCCAAATGTTTCACTCTTTATAAGCAGCCAGCTTCCAAGGCAGAGGAAATGAGGCAAGCCGCACAAATTCCAGAAATGCAGTCTCATTAGGACATTGCCACTGTACAAAATGACTTCACACCCCTAAACATCAGATCACAGTGCCATTTTTTTTCCAGATTCTCAACGGGAAAAAGTGAATGGGTTCTACCACAGCAAGAATTTTGTTCTTCCATCATTTTCCCAGGTCTAGTGCTGGAGTGTTAATGTAACATGCCTGCCAAGAGGGTTAAGCTTAGATTGCATGCAATCTGTTTTACAGTGGGATACAGAAACATAGGGGGAAAGATGACAACAATTATTCTGACACATCAGTTTTTCTAATGCATGGAATTGCTTACATTCTTTTTAAATTAAAAAGGCAAAAAAAGCAGGATAAAATCATTCCTTATTTTAACTAATGAAACCCCAGTCTTTTTGTGAGATTTCAAAGTATGTAAGTATGCCAAAGTCAAGGCCTGTACAGCATGTGATCTATAATAAACTTCAAAAGAACACCTTTGACATTTTAGATAACTTGCAAATGATGATGCAGAAAGATCTTTTGCCACTACAAAGAAAGAACAAAAGAACCAACATGAAAGAGAAATCAATAAACATATGGCAATTAATAAAACATTTTCTATGAATACCCTACAAAGAGTTTTACAACAGTATAAAAATCCAACAGTTGTTTCAATGTGGATTTAAAAAGTATCAGCTGTTATATTAAGATATCTTTTTTAAGCAACAAAATGTATGTAAAATAACGGATATGGATTTTGTTCTAAATCCATCACTTGGAGAGGTTCAGATCAAATGTGAAGTTTTTTAAGGTGACCCAGTCAATTATGTAATAAAATTGTTCATTTTTCAGTGAATGAAAACAATGTTTGGCAACAGAAACATTTGTTTGCTGATGTGCTGTTCGCCTGGAGGAGTTCAGCTAGTTTGAGCTGCTTTTTTTCCTTTTTTCTTTTAAATCATGTCTTCAATTTTTTAAAAACATTCCTATTGATTTCCTTTATAAGTAACATTATACTCACCATTAGTACAGACATTACAATATCTTCAATGTAACCTACAAGCAATAATTTATCATCATCATAAAGAGGCATCCACTTACACATTGTTAACCCAACTTCTCTCTATCCAATCATGAAGTATTCCAATTCCACAAGCATTGTCAGCAAATCTTGGAGCCCCGGAGCAATCCCTCATACCGCCTGTACCCACACATGCACCTCACACCTGTTTAAACATTGTGATGGCCTTCCCAGCATGCCCATTACCTTCTCTGAAGAGGCACATGCTTTATTCTGTTTTCCTATTTTCTTTCAGATAGTGTAGTTCCACATTATAACATTGCCCGAAGGCTTCTTTGCAACATAGCCGTAAAGAAAGAGAATTTATGGTGGGGGGAGATCAGGTTCACTAAATATGTACAATAGGTGGAAATACAAAACTCCAATGGCTGGAGTGTCCTAGTTCATCTGCATTTGCTGGAAAGACCAGTTGGTCTGAATTATGAGTCTGGTCTTTCCAGACAGAAGAGTGAGATGATAGTTTCTCAGCCAAGCAGTCAGTCCATTTCATTGTAGGCAGTGTATCTGTATCCGTGTCGGTCTCAGGATGTTACAAAGACAAGGTGGGTGAGATAATCTCTTTACTTGAACTGACTTCTATTTGAGAGAGAGAAAAGCTTTTGAGCCACACAGAGCTCTTCCTCAGGCCTGGGAAAGGTACCCCGAGCGTCACAGATAAATGCAAGGTGGAACAGATTGTTTAGCATAAGTAGTCAGCACATATTCTAAGGCACCGGTCAAAGTAGAGTGGTCCCTTTTTACAGTCTCTTTACACTCCCAGAAATGCGTAAATGAGAAGCAGGTCAGAAGATCCACCTAACTTGATGCCTCTTTAGTTAAAGACAATGAAATTGTTAAGCATCTGCCTGTGGTTGAAAAGATAACTATTTTTTCCCCTAGTTTCAGTTTGAAGCCTTCTTATACTCATTAATGAGGACTCACAACTGTTTAAATTTGCTTTCCATGAAATATTGCATTTACCTCCTTTCAAATTTGTTAAGTGACACTTGGAGCACATTGTGCTTCCCACTGACTTTGTTATCTTTGCTGTCCTGGCGCTGCCCACTGGGGGAACCTGAGCCCAGGATTGTGTACTATTAGCCTGAAGCAACATTAAATCCTCATCAGAAAGACCCAGCCAGGATGAACAGTGGCCCAAAGAACTTCTGGAAAACTGACAAACTAATCATGCACATAATTGCTTTTTGACTTTTTGCTCCTGCTGTGGCAGGACTTAATGATAATCTCAAAGGTTAGCATTGGAACACACACATCATTTAAATGACTCCAGGATGACACACTTGTAGAATGTTATTCATTCTTGCAGACCCACTCACTAGCACATCCAAAAGATTCCAAAGAAAATGGCTTAAAAACTGGTAAGAGGAAGTGTGTATTTCAGGTTAGTTTCACTAATTAGAAATTCCTGTTCATATTTTCCTTGTGGTAATATGCTTCTGAATTAGTTTGGTATCACCTTGTGGCCAGACTATTCAAAAAATATATGGGATTGCATCAATGACCACTTTTATGTCAAATTAGTTGATAGTTTATTATGACTTTTATTAAACTAAATTTAGCTGCTTTCCTCTCATGTCTCCTATCTGAGAGAACTATCATAATGAAGACTTCCGATGAAAAAAGTAAAGAAGTTGGCATTGTTTTGGAACCATGGCTGAAGTGACTATGAGCCTGACCCAAAGCCTACTGAAGTAAATAGGAAGACTCTTGACTTCAGTGGGTTTTGGATTAGGCCCTATAAGCAACGGATTCAAAAATGAAACACTTCAGATCTCTAGAATTGTGCTGTACCCCAGAAAAACTACTGTACTCATTAATCACAGATTCTAATGTACAGCAAACAAGTAGGACCATAAGATTAAAAATTTCGGTATTTTTAACGGCACTCATACATCTGGCAGTCTTGCTGCTGAATAGATTTTTTTCTAGTATATCGCTTTAAAATACTTGCCATAAGCCAACATCAATACTGCCTCAATACTTCCGTATTACCTTTTTTTGCATATCTGAAATGCATTTTTATTTTACTGCTTATGTAACAAAATAATTTGTGCTGCCAGCAATTCTGTTTATCTTTAATAAAAAAAATAGTAACTGAAGGAGCTATAAGGGGAAATGGAAGCATATATGTCCACCAGTAGAGCTGGTCAACAACTTTCCATCAGAACTGTTTTTGACGGAAAATGGGGTTTTCTACTACTAAATTTTTTATGAAAAGTGTCTGGTTTCTGCAGAAAATTTATATTTTTTGTTGAAAACCCAAATGCCTGATAACGCAAATATTTTGATGCTGATATACTGCCACAGCACCTCAGGAATTGTAATTCAGTTTCCTCAAGTCCACATTCTCATTGTGGGCTGGGCTTTCCAGCCAGACTACATGTCCCATGATGCACCGTGGTCAAGGACTCCTATGATGCCTCGCTCTCACTATAAAGTGAGATCATGGTGCATCATGGGAGAGAGTCGGGATGGCGTATAGAGGAGAATGGGGACATGGAAACCTGAAGTACATCTCCCATGAGGCATCACAGTATCATTTCTAAATCAAAATATTTTAGTTTCTAAAGTTAAATTCTAAATTCATATTTAGGTCCTTAAATGAAAGTGGCCTGATTTTCAAGAATGCTGAGCACCTGTAAATCCCTCAGGAGTTAAGGGAAGCTGCTCTTCTTTGAAAACCAGGCCACTTTTATTAGGCACCTAGATGTGGATCTAAGAGCTAAAACTTGTACACAATGCATGTTTTCCTAAGTTGTCCATTCCACCTCTTAGCTTCTGAATAACTGGGTAGGACAACATGAAGTCAGCAGCCTGTGGCTGGACGTGGAACCAATAACCAGAGATCCATAAATCCAGCTGATTGATGTACACTGGATTATTGGAGCCAGTAAAAATTATACATGGAAGCTCCCTACAGTCGTGGGTTTAAACCAGGACCAGGAGCTCAAATAGTAGTCCTTCAGTTGGCTTCAGCTGGGATAGTAGGGTAGATAACACCCTCACTCATAATGATAGTGTTAAAGAACTCCTATGGTCACAATCAATAGCACCCGTGTGATTTGTCAGGCCGGTGGAAGAACTATAAGAGGCAGGAACCCAGTCCTACTGCGTGGCAACCTGAAACAAGCAGAGCTAGTTTCCAAACCAGGGCTCTGGACTGAAGAATGGCTTGAGAGCACTAGCAGCTTGTGCCCTATGACCAAAAAAAAAAAAAAAAGGAAAAAAAAGACAGACAAGTTTGTTTCTTTTGTTGAAACCCCCAGGACCAGGTCTTGGCCTGTAGCTGTGCAGGAGGGTGGGAGCTGTGACTTCCTGCGGGGTCTGAAATGTTGGATCCCAACTGTTGCATGAAGGCGGTGACCTGGCCCCTCATGGGCTGTGGAGCTATTTTCCCTTTTGGGTTGGGACTGATTTTATTATCCACCCCACCCACCTGGAAGGAGATAGACACTGTAAGAAGTACAGCTGGAGGGTTATACCCCAGGACTGGACCACAACACTGCTGTTGCCCACAGAAGGACATATAAGAGAAGCCTTCACCCCAAGAGAGCACCCATGAGACCTAGCCTTCAACATGTGGGCATTCTTATTGTTTCTCTCTTGAGTGGTACATACACCCCGATCAAGGATCAATAGGGTTGATATACTGTGTGTTTCTCTCTCAAAGTACAGACCACAGCTGCCTGCTCTAATATGTAGGCATTGTCAGGGTAGCACAGATGAGCCACTGAAGTGAATTAAATAATTCCAGAAGAACACAGGGATCTATATTGTAGTGAGTTCACTAGTAATAGCAGAAAGACCTTTCATGGAAGGAAGAGGAACTTCGTAGCTGGCAAAGCCAATTGGTGATCCTGGAAGGGGCAAGGTGGTACAATAGAGTATTCCCCTTTTACCTAATCAATGAGACATCAAAGGTCCTTTTGAAACTGCACTCTTGTGAGAAAAGAAATTGCACACAAATCTATTATTCAAATGGGCACTATCTTTGATGGAGACATTGTAAAGGGCAGATCTGCTCAGTATTTGCATGGGAAACCTGAAAAGAAAATCCAAGTGGCTTCAATAGGCCTGAGCAGGTGGCATGCTTCTCCAGTCACCAGGAAACTATTTTTCAAATCAAGGCACCTGACCTCTTTGTTTAGAGGCCATAAAAGCTCCCCCCCCGTAAAATAAAGGTAGAAGGCCCCATGGTCTAAGCAAAATTCTAGCTCAGTATTTTCTCTCTGTATAGCCACATTTACTTTAGCTGTTTTATTGAGTTGCCCACATTTATATGTAAATGGTGGTGAAATGGTCCCTGTATGCAAAGGGTCAGAGAGACTGTTGCTATAAGCCACTGGGGATGCGCATGCTGGGGGAATGCTCTGCTGCACTTTGCAAGGATGATGTGTTTGTACTTCCACAGCTGGTGCAGAGGTGGGAGGAGCTGGAGCCCCACCCCCTTTGGGGAGGGTAGCACCACTTGTGCTAGTCTAGTGAGGCGTCGGGTGTTCCTCCATGCAGAATCTTCATGTGCCTTTTCCTTCTCTTTACCACCCACGCTGTGCCGGCCACAGGCAGAAAAATGCTTTTGCAAGGAAGGTGCTATTTAAATACAAGGGACTATTAGCTTTTATTAGCCTCACACAGCTTGGAAATATTGTCCTGCTCACCCTTGGGCTGCTGCCATCTTCCCAGTTTGTTGGCCATGTAGATGGAATAGGGTAATATCATCCCTGCCAGCCAAAGTAGGAAGATTGTAAATGTGTATTCTCTCCTCATGGAGCACTTAAGGATGTCTGAATGGAATCACTAATGATCTCCTGAAAGGAAAAGTCCTTGTTCCCAAGATAATAAACACTGGACATCTGTAGCTGGTAGGAAACTATTTTCTTTTCCTCCCCAATTTTCCCAGGATTTCCACATTATGTGGCAGCTCTTTCTGTGGAAAGCTGGCAATTAAAATGGCAGAATTTACCACAACGGGCAGTTTCTCTGTTCTCCACAGTGCAGTAGCGTTTCCATGTTGTAGGACAAACACACACGCACACAATGTCTGATTTGGTTGAGTAGCTGAATTTAACATAAGGTGATATGTAGTCTGAATCTACTGTTAAAAAAAAACAAACTTCCCGAGCTGCAGAAGTTTGGGGAATACAAAGCCGTGAACACTGCACTTTTGGGATTACAAGAATAGAGAGACTGCTGTGTGCTTTACATATGTTTTGAGGCCTCAGCCAAACCTTTCAACATTATGGATGTGTATAAAGCTGGGGAGGCTTTTGCCCCACTAAGAATGGCTGGCACTAACATACATCTCCGTAAAAATGAAAGGAAGGAATATTATGATATCCAGAAACTTTCTAAATTTACTCTGCCAACTTGTTCTCAGTACTTCAAACATGCTGAAGGGCACTGATATTCTGGAGAGGTAATCAATAATATAACTTTCCCCCTTTCTAGAAAGACATCTAGTTGTTAAGGGCAAATTAATTATCTGTATCAAATTCAGTTTAAGCAAATTATTAAGCATAAAGGATTCCTTCTTCTCTGCTTTTCAAGGCATAGAGCTTGCATTAACTTCTTCTCTGAATTAAACATCAATAAAAAGACATGTCATTAGTGTTTATTCTGAACGGTATTTTTTTAAAATATAATTTCATAGACTTTCAAGTAAGTCCAAGTTCTAATATGATTTCCATCCCTCTGTCATGATAATTTCTCCAGTGCCTCCCATCTAACCAGTTATATAACAGCTTTATAAATAATCACCTAATTTCCACTTTGCAGCTCTTTAATTGACAGTGCTACCCAGAGTACATTATTCAGATGTTCTCTTTCTTCTGAAAAAAGAATTAAATTAAATATTTTCAAACACGTTTTGTCTTTTCTTTGGCAGATGACTTTTCTTCGAGCATAATAGGGGTTTATATTGTTGAAACTTTCTTTGTTTAATGCCCAAATGATGGAGGATATCTTGTGGCAACATTCAGTTAAGCCAGAAGGCAAAGGAAATCAAACTATATACATCAATAATCCTCCTAAAAAGAGGTGTGCATACTATACATAACAAGGGTGATAACAGAGCTGATGCCACAACAACATATTTAGTGTCATCTTAGCATTAAAGGTCATTAGATGAGTCCCTTTGTCTTATTATTTAGTGGTAAGAATGGCAGTGAAAAACACTCTTTATTAGCTTATATCATAACACTTTATATGGTATAATCTAGAAGACGATATTTTAACACAGTTCAATGAATGAATATATTGGGACAGTGCATTAGCTGATGCAAATTGGCACTGCGTCATTGGTTTCAAAGGAGCTATGCTTATTTACATCTGCTGAGATCTGACCACACATTGACAGGAGAGACACACTTAGATTGAGGACAGTATATGGCCTTTGGAAAGAAGAGAAGAAATGTTATTTCTGTCAAAGTAATGCAGAAGAAAAAATGCTTTTGACACCAACTTTTACATAAATTGTTTACATCTGGAGTTTGCCTCTTTGCCAATCTCATTTGTTCATATAAGGAAAAGTTAGAAGCTTCCTGCTACCTTGAAAGGCTCTGAACTAGAAGCAGGTAACATCTGTATTGCACCACCTACAGGGGGTAGAAGAATAGTAGATACCAAAGATAAGATGTTCTTTGCTTGAAATATTCAAATTCACTAATTTTAGCCTTTCCACTAAATCTGTTTTCAGGAATCTGTAACTGGGTCATAAACATTCAAATTTCAATATAATTAAAAAAATGATTGTAGCTACTTGGAAGCTCTAAAGTGGCCAGTTTCTAAACTTGGGCATGTAAACTGGGCACTCAAATCAGTATGTAGGTGAATACCTCTTAACTACAGCCAAGTAGATCAAACAGAGCACATTTTTAGTCCTGGAAATGACTCCACTTTGCAGATCAGAATGAACCTCCAGTGCTGTTCCAAGCGTTGCAGTGATGTTTCAGTGTTCTTGAGTGGAACAGACTATGTCACATCACCATCTAAATCACTGAAGAAATCTATTTTTTTTCTTTTCCATCCCTATAACTACAGCCCTTATCTATACCTTAGCCTTCCCTCTCATCCATTACTGCAACTTACTCATCTCACCTCTCCCTCCTCCAGTCTACATAAAACGCTGCTGCTAACATTGTCTTCTTCATTTGTCACACTGACACTCACTCTCCTCTTTGAATGCCTTCATTAGCGTCTTCTCACTTCCCATACGCAGTGCAAGCTTCTTGTCTGTATCTATAAGGCCCTGAACATCTTCACTCTTGCCTCCATCTTATCTCCTCTGATTTCTACTCCTGATACCTCGCAAGCCTCCCTTCCTTAATGTCTCTCTTGTATCCTTGTGCTTTTTACCGATTACAATGAACCTCTGGGCTCATTACTGGGCATTGTATAATATCCAGCCAGGAGAGTGCCCCATAATTCCTCCAGCACCAAGAAAGTGGGGAGAGACTGGGCTCAGGATGGAGGTTGCGTGTGAGCAGGAACAGTAGGCTGGAGGCAGCAGTTTGGGAGGTGACTGAGGAGAGGTGGCCAGGTAACTTAGGAGCTAGAACTGAAGCCCTGCAACCCAGGCTGGGAAACAACCTACTGCTGGCAGAGGGACCAGTGGCTGCCATGGCTGGTGGGTACTCAGGAACAACCTGAAAATGGGAGGCCACATGGACTGGTCTGAATAAGACTAGATTTTAGACAAAAGGATTGGATTCTGGCCAGGAGGTAGGTAGCCGGGAGAGGACTGGCTGGGAGTGCGTGCTCTGGCACTAGGCCTGAGATCCCCACCTTCATACCTGTATACTAGACTCCCTGCCATTAGGAGCTGGACTGGGACCTGCTGTTTATCATCTTCTGTCTGCAACTTAATGTAATTTGTGCCCTGGGTAATTGCAAGGTGTACTCCTGGCAGCCCTGTAAAGTGGTCCTTTGTTATTCAACTGGGCAGCCACGCGAATGGCTTGCCTACAGAGAGACTCTGTGTATGTCTACATGGCAAGCAGAAATCCATGGCAGTGAGTCTCAGAGCCCGGGTCTACAGACTGAGGTTCGTGGGGCTTGCACTATGGGCTGAACCAGAACATCTACAGAGCTATCTTTAGTGCCATTGCATGAACCCAGCCAGCCTGAGTCTGTAGGCCTGGGCTCTGAGACTTGCTGTCGCAGGTTTTTGCTTTCGATGTACCCTTAGTGCGTGGCAAGCCAGGGCATGAACGTACAGTGCATTAGCTTGCCAGGAACTAAGTTGCTGTGTGGACAAGCTCCGAGTTAGACATAGGATTGAATGGGCAAGGGCAAGATTTGGCCATACATGTTTGCAAGACGAGTTTGCCTGTCTAAATGTGTTGTTGTGATAGACCTGAAAGGCTCATGCACTGCTTAACAAAATTTAAAGGGAAATTAACATTTTGATTTACTTTCCTTCCCCTGGAGGTCACAGGCGTTGCTATGTTCAAATGACAGAAGTGTTATGAGCTAATAAACCAAATAAATTCAGAGGCCAGGGTGAAGGACTCTCTCCCTCAGCCATTTCTCTGAGTGCAACTATTGCAACTCACGTATCATCTGAGACCCACTTTCACTCTTATTTTACTTACTTTTCAGATTTGGTCAGACCCTAAAAGTCATCATTAAAGCCTACGATTCCCTCCACCCACATGAGTAGATCTGGTTTCCTGCTTTTCATTAAAGTTAAAATCTACTTCAAGTAGGACACTAAGTTAAAGCTGAATACTTGAAATCTTAGCACCCCTATGACAATTATTCTCTGAGAGCAATTTTTTTAAAAAATTGCTAATATACTAGTGTTGCAAAATGTTATTTCAGAGGCTCTTTACTTCTGCAGTTACTTATTAATGCCGTGATTTTCCCACAGCACTAAACCTAGGTTGCAGTTGTCTCCTTCTTCTTAGTTCTGGCATGACTTTGACCAGTTGAATCCCCAAATATGTATCAGTAATCAAAAGGTATATTTCAGTACAGGAGAACCTGTTTGGAAGAATTCTCCTCATTTCTTCTCTGCTTGTTTTATCTTTGGTTGAAATGTGAATAATTCATAGGCCTCTGTCTGCTTTACAGTCAAACGCATTCTGTCCACCCAAGACTGTTCGACTTTGTGATTTATTATTTAATAATTTGCAGGGCTGCGCTGTTGTAAGGTGAGCATTGTGACTGCTTGCAGAACTGTTACAATCTGGTCTAGTTAGCTGTCCTTTCTTTCCCTCTCTCCAAACAGCAGCAGTTATTGATTTTTTTACAAACCTCTGCCATGTAATCCCATAGCTGCTGATCTCAAAGCTGTTACTATAAAGTAAAAGTTGGCCCTTCTTCTTGAAAACAAGAAGTAGTGTTTTGATTCGCTTTTTCTTTTCTTTCTTTTTTTATCAATTGTTTTTCTCCCCCCTCCCCTCCTTTTGTGCCTCCATCAGTGACAATACCTAGGAAGTGCCACTGGCTTCTCTTAAGGATAAAACTGAAAAATGAAAGCCTTTGGGAGAAATACATGCTGATGCTTTCATTATACCCAATACAAAAATAAAGCCCGTCTGAAACTTTCCAGCCTTTGAAACTTTCCCAATAGAAGAACAACTATTTTGCCTATTATTTTTTATACAAGGTGCTGTTGCCTAATGTGATGTTTGTGCCCAAGTCCCACTACCTGTTATCAGATACACAGAATGGGTGAAAGAAGCACTCCAAAAATATCCAGTGATAATTTAAGATTTACTATGCTGAAAGAACATCAGTTGTATCTCAAAATACTAATCAGTGCAGAGTTAGGGCTTGATCACAAACCCACTGAAGCTAGGGGAAGTCTTTTCATATAGAAGTGCACCCTAAAATGATTAAGGATTCTAGCAGGGTAAAGACCTAGTCTGCTATTTCTCTGCTGGTTCTGTGGACGCTGTGGATTAAATATTTGCAGAATTATTATTCGTAATGTACCCTTCTCCTTTTCTCTGCAAGCGATGTCTATGTTATTGATCACCATTGTATCTGCTGGCTTCTTCTTCTTCTCCAACACTTAGCCGAATAGTCAGCCGTAGTGATTATTAATCATTTGGTCCATTCCTGTGTGGCTGTAAGGGCTTGACGGGCCAAAAGTCCAATGTTGGAATAAACTTGATGCACCCATGTAACAGAGTCCATCTCTGGGCCGCCGATCCCTCTTGGTTGGCTGAATTTTATCCTGGATGTTACAAGCCACCCCAAGAATAGCATCTTGTGGCATTCTGGTGACATGTCCAAAAAGCATAAGACGCTGGCTGCAGACAATAGCTCCAGTAGTCTGTAGACGAGAGCAACCATAAACATCTGCATTACGAAGGAAGTCATTCCACTTGATGCCCAGTATACAATGTTGGCATGGAAAACCTCCTGTTTTGCCCAGTCTGAACGGATTCAGCTTGAATAGATCCTGAATTTGGTTGTCATGCTGAGATTATGCTGAGTCCATATTTGTCATAAACAACCCATGGCAGATGCTGCAATGCCAATCCGGTGAAGAACCTCCGTATGAGCTTGGTTGAAAACCATTCTCAGAGAGTAGTTATTAGTGGTTCACAGTCAAGCTGAAAGGGCGTAATGAGTGGGATCCTACAGGGATCAGTTCTGGGCCCAGTTCTGTTCAATATCTTCATCGATGATTTAGATAATGGTCTTTTAAAGCTCGGAGGGGTTGCAAGTGCTTTGGAGGGTAGGATTAAAATTCAAAATGATCTGGACAAACTGGAGAAATGGTTTGAAGTAAATAGGATGAAATTCAATAAGGACAAATGTAAAGTACTCCACTTAGAAAAGAACGTCAATTGCACATATACAAAATGGGAAATGACTGTCTAGGAGGGAGTACTGCAGAAAGGGATCTGGCGATCATAATGGATCACAAGCTAAATATGAGTCAACATATGACATTGGGCAATGCCTTAAGGAATCAAATTTACCACAATATACATTTGGTATTCATAGTATAGGACAGTCTTCAGGATAACAGGGACTTATGCTACCAGGAGGTCCAAAAACATATGCATATTAGCGTTTGCGTACAAAATGCCAGCATATTGGCAATTTTGACTTTGCGGTAGATGGTTGAATCAAATTATTGCTTTAATATAGGAACCCTTTCCTCCTATGTTCTGGTGGGTTACTTAATAATAGTTTAAGGCAGGCCCGCACAACATGCGGGCCGGGGCCCACATGCGGCCCGCGTGGGCTCACTGTGCGGCCCGCAGGGGGGTGAGTAGGTGGGCTCACTGTGCGGCACAAAATCTGGGACTGTGTCCGTTGGTTCTTTTTGCTGCTTGTCTCTGGGCTGGAAGTTGTCCCAATGCTGCAAAGAGGGTGTTCCCAAAGGAAGGTACTTGCTTCTAACTCCCGAGGCCGTCAGTATGTCGGCTCTTCTCTAGTCAGCCCACTTGACAAGTTTGATTGTCCTTGGTCTGGTTCCCATCCGCTCTCCAAGGGTTGCAGCTGTCTGGAGGTGCCTGCCTTCCACGCCTTCCTCATTCACACCTCATTCATTCAACAGGGTAATTGAATACAAAGTGGGGGGAAGATCTTATTCTACTTCTAGCAAAAAGACATTTTTCTTTTACCTTAATTATACTACCTTAGGGGCCCACTATAACATATTACCAAGGTTCAATACAAAGTCATATAAAAGTTATACAAAAATGCATAATGCAGAGATTTATCTACAACGGCATTGATTGACTGTTGTGTGTAGTAATATAGTGACCTCTGGGGGGGGGGGGGGGTGAAGAGAGGTATGATGGTGGAGCCGAGCGGGGAGGGGGTGGGTCCTATTTTACTGTTGTGATCTGGTCACCCTATGTGTGCTGTTCCTTTCCCCTGCTACAGGCTTCCACACTCCAGCACTGGAGAAGGAGGGGTTGTTTCCGCGGGGCGGGCAGTGCTGGGGGAGGGGGGAAGAGTGGGTCCGCGGGGCCAGGGGGTTTCGGCCCTCAGCTGTTTTCTTTGGAGTAATATGGCCCTTGCAGCTTTAGGAGTTGTGCAGGCCTGGTTTAAGGTAAAAGCTAAGTAGCACAAGTCCTGTTCCTTTGAGCACAGGTGGCAACAAACTGCACACAGGAAGTATTTGGTAAGGCACTGTGGTCCTGTCCCTAGAAGCAGCTGCTTTGAGCCCGAGTACATTTAGGCTATGTGTACACTATGTGTAAAGATACCAAGAACCTACCCACCGGTTTTATGGGGGATTGTATTTAGCAAAGCTGAGATGTGCCTCTGCTGCTGCTAACTGTTCGACCATAGCTACACTGCTATTTATACTTGCGCTAGCTCCCATTGAGCTAGCTTGAGCATGTGCACACGAGCAGGGGAAATCACACCCCTAGCTTGTCGCATAGATGAAGTACACTGCAAATGAAGGTATAGTTGCGGGATGCGTTGGTAGGAATACAACATTAGCTTTAATCTAGTCACCCCAGTACAAGCCCACCAGGGCCCCTGGGTACATATTCAGGTTCCTGGCCCACGCTGGACTCTGTGCCCTCATGTCTTCATTACTATTGTTACCCATGCCAGCTAGATTAAAGCTACTGTGGGTACATCTACCTGTGTTACAATCACACCTTCATTTACAGTTAAGGTGACCAGATGTCCCGATTTTATAGGGACAGTACCAATATTTGGGGCTTTATCTTATATAGGCTCCTATTACCCCCCACCCCTGTCCCGATTTTTCACATTTGCTGTCTGGTCACCCTATTTACAGTGTAGATGTACCTACACTCTCTCTCTAGGACGTACACAATTCAAACAAATCCAGCTGCTTAAAATACACCGTGTCCTTTCCCCTCCCTTATCTCCTTTACACCTGGGAAAAGCCCTCGTCAAGGTTCCCCTCAGACCTCAAGGTCTGGAAAGGTCTAATGTCCCAGACACAGAAAAGTGCTTTAACTCACATAATATCCTTAATGACTCCCCGGGGACAGTTACTGAATGGCGTCTAACTCTTAGTACGGCAAGGTTTCACCCTGGGTGCTTATACATTAATGACCCCTAATGTGCAAGCCATTAGCACCTTTCACCATAATCTCCCCCCAATGTCCATTTAGATTACAGTAATGGCCACTAGTAATGTACAGTAATGGCTACTAGTAAGAATATCATAATGACTTCATTGAATCTGCTCAGTGAGCGCTCTCTTATATGGCAATCATATACCCTTACATAGAGTCCCTTAACTCACGAAACGCATACATCTTGCCCTTTATCCTTAATGCTCATCTTTCATATGGACCTCTTTTTCATATGGCATCAACTTCATGCATATAACAATATAAGCGACACTGAAATATTTTGCTTTACATTCCCCAAACAAAAATAGGCCAGTAAAAATTGTGAATGCCTTCATCTGCTTCTTCACAGTTAGGAAGGACATTTCTATTTAGGTCAACAAACAGGTAACAACATCACATCCTAGCAACATTACCGAGAAGGAGTTTTCGCCTACACTTGGGGGCCAATCACATTTGCAATAAGGCCCCTTTCTGCTAGAGAGGTGCATAGTGTAAAGAAGAATCAGACCCTAAATGTAGAACAGCATGATAGTGACTTGAATAATCAATTCTACCAATTTTTATGACAATAGAATACAGTGCAGGAAACATCCTTTTCATCTTGCTCAAGTGAGCAATCTCATTGAAGATATTGAGATTATTCATGAGTAAGATAGGTAAGATTTGGCTCTACATGTCAGTAGATTTGTCTAATTATGTTCTTTGTCCATTTACCTATATTGTGCACATGTAGCTTACATTTTTTAATGCCATTTTCTTGTAAGCACTAATTAGTATAATCAAATTAAAGGCCTGGCTTTCACTAAAGCAGTGTCAAATATTTAAAGAGATCATAATATTGCTTTTCATCTTTTCTGTTGTATTTGTCTTCATTTAATAAAATTCCACAGCCCTTTAGAAATTATTTTTGTAGTTTATTTTTCCATTTTGGGGATAGAAACTGTCCTTTGCTCATGGGAAAACAATGCTCTGCTGAAGTGTGATAAATTTGCTATTGCCATTTTGCATCCCTGGGGATAGATCCCCGCCCTGATTCAGAAAGGTATTCAAGAACAAGCCTAGCTTTGAGGATGTGGGTAGTTCTATTGACTTCAATGGGATTAATCATGAGTTTAAAAATTAGACTGAATCATGGTTTCCTATGAGGGGCTATGTGCCCTCAACGTGCACAGCCTTCATTGCTAATCAACTCACAAGATCAGGCCCTAGAGAAAAGGCTAATTCTGTCAGTTTCACCCCTGTGGATGTAGCTTGATCAATCCTATCGCGCACAATATGTTGACTTCTACATTAATTGTTGTGAGCATTATGTGCAGGAAACAAATACCTTATGGTTTATAGACAGGGCTAGCAAGCCAAATCAATCTACAGAGATACAAGTTATTTAAAACTAACTTTTTTTTCTTCCTTCTTTTAATGCTACTGCATCCTGTACGTGGGGTGAATACCCTCGGCTATCAGAAGCGTCTGTTCTCTGTTAGGGCTGCTTGGTAAACTCCCAGCGCTTGGTACAGTAGCAGCTAGTATACATGGTAATCTCTCAGAGAGGGATGAATAATTAATAATAGAAGTAAATAACTGATCATTAAACAAGTAAATGTTTTCTTCTGTAACTGAAAATGCAAACAGTTTCTAGGTTATATTATGCTTTCCAGTGAAAGCTCCCAAACATTATCTTCAATACAGACAAAAACACTTCAGATGTTTCTTTCATACAGAATGGTAAATTATGTTATTGCTTTTGTACACTATTCCCAATGCTTATTGCATATTCTCTCGTATACATTTTGTGCAACATTATTATCTTGTTCTGATTTTCTTTCTTCCCTCAACCCCCCACCCCTCCAACCTCCTGTCAACAGTTGGAGAAGCTGTTAATACTGTATTGTATAGTCATTATCTCAGCTTTTTCTTTACAAATATCATTATAACATCCTGCATTTGTAAAGTAAATAATTAAACATTCTAGAAAGTCTTATAGGACATAGTAATCTAACAGATGAAAGACATCAGAAATGTGAAAATCAAATAGAAGCACATGTAATATATATCTTTTAAAAGAGTTTTCATAAAATAGGGTTAATGTGTTAATCAACCATATTTAAAATGCTAATTAATCACCAACTTAGAGCCTATTCATAAATAATTGAATGTCCTATTTATGCAGAATTTCTTATACTTTACTCAGAAATGTGTGGAATTCATTTCTGGTCTTGGGCTATGGTGTACTGTTTTAAGGCTCACTGAACTCTTTTTGCTCTCTGTATGCATAGTGCAATCATTATTACTTCCTAGAGACTTATTCAGTTATATTTGCCAATCAAAACTTTGAAATTAACCCCTTACGCCCCAATAGCCACATAGGTAATAGTTTTTCATGTGCTGGCGAAGAATTGAAAGTGCCTTCTGTGCCACACGGTTCCAGATAACGGGCAATCACAAATGGGTGTTACAGGTTTCAATTAGCTGGATTTCTGGCATGGATGGTACCAACTGTAAATAGTCTAATTTTGGTGTGATAAGCTTCCCTCTTCCCCATTTGGGGCCCAGTTTTTCAAACACCAACTCATGCAAATTGTCCTTTTTTGAAGAATTCTACTGACCTCAGAACAGGCCTTGGGGGGTATAATATACTTGTCTCATTCCCTGTTTAAGGGCTCCACCCCTCAGACACTGACTACCAACCAGAGCGCTTACTTCCATGAAAATACCATTGACTTCGATGCAAGAATTACATCTATTAGTGTTTGGAAGATTGGGACTAACTCTTCGAAATACAGCAGCATAGGTGTCCGGTTAAACCAAAACTAAAAAGCCACAATGCCTTTTGAGAGGATAGGAGAAAGTGATTCCGATTAAGGATGCAAAGATGTGATTGAGACCTCACCGTATGTGATTGAAAGGGCAAGATGGGATAGGAAACTTGTGCTATCATTGAATAGGAAGAATAAAAAGGGCAAGATATTTCCTTTCCCACTCCTTCCCCATGACTTAACAGAATGGAAATGTATCTGTTGATGAAGGCTTGGAGATGTTAGAGAGCATCCACAGTGACTTCAGAGGAAACCGCTGGCCGCAGGGTTACCATAAAGGAAATGGGAAGAGGATAACAGCCAGAACGAGGTTGGTCGAATGGCTTTGGGGCAGGAGCTACTTCTGAATGGCTGACTGCAAAGCCTGCTGGGAGGTTGTGGTTCTATAAAATGTGGACAGTTGCTGTAGAATAAGCTAATGGAGGGGAAGGAGCTCCTGGACCTTGGGAAGAGAACTGCCATGCCTCAGTGAAGGGGAAGAGGAATGCTGCAGGAGCCATCAGGAGCCTGACCAAAGAAAGCTTGGGCTGATAATAGCCATTGGTGTGTGTGTATCCTTGGTGCACCAATATCTTTGTTCCTGAACCTCTTTGCCTTAAGGACACCCTTAAACCAAGACTCACAAGCCCTACACATAACCCAAAGGTAGAAAAAATGTGTCTTTATTCCATAGTGTATAAATGGTATTTGCAAGGCTCAACCAGCAGCCACAGCTAAAATTGACAAGGGGAAGGGTTCTAAGTTTGGTAGCTGGCTGATGTTCCCACTCCTGATTCCAGCCGAGAAGAGACTGGATTAGTGGAAACAAGGTAAGGGAGGCTCTTAAAATAACCAACCCTTGGAAACATCCTCGTTTTCCAAATCCACCATCTGTTTTCATGGAGATGGGGACTGGCAGCCAGCAGCAGCACAGCATCGTTGTCCTTTCCAATCTAGTTGCCATTAGAAAGGAGCTCGAGTCAGAAAAGATGAGATCAGAATCTTGCCTACAGCTTGAAGAAGTTCCGACCCCGCATCCCATTTCCCTGTAAAGAAGATGCATGTTTGAAATCCCAGAGTCTTATTTAAAAGTTGAAGTTAAAAAATGGCATAGCTGCCAGCAATGTGCACCTAGTGTAATTGGACCCTGACTAGGGATTCTTGGTGCTAGCACAATACAAATAAGTCGACAAATAGATAAATAATAGTGACAATACAAGAACAAAATCCTTAAAAAAAAGGAAAGCTAGTGGCAACAATGCTTAATCCACTAATGCTAATTTCATAGTTACAGTGGTGAATCTGTAGTCTCTGAGCTATCAGAAGATTGGCTTCTCTTGCAATCATTACATCTTGTGCATGCAGGCCAGTCTCCATTTTACATTGTGACTATCTTCCTGTAATGCACTGAGGGGTGTTTGTGTCTATCCACTGCCCTCTATTGGATGGAATCAGAGCTGCTCAACTGTTTAGTCATGATGAGTGGTTGGCCTGAGAACAGGATATAGACCGTATGACTAAGAGGAATTAGGATATTCTCCTTTAGCTGATGTGGTAAGAAGCCTGTGCTATTGGAGCAGAAGGTCATGAGTTCAACTTCTCCTGCTACACTTTGCTATTAAGATGATAACCACAATGGCTGCATGCCAGCAATAGATAGCTCCACCTCCGTACTCTTTGTTCTGGGTTAACACCATTCGGCCTCTTTTCTGTTGGCTGCAAGCTGGTTTTTCAGTCAAGGAGAAAGAGGGTGAGAGACCCTTGCCCTAAAGACAGTATAACATTCCCCCCCATCTGATCCCTCTCCTCCCCCCACCATCAGTAGAGCAGCAAAGCTTAGTCTACTATAGAAAGACTTGGGCCTGTATTCCAGTGATGGTGAAGCTATACTAGTGCTAAGTGCTAATCCAGATGGTCTCAGGTGTTGACTGGGCTTTTTCATGATATGGTGGCAAAAACTCCTGAGCCTTGTCTACACTAGTGCACACCACCCGTGAGCTGCACCTTAGCTGATTGATGCAGGAAAACAGGCACAGGTTTTCCTAGTGGAAACACAACCTAAGTGGCTGTTATTCCCTATATCCTCTGCATTGCATCTCTATGGCCCCAGTCTAAGAATCAAGAAACGAAGGTCTCCTGAGCTGCCATTTATAGTCCTGCCTCACCCTACAGGCTCACAGTACTCTCTCTTACACAATTCTAATTTACCCACACTTGTCACCGCCTACATTTGGTTTTTCCACATAAAAAAAAGGAAGTGAAATTGACTTTTTTGGTGAGCTCAGGTACTGTGGACCCAATGCATTGCTTTTTTCAAGTACTAGCTGGCTGTGTTGGGTATTTCAGTCCCAACCCTTCTCCGTTTCAAAGCTATATTTTAATCTGGTATGTCAGGTAGAACATGAAACAATATTAATCTATGCTACATAAATAATTTCCTTCAATTATCAGGAAAGTGCAGCAAGACATGAATTTTCAGGTTGATTGAGTTTTAATCTCTAAATTCAAAAATTAATAATTTAGTTAGGTGAGCTTCTCCAAATATAGAAAATTGAAGGTTTAATATTTCCTTCCTAGGGAAGAAAAAGAGAGAGAGAATTGTGTCCAAAGGTCAGGAAACATTTATGGGTTGGATATGTGACAATTATGAAATTACTCGCTTAAGGAAAATGCTTAGCATTCAATGCAAGATGCCTGGATTCATCACAAGGCACAAGAGATTGACAATCTATTATGAATGCTTCACATCACAGATAAATATTTCAATGCAAATAAATAAAGGATGCTGAGTGTTTCTCTTCTGAATGACTTTTCACAGCTCACTGCACACAATAGTTCTGGGACTTCTCTATGTCCCCGACTCCTGTCCAAGGTTTGGCGTCCCCAAAGGCTGCCTACACTGAAAACAAGCAGGTTACACTGTGCTTTCAATTTGGAGGTACAAAGAACCAATTAATCTGTTTCCTTCAAACAGAATGTAAAACTACTCTTTGGTGCATTAGGACATTCGTGGGTATTGTGAAACTGCCTGGTTTTGGTTTTGTGTTCCCTAGTAATTTCTGGAAAACGTACCATCCTTGTCAAACTTAATGACTTTTTTGTGGGGTGGGGGTGAAAAAAGGGGAAAAGAAAAGACAATGCCTCTAAACTCATGACTGTATTACTCTGCAGCTGAGTATACTAATAAACTGGTATACACTTAGGTCCATGATTCACACCAAAATACAGCTTTTGTGAAACATTTTGATTATCTGCAACAATAGTTGTTCTTAGATAACTTTTGTTTTGTATGCCTTAAAAAATCCAAATACGTTTGTTTTGTTCTTGCTTCTAAACAAACTGAGGATGCAAAAATGGATATTTCTTTCGGAAGTTTACATAAAGTACAGTAGACTATTGTCTTTTAACAGTGACCTGCTTTTTGACTCTTAACCGCCTTAATCTGTTCAAAGTTAATTTATTATTCTAACCACCAACAAAAAATGCCGTGCTGTGTATTGCTTCGTATGAAGCCATTTGTAACTTTAGAGCTTTTTAATTTTGCAACAACTACACAGAAAAAGAAAATGACAATGTAGAATTGCATCACTCACGACTGCTTCTCTATTAAAACAATATAACTAGAAAGCATTTGCATGTTCTCAATAAATGCTGAAAAGTACATTTAACTGAACAAAAAGACATTTTCAGGATTTGCATAAAAAACACCTAGGAAGCCTCTGGTTTAATACCCTACCAAAAGAAAGATCCACCAGTCTTTTACAACACTGCATTATAATTATTCACCAAATCATTTTAGGAAGCAGACAACCAGATTCAAAGAAATCTCTGTGATTACGGGATTATTAAAAGACCTAGATTTGGGGGTATTTACCTGAAATATTTATTTGCCTGGCTTTTGTCATGATGCATAACAACTTGATAGCAAATCTCAGTATATCAAGATGCCAGAAAACAAAATAAGTACACGTTCAAGTCCCTGGTGTACAACCCCTCCTCCCCCAACAATGCCATATGCAATTGATACTTTTGGTGAGTATTTTGCTGCCTCCTTCCTCTGCGAACCATGGCTGATGCCATCGTAACTGGGATGTCTTTCCCCCAAAATTAACCCTCCTAAAAGCAAGCATATATTCCTAAATGTAGCCTTGATGAATATTTGCAAAAGTGAAAGTGATGAAGGCTTTCATTGGCAATTGATCCTCCCCTCCCCTTCGCCTTGACCCACCCACTTGTAGGATGCTTTTTTGCAATTCTTGAGTTGATGGATTACTGGGGGAAATTGTCATAAAAGACATCCGACCAGCAAGGAGTTGATGAGCCCCCAGTGCAGTGAGAGGGCCACGCGCATGCAAGGAAGATTAGTGAGGGGAGCTTTAGCCTAGAATATTATTTCCAACTGGGAATATAATATTTTGGGCTGCTAATTGCAAAAACTTGGCAAATTGCTAGAAAATGTATTCCCAAGGAACACTGTGGGGAAAACGTTGGATGGAAGTTTTGCCATAGTTTTTTTTTTCTAAAAAGATATCATTATATTTTTTGGAGGGGGCATTTCAGAGATTAACTGAAGTGGGTGGCATGTGGCAAGTAGTTCATTTCCTGAACACTCCCTCTGCAATCAGTATAACACAAAGTCTTGGATCTTAAGAGCAGAACTATGCTGCTGTCGAGTATATTTTTAAGTAGAACTTTTTTTTTTGTTTTTTTTTACCCGTTTGACTACTGTCGTGCAAATGTGTATAGTTCTGCTGCTGCTCTTCATGCTGAAAATATGACCAGTCTTCTTCTCCAGGAAAAACCTGTCAAACGGAAGCTGCCATCTGAGACTTTTGTTGTAGAAATCTTGAACTCCTTGTAGTCAATATTTGAACTATAGTCAGGATTTCTACTATACTTGGGCCAGTACTTTGGAAATGATTTTTTTAAAAGTATCCATTAATTTGGTGTTTAAAGTAATTCTGGTTTTATTGTGCATAAGGCCCTCCTTTGGCAGTCTTGCTTTGAACACATTGCCTCTTCCATCAGTTGGACACATCAATAAATGTATTAACCAAATAACGGGTCATTTATCCTACATGAGTCAAGAAACTGTGGAAATTTCAGATCACAGTTTCATACGAGGATATATCTGATGGGACGAGTTGGCTCCTTACGGGATTGCTTGGCAAGCTGGACACAAGCAAACAATATGCGTTTTAATATGGCTAAATGGAATTCTAGGAACACAGGCCCGTCCTTTAGGTTGGGGGACTCTATCCTAGGAAGCAGTGAATCTGAAAAAGATTTGCAGGTTGCAATGAATATTCAACCTAACATGCACTCTCAGTTCGATGCTATGGCCAAAAGGGCTAAAGCTATCATTGGATGCACAGACAGGGGAATTTCAAGTAGCAGTAGAGAAGTTATTTTACCTCTGTATTAGGCACTGGTCTGACCACTGCTGGAATACTGTGTCCAGTTCTGGTGTCCACAAATCAAAAAGGATGTTGAAAAATTGGAGTGGGGTCAGAGAAGAGCCACAAGAAGCATTAAAGTATTAGAAAACTTGCCTTATAGTGACAGACTCAAGGAGCTCAATCTATTTAGCTCAACAAGGAGAAGATTAAGGAATGACTTGATTACAGTCTATAAATACCCACATGAGGAAAGAATATTTGATAATGGGCTCTTCGATGTAGCAGAAAAAGGTATAATACAATGCAATGGCAGGAAGTTGAAGCTAGACAAGTGTCGACTGGAAATAAGATGTACATTTTTAACAGGGTGGGTCATTAGCCCTGGGAAAAAATTATGAAGGGTTGTGGTGGATTTTCCATCACTGACAAATTTTAAATCAAGATTGGATATTTTTCTAAAAGTTCTGCTCTAGGAATTATTTTGAGGAAGTTCTGGGGTATACAGGAGGTTAAACTAGATGATCACAATGGTCCTTTTGTGCTTTAGAATCTATCAGTCTGGGAGTGAGCAGAGGGTTTGGTTTTCCTGGTCAGGAGATGGAATGAGAAATGTGGGGAATCCTTTGGCCCACAAAGCACCTGAGAAGGGCTAGGAGGTGCTGCAGTTGGGATACCAATATTGTAATGAACTCTCAGAGTAAATTGCTAGAAGTCAATCAGCTGTTACGTAGCTGTAATACTGGCATGTTGGTTCTTCATTGTTTGTGTTATAGATTGTTGAAACCAACCTTTACATGGACAACTGACACCCATCTAAACACTCTAACCTAAAATGGTACCCTACATTGTTAGGTGGAAGATACATATGAGTGACAAGTAATGCTGGTCAGGAAATGATTTTGTCCCCATGAAAATAACGCTGCCCCCATCCCCACTGCCATCAGTGCCACAGGCAGCCAAGATAGTCACTGTTTGGAATATTTCTTTAATGTTATTGGAGAGAAACAGATAACAAGCATGAATTGGTAATTCCATGGATCAGGCAGGTTATTTCCCATAAGTAAAGAACATGAGAAAACATTAATATTGTATAAGAAACACAGTTTACCATACAATTATGGTACTAGTTAATATGTTTCGCATACATATTAATTACTACTGATTCACCACTTTCCCCATCCTCTTTTTCTTAAAAGGGATACCACCATCCTATATGCATAGAATTTTAATTGACACATACACCATGTTACAGACTTTTGCTCTGATTACATTTATACATTAGGCTAAATTCTTCCCTAAGATGCAAGCACGAGGTTCCTATCTGATGTGTATACATTACTTTAGAAAATATTTTTGAAACAAGTTTTTCTTGAGCAACTTGTGTGGAAATTTACATGTGTTCCAGAAATTACACAGGTATCAATTTGCTTTCTCTGATACCCTGATATTTTTGTTTTGGTAATGATATAGCAACAGATATTACAGAACAAGATGAAAGCACCAACCTGTGCAGAAATGCAATAAGGATGGGCTGCAACTGCCTTGTTAAAGTCAAGAGGAGATTTTCCATTGATGTTGACAGGAACTGGCTCATGATCTAACAAGACAAACTACCACATAATGACTATTTTAACTCCATCCTAAACAAGTCACAAACCAACCAACAAACCTAGTTTAACCATGTGCACCAGATTTTTTTGAATTAAAAGAACCGTTTCACTTTTCTGCATTCACCGAGCCTCTTCTTTTATTTGTGCCTCTCCACAATTTTCTGTGTATGAACAAAACATATTGAATGATTTTTCCAGACATGTTTGTCACTTTGTATTTTTCAAGTGTAGATCATGCACCAAAATAAAACAGACTCTGCCAGATAGTCTGATATCTAAAACTTAAGGGGGGTAGGTTGTATTTTTTTAAAAAATATGTAGCAAAATAAGATGTTGATAAGAAAATAACCAAGGTATTTATTTTTAATTTCTAGGTAAAAGGTTTGTATTGTTTACCCATTTGCTACCCACACATTGCAGCATTGTGCTTGTGCCTGAAAACCAGAAAGTCAAAAGTCACATTGTTCAAACCAACAAAATAGCAAAAACAATGCCAAGCAAACTAGATTTATTCCTCTTTTGGGTCATGCACACAGGTCTCTCCACCATGCACAGCATCCCTGTATCACTGAACAATCACTTACTCCATAGTCTGGCAATGATTCTACATAAATAGTATTAATTCTCAAGTACTATTATGTTATTACATGGAAATCTATTTTATATGGTGCAAAATTCAGTTGGTCAAGTCCCAAAGTCCTTACTCAATCATTATTTAGGTTAAACTCTCATGGCTAACTTCAGTGAGAACAAAATTATGAATTCCTTTCACAATATTTACTAATTAATTTGAGTGAGTTCTAAAAACTCCTGGTAACATCATTATATATGGTATGGAGAGAGAGAGGCTTTAGAAGTACTCAAATTTGGACACATCATAGTTTTGGATCTTCTAGAAAGCAGTAAAGGGGTGTACTACAAAGCTTAGGAGGAGGTGCTTTTAATTAAATAAGCAGAAGCTAGTGACCTAATGTTAGTGACTGCTTTTGCAAATATGGCCCAGAGTATTGTAAACAAGAAAAAGATCCACCTCTAGTCATTAAAATTGTCGTCCTTTCCTTATTGTTACATGTTATGCCCTTAATTTCATTGATCATAGGCATTCCCCACCTTAAATTTCATGAGTTAAAATATAAATGCACACACATGCACCCCCCCCCCCCATCCCAACTTCTGTATGGGTGGGATTTTTGAAACCACTCCGGGATGGCCTAACTCTATTCCCATGGAAGCCACTGGGATTTTTACCATTGACTTCGGTGGGAGGAGAGGCCTTGATTCAGAAAAGCATTTAAGCACATAGGTGCTGGAACTAGGAATGCGGGGGGAGGGTGGGAGGGCTGTGGCAGCCCCAGGCTTGAAGTGGCTTCCATTATATACAGGGTTTACAGTTTGGTTCAATGGCTATAAGCACCCCCACTATACACATTGTTCCAGCGCCCCTGTTTAAGTATACATGTGTCTATCTGTTCACAAGAGAGTACTTGAACTTTAGGCACATATATGAAATTCCATTGACTTCAATGGGGCTTAATCACATGTTTAAGTGCTGCCTAAATAGGGTTAGTTCTCCTGAATTGGGGACAGACATAGGCCATTTCTGAGCATTTTTGGAAATTTCATCTTACATTTCTAGAGAATGTCTAGTCTTCCTTCTTCCATCCCATTTTGACTGGCCAGAGATTGCAGTGTTTGGCTCAAGATGCCTTGTTTCAGGCTTTTTCATTTCCACTCCCCCTTATTACACTTTTCAGGTTTCTGGGATGTATGTAGCTTATCACACCAGCACCTCCCTTCCTACTTGCTCCAAAATGGTGTCTCCTACCAGATCATGTCAGACATCTGTATCCCTAATTCCACCCAGTATTTTATGAACTGCTTTGTTTAAATGGTTGCAGTAGCTGATTTTCCTGTACTCTGAACAGTTTAGATGAGCCAAATGGGAAGAACTGCTAAAGAAAAAAATCTCTGATAACTTTTATGACAATATTTATACTTACTGTAAATGACTCAGCTCTGTTGTATTCTCCTTTTATATAACTATCACTCTATTATACCTGAAAACCTTTTGTGCTGTTAACAATTCGGATTGTTGTTTAATACAATATTAGAAATTAAAGTTGTTTCCTTGAAGGTGTATTTACACAATACTACGTCTCCACGAACCTTCTCATATTAACACCCCAAATAAGCATCTCCTCTCCCAAGTCCCAATTCAGCAAAGCACTTAAGCACATGCTTAGCTTTCAACACATGTGTCAACTTCAATAGGACTTCAGTACAGGAAGGACTAACGCCATGCCCAAGTTTCTTTCAGGACCTTCCGTCAGGACATAGTGTATTCATTCAAACAAAACACTCCCAAAGTGACAACAAAACAAGGCTATTCCCCTGGACAAATACAGACTGCAGTGGTCCAGAGACCTTGAATTCTGTGCCTCTCTGCACCCCAGGGCCAGTCAGAGGAGCTAACATCCCTCCTTCAGCTCTCCTCCAACTGAGAGCTCTCTCAGCCTTGCATAGGGTGGATCTGATAATAGAACACGGCTGGCCCCGGGCTGCCCGGCCCTTAAAAGGGCGGTTACAATGTACTATGGGTTTTGTTGAATCAGGGCGTTAGAGCTGTCTCCTGGAACAACAATCAGTCTCCACTGGCCCTCTACTAAGCCATTTTCCGTTTGTCATTATCTGAACATGAATGATAAGAACATGAAAACTAATCCTTTACCCTCTCATCTACCTTATTGGGGTACAGCGTTATCTGAAGCAAGCCACAGTAGCACACAAAGCAGACAGAAGCGGATCAAGAAATAAAAGTGGCTGGTCTTGTGCTCTGAAATGTTCACATTATTTCTGAGCAAATTCACCCCATCTCTAATCATACATAACAAGTTCTTTTTTTTTAAAAAAAGTCATAAATAATTTTAGCTCATTAGAGCAACATCAACAAGGAACAAGGTTTTATTTTTTAATGAGCATTTAGTGGATAAGCACTGGACTGGAGACGTTGTGGTGCAGAAGTCTGGTTGACTACAGAGGTGCTCCAAAAATAGGTAGCTAATTAGTTGCTATCAAGAATATCTATACACACTCAAGCTTTCAAGACAACTCGGGCAACACCTGAAGATGAATCCTGAGAAACGTGTTTATGTTATTGCGAGGATCTGATAAAGGATGACTAAATGTTCTTAATGACCTTGCTATTTAGCAGATAAACATGTAAAGCACCAAAGACAATAAATATGTGAGACAGCTCCCAAAAACTCAGAAGTTGAATGCAGTGTTAAAAGTAAGGAATTGGAAATACTCCATTGGAAATTATCTATCCCATTCTTTGGACTCAGAGCCTGTTTCTGATGTGTGTTCCAACTCCCATGGCATTGGCTATTTCATAATGGATCTTCTATATTATATGCACTTCCTCAGATGGTGTTCAACCTCCATTGCTATACATACATCATGTCTTTAAAAAACAAATGTCTTTTGGTGAGGACATTATTAGTTGTTACCGCATAAGATTTTGCAATGCAAACTACTGTATATTGTGCTGTAAGTGGGAAAAAATGATGGCAGTGAATAGATGTAATTATGTATAGAACTAGTGACATGCCACATATAATTCTGAGTATGTACAACACAATCAGAGTGTCAATTATTTAAACCATAATTAACATAGCTCTGCATGTCTTTCCAGGGCTCACACAGAACATAGAGCATTGTTATAGTGGAAGAAAAGAGAAAATAAAATATTAATGGAGGACTGCTTTGTTCTCAGCACAGTGAGATAGAGGTGGTTGTAAAAACTGGATTCCTGCAGTTGCTTCAGCTTTAATTAGGAAGGTCGCTATCTTCCTAGACTTCCTTGGATTCCTTTAATTTCCACAGAGGAAATCGGCTTCTGAATTTTATTGAACACAGTTGAATTTTTATTTTCAAAAATCAAAACAGAAACATTTCTTGGCATCTGTTATGAGCACTGGGTGTTATTTGCTCTTTAGAGATAAAGCTGTTTTTATACAGGGATATAGCTTGTGGGGGAAAAAAGGGGGCCAAATATATTCGTACTGGGAAAGCTGCTCAACAGGGATATCATAGTCAGCAGAAAATATCTAGCCAACCTAATTCATCCCATGCTAGAATCCACTTAAGGCCAAGGAAATACAATAGATAATATATAGTTTCACAATGCTGATCCAAATACTGCCTTTAACTCATTCAATCCTGGAACACAGTTACTAGTTTTCCAGTTAAAAACAATACAACTGTAATAAAAACACAGGAACTTTAATGGACTCTAATGATGGGGCTGTGATGGTTGTAGAAGTGTTCTATAACTAAATAAAATATTACCATTCTATAGCGGAAGATGAAAAATCAAAACTGAATAAACGAACAAGGGGATAGATAAGTTCAGCACTAAACTCTAAGAAACGTTTAGAAAAATAACTAGTCAAACAGTCTATAGTTCATTCATTCATCACCATTTCACTGTTATATTATCCTTCAATAGCTTTATTTATATATGTACCATTTAGCATGGAATCCAGTTGTCAGGTACACTATCCCTCTTCCATTATTCTAAATTCACACATAGATGAACATCCTTTTGATTAGTCCTGGTTATTCATAGAATCATAGTGTTAGAAGGGACCATGGGAGTCACCTAGTCTAACCCCCTGCCAAGATGCAGGATTTGTTGTGTCTACAAGACAGATGGCTATCCAGCCTCCTTTTGATAACCACCAGCTAAGGAGCTTCCCACAACCTCCTGTTCCAACCAGTCTGTTCCATTGTCATAGTGTTCTTACAGTTAGGAATGTTTTCCTCCTGTGTATTCTTCCCTTGCATTTCTGCTTTAATTATCAATTCCATGATCAAACATATTGAGCTATGAGGAATGGGATATATTACCCTGTTATTTAAATAAGTAATATTTCTTTTCCTTCATATATTGTTCAGGTGACAATGATTGTTCTTTAGTGCACTTACTTAACGCATTACTGTGTGGAGACCACTTAGACGTGGTTTCCTGCCTCTCACTCCTTTCATTTTTTCATAGTGACCTTTCTATCTCTATAATGAGCGGCATTTGTGGACTTCACAGGGAAACTTACCCAGGCAACCTCTACTGGAGAATATCGGAAGGGCAAGTAGGTTAAAAATGGAGAGGGAAAACTTTAGAACTTAATGAAAACAGAACCCCTGTCCTGCACCTGCATTCTGCACACAATGTGCATGCAATATATAAGCCTACATTAAGACAAGATTCTAATGAGAGTTCATTGTGAGTAAAGTCTGTAGGACCAGACACACAAGGCCAGATTCTCCTTACACTGGTTTTCCTCTAGTTTAGCTGATTTATAGACATCTGAGAGCAGCATCAGGCTCATAGTTTCCAAAAGGACAGACCTCCTCGAACTCTGGCACTTCTCAGCAGTCACCAGTACTCTTTCCTTGAGCAGTAATAGCTGCACACAACAATCCATGGTAGATATCTAATACACACAATTATTTCTGTTTCCTCAACAAGAGTGGAAGCTGCATGGTAACAGGTTTTAAAAGTGTAATTTCCAATACTGTAATATGATGACTTGCAGTTAATGTGATGAAACATATACAGGGCAATGATCTGATCTAAAACCTTTCACGTGTGGGAAAAAAATTACATTGGGGAAAAGAACTGTTTAGCTGTGCAAAGACTGGAATCTCTCTTAAATACAGCTACATTAGAAAACAGTTAATCATTGCAATGCTTACATAAGGTACAATTAGATTTGAATTGGTCCCTCTCCTGGGATTCATAAATGAAAAACCAGAATTAGGGACGAGGGAAGACAAGTTAGCCTTAATTGAACCTTGTTTAACTCAGCCACTATCATTTTCTAACATAACTATCTAAGTAGGAGATCCAATTTGTTGGCTAACTTGTGGATTGTTTTTTAAAACGTGAAAGAATTTGGATGGTTATTGAACAGAGTAGCTGTCATTATTGTATACAGGTCTGGGTGTGACTTCATAGATGAAAGGTTATCCTCCATTTTGGAAGCCAGAGCCTGAACAGACTGCAGCTGGCTGCAGCTTACAGTAGCGCTTGCGTTAGGGAATGTTTCAGTAAAACATTGCATGTACAGAAAGCATTCTTGTGACATTTGCAGCATTTCTGGCTCTGACCAGAGCAAGAAAGTGTGGAGGCAAGATAACGTGGAAAAAATAATTTTGTAAAAGTTATTTGAATATTTTCAGTTGCCAAAAATGATGGCATTAGATCAAGTTTTAGTTTTATTTGCAGGATTAGGTTAGCTCTCATTTTTCCCTAAAAATCTCTAGTTTGAATTCAAAACAGAATAGCAAAGCAGGGTGTGCACACATGTGCGCCAGTGTGGTGGAAATATATATTGTGGGACTGATACTGGTTCAGTGGGGGATTTGCCATGGATGTCAATGCATAAGGTCCCCTCTATACATACATTTGAATATAGCATGATTTTTTTTAAAGATAAAAGGTTGTTACAAGGAGGAAGGAGAATTGTTCTTCTTACCCTCTGAGGATCGGGCAAGAAGCAATGGGCTTAAATTGCAGCAGGGGCGGTTTAGGTTGGACATTAGGAAAAACTTCCTAACTGTCAGGTTGGTTAAGCACTGGAATAAATTGCCTAGGGAGGTTGTGGAATCTCTATCAATGGAAATTTTTAAAAGCAGGTTAGACAAACACCTGTCAGGAATGGTCTAGACCAGGGGTTCTCAAACTGGGGGTTGGGACCCTTCAGGAGGTCACGAGGTTATTGCATGGGGGGGGGGTCGCAAACTATCAGTCTCCACCCCAAACCCTGCTTTTCCTCCAGTATTTATAATGGTATTAAATATATAAACAAGTGTTTTTAATTTATAAGGGGGGTCTCACTCAGAGGCTTGCTATGGGAAAGGGCTCACCAGTACAAAACTTTGTGAACCACTGGTCTAGATAATACTTAGTCCTGCCTTGAGTGCAGGGGACTGGACTAGATGACCTCTCAAGGTCGCTTCCAGTCCTATAGTCTATGATTCCAACAATGGCCGATGACAAGTGCTCCAGAGGGAATGGACACGTAATCATCAAGTAATCCATCCCCCGTTGCTGATTCCCAACTTCTGGCAAATAGAGTTTAGGGACACCATCCCTGCCCATCCTGGCTAATAGCCATTGGTGGACCTATCCTCCATGAATTTATCTAGTTCTTTTTTGAACCCTGTTATAGTCTTGGCCTTTACAATACCCCCTGGCAAAGAGTTCCACAAGTTGACTGTGCGTTGTGTGAAGAAATACTTCCTTTTGTTTATTTTAAACCTGCTGCCTATTTATTTCATTTGGTGACCCCCTAGTTCTTGTGTTATGAGAAGGAGTAAGTAACACTTCCTTATTTACTTTCGCCACGTCAGTCATGATTTTATAGACCTCTATCATATCCCCCATTAGTTGTCTCTTTTCCAAGCTGAAAAGGCCCAGTTTTATTACTCTCTCCTCATATGGAAGCTATTCCATACCCCAAATCATTTTTGTTGTCCTTTTCTGAACCTTGTCCAATTCCAATATATCTTTTTTGAGATGCGGCGACCACATCTGCATGCAGTATTCAAGATGGGGGTGTACCATAGCTTTATATATATAGGCAATATGATATTTTCTGTCTTATTCTCTATCCCTTTATTAATGATTCCCAACATTCTGTTAGCTTTTTTGACTGCCACTGTACATTGAGTGGATGTTTTCAGAGAACTCTTCACAATGACTCCTCGATCTCTTTCTTGAGGGGTAACAGCTAATTTAGACCCCATCATATTATATGTACAGTTGGGATTATGTTTTCCAACATGCATTCCTTTGCACATTGGAACTGCACATTTGCACTGTTTTCATTATTTAGAAATCCATTCTAATAGGACTTAAGTGCTACATAGGCCTGTGATTTGTTCTCTGCATTGGGGTGAATGTCATCAAAAATGTTTACTGCCTTGGTAACAGCCCCAAATCCCTGTTTTCCCATTTCCACCATTCAGGTATTCTGTAAGTGGCTTGTGGTACCCGTGCTTCACAACGGTCACCAAGGAGCAGTTTCATGAGGAAGAGACGGTACTTGCAGTGTCATGCAGGCTGCACATCTAAACCCCAGAGCAAGTCTGAACAACTTGTTTTGTGGGCATCAAGCCACCCAGACAGATAAGAATAAGCAGGCAGCAGAGACAGGCACATGTGAGCTCCAGATGTTGGGCTAGCTGAGGGTCCTGTAAAGTTTCAAAATAAGGTGCCAACAGAACTGCACGTAAGGCAGATTTATTACCATTGTTCCCTCTAAGCTGTGCGCGTGTGCGTGCGCACACAGATCCTAAACCCCACGCACATGGCGAAACACTACATGCACAAACGTTTGCACAGAAGCACAACAATTTGCACAGAAGAAATTTTTTGCACACACGGCCTGTCAAAAATTAGAGGGAACATTGTTTATTACTAATCACGCCACTGCTGCTTTTCCTCAGGACTGATGCCACATCTCTCCCTATGGTGTAGCATTGGTCTTGGTAATTCTACCCTCAGAAGGCACTGTGAATCTCTGATGCTGAAATAGGATTTCCAGATGTTTTCCCTGATTTACAAGAGGCAGTGCTTCTACGAATAATGTTACAGCAAAACACGTTAGTGAGGCTATAGATAAAAGTTCTGGGATGGGGAACTGTGGCTAGATCTTGGTACCAGGTATCACCTCCAGTAGAAAATATACATAAGGACTAAAGCAACTTTGAAAACATTACTAACTTACAGGTTTCATATCTAGTAACAAAGACTTCATTCTGTTCTTTATGGACCTAATCCCATTCCCATCATCTTGGATAGTTAAACTTCTGTTGAATTCAGTGTATCTAGTTCTGTTCCATTCTATTGTTCCCCCAAAGCCACACTATGTATTTCTTTTAGCAGTTATTTTATAAAGTCTTGACCCAGCTCTCATTTTGGCCAATAAGAGTTTTGTCATTGACTACAATAAAGGCAGGAGACCAGGCCTTTATATGCACATCTTTTCAGTAAACACAAAACAAAGCGCTTTAAAACAAAAGTAGCATGACATTTGTATAATACTTTTCAGAATGAGACAGTTAAAATAAAATTCTACCTAACAGTCTCCTACCCTAGTAAAGAGCCAGATAGCATAAAAAGGATTGCAGGCAGAATACAATGAGATAGCACCAAAAAAGTGTCCATACATTAATGTGTGTTGATTACAATAATTCTCCTAAAATTTTACCAACAAGAACCCAGAGATTATAATGAGATGAGTCACCAGCCCCACCCACCCCCATGGACACCACATGAATGCAGGCAATGCAACCAGCTAGCAGTAGAGAATAGTTCTTCATTAGACGTAGGAGAAGTGTTTTGGCTAAAATAAAATTCCCCAAAACTTTGCCCCCAAGTTGACCCAATACATTTTGGGGTCTCTCTCTCTCTCTCTCCCTCTATTTCATTTCCACGCTTCTCCCTTTTTTTATTTCACCCAGTGCTGAAGTGCCAAAACATTGCAGGAAAGGCTGTTCCTATGGCAGTCCCAGATTGTTGTGTCCCCCTCCCCACAGCTGAGGATGAGATATGCTAACAAAAGTTATGCTACGGATATATAAAATATCTGGGGCACTGTTTGCAGTTCCAGAAGATAACTTCTTCTTGAATGGGCCTCTGTAATTGTAAGGAGTCCATTAAATATGTGGAATATGAAGAACAGTGCAGATTTAGATGCTTTTCTATGTCGGACTAAGCCGATCAAAATTCCCCACCATTCTGAAAACAGGAAAAATAGGGCTTGATTATGCCATTAAGAGACAGCCTTTGAAGGGGTTGGAGTTGTGTCCCAGGGGTGCTACAGAATGCACAGTGCATTAGATCCTCAGTGGGTGTAACAACAAGGGCCCACTGAGGTTCTGGCCCAGGGACTGCAGTTGTAACTTCTCCCTGAACCGAGGACAATTGTGGAGAAGGCTCTTTGCCCTGTCACTCTCCCCTTTTGCACCCAGTCACAACATGGTCCTCCCTTAAAAACTCTAGGGAACCCTGAATGCCAGTTTCCTGGGGAAGTGGGGATGATTTACCATGAAGAAGACAGGTAGCTGGACTGCGTGGGCAGGCAATTTCCAGGAAGAATAATAGATGTCCCTTAGTAGGCGTTTGTAAATCACACTACCACGTGACGAGTTTTGAACGGATTTAGGTACAGACCTCCAGACAATAGCTTCTGGCAGGAAGGCTAATTCAGATGGACGCATATGGTGATTTCACAAGTGTGGCACACGATATATTCATAGAGACTGGGGATTGTACCCTATGGAGAGCCAGCAAGCACACACTATTTTATTTAAGAATTCTACAAACCTGGAGAAAGCCTAATTAAAATAAGTGGAGAATTTAAAAATTGGGGGGAGGAGGTGGGAAATCATGATATTAAAGAACCAATAAATTTGGGGGAAAAACCCACCTTTGTTTGGGAACAAGTTTGGGAAAAGTCACAGGGGCTGATGCCAGCCATAATTCATGGGGAGAAAAGATTAAGGAACATCATGTGCCAATCCCAACAAGACAAGCTATCGGGAGAAGGGGACAGCTTTCCCACTGTCTAACATGAGTTATATTAAATGCTAAACCCCCCAAGGTTGTGAAAGTCAAAAAAGTCTAAGAATTAAAGCCGTGCTGGTACTACTTGCTCAACCACATTGCACATCTTGCCTGTTTTATAGCCCACATTAATAACAAAGGACAATGCATTCAGGTTTACACATCTCAAAAGGAAGGGGACTAGAAAATATTGCAATTTGCAACAAGGCCAGGTTAACATCGCTGGAGTTAATGTTGGAATTTATTGACCTCCATTAGTCTAATCTTGCAATCTAATTGTTACCTTAAACGGACAAAAGTTTTAAATGTGTCAGTTAGGGCCCCAAGACCAAAGCTATAAAAGAAAAGTATGTCAGAATCCCCCCCTTTATCTCACTATTACCACAATAGGGTAGTCTTGTTTTGGGGGGGGGGGGGGAGAGGAAATGCAGGCCCTTAGAAAAATTACTCTTCTCTGGACTGAAGACACAGCACAATGTCCACACTGATTTACTAAAAGAGAAACCTGTCCATCGAGCTCCTTTTAGCAAAGAATGCTTGGAAAGAGAGGCTGCTGTAATAATGCTCTTCTGCCTCTCAATTTAGCAGGGCAGTACCAGAGTAGAAGATGTAGTCTGAAGGATCCTGGGAAAGTTAAATCTGTGGGGACATGCATGTAAGGGCGTGGAGAAGTTTGGGAACCAAGATCACGACGCACTTTAGAAAACTGAGCTACCTGTAAGTCATTGTGTCTGCTGATGTAACAAACACCTACTTTAAAAAACAAACCAAAAATTGTTACATCTCTGCTACACACTGTGTCTGGTCACTGAGCTATCATGCAGAGAAAAGGGCAGAGTTTAACGACAGCGTCATTGTGACGAGAGAGAAGTCAAAAATGTATCAGAGAGGTAGCCGTGTTAGTCTGGATCTGTAGAAGCGACAAAGGGTCCTGAAGTGGGTATTCACCCATGAAAGCTTAAGCTTCAATACCTCTGTTAGTCTATAAGGTGCCACAGGACCCTTTGTCGCTTCTACAAGTCAAAAATGGTGGCAGCTTAGTGATGGTGCCAACAAGGTGAGGCATTTTAGAGGAGAGAAGAGGGGGTTTTGTTGTTGTTGTTTGCCTGAGCTTGAACAGGTGAAGTGACACCCAAGAAGTGATTGCAGAGAGTCTGAGTGGAGGAGGCAGCAGAGAACAGAAGCAGTAATAGAATGCTAATGGATTGCATAACAACACAGGGCCAAATTCTGACTTCAGCTGCACCACTATGAATCCAGTTTGAAGCTAGTGCAACCTGTAGATTTTCCATCTTTACAATGGCACAAATGAGGTCTCATAGTAGAGAAGAAAAGGATATATTTAATGTGTAATTAATACACAAAGGAAGCTTTATTAAGGTTGCTGGACACAGACAGGATGCTGGCTCTAGCCCTCTGAGTAATATGGTGTCTGCTGCCTAGTAACACAGGGTCTCTAAGTGTTGGGCCTAACCTAAGCAGTCATGGAATGGACTACATTACATGCATGTGATGTGAATGTTTCTGCTCTCAACTCTATACCCTTTGTTTGGGGAGGTCTTCTGAGCATCATTCTTTGTTGGGTGGTTAGGGATAGCTATCAATGTCCATCAAACAGTATGGTATGGTTTATTTTTTAAGGCATCTACCACTGAATATTTTGTTTGACAGTATCTTCAATACTGCTGTTTCTGATACAGTATTCCTTTCATTTTTTTCCCAGTGAGCAAACAGAGAATCTAGCAACTATGCTATGTTATATCAGTGTTCAAAACTTTTTAATTATTTTTTTCCAGCTCTGCTGTTTATTTTTGTATCTATTGTTAGCTGAATATTTCTTCTACTTGGTAATGTGTACACAACAGGAAAGCCTAGGTACAATAGCAGACATTTAAAGTCAATGTTTATTTACCAACTGTAACTACAGTGAACCTAAACATCTTTTATTCTCAGAATAGGAAAAAAAAGTAATGTGGTAAACTGAGCTATCACCAGGTGGTAATGGCTGACAAATGCCGACTATTTTTTAAAACCATGACCACGGTAATTTTCTAGTTGCAACTGTTCTTTGTGGCCACTTGGGTGTTTGTTTTGCTGATGTCTCAATAAAAAAGTGGAACCAACCATGAAATATTTCTGCTTCTGGACTGAGTGTTAAATGGAGTCACATTCCTGTGAAACCATGAGGATGTAACTGAGACTGTTTTGAAAGCTTAATAGGAGAGAACTCAAAATAAGGGCTCTATTTTGCACTCTCTATATTTAAGAATGCAAACCTTCCTGATCTTTTTCATTGAAAACAATGGGTGTTTTGCCTGAAAAATAGCCAAGGACTGATCCCCAAAGATAACATTTGCCCATCTGCAGAGAGCCAGCTCAAGGCCTATTGCATCACTTGAGTCTCACATGGGGCATAAGTGGTGCATAGGCATCATGCTGGGCATCTGCCTCAGGTGAATTTTGACTTAGAGAAAACTTATTCTGCTTGATCAGTTTCATTCAGGGCTGGTGCGCCCACTAGGCGACCCTAGGCGGTCACCTAGGGTGCCAAGATTTCGGGGGGGGGGGCGGGCAGCTGCCCGCTGCCTCCCTGCTCAGTGGCTGAGCTGCTGAGCGGGGAGACAAGGGGCGTCTCGCCGCGGCTGCCCCTTGTCTCCCTGCTGAGCGGGGAGCTGGAGGGCAGCCGCTGCGAGCCGCCCCCTTGCCCCCCCGCTCAGCGCCAGCCGCGGGGAGCCACCCCACTGCCCCTCACTCAGCGCCTAAGCGGGGGCATCAGCGGCGAGCGCCCCGCCTCTCTGCCCCCCCCCCCCCGCACGGCCCCCCGCTCAGCTGCCGCGGTGGCCGGTGGTGGTGGTGGTGGTGGGGGTCTGAGCGCCCACGGTGGGGGGAAGGCTGAGCTCCCGCAGGTGGGGGAGCTGGCTGGGGGGGACGGCATTGGGGGGGGCGGCACAGGGCTGGTGCAAGGAAGTTTCGTCTAGGGTGCGAAACTTCCTTGCACCGGCCCTGGTTTCATTGCAGTGTTGCTGACAAAGATATCACCATTCAATATTACATGTATAGTACTTTCCTGTCCTTAGTTTGATAATGATCATTCTGTTAAACGTAACCAAATAAAGCAAAAAAAAAAGTTGTAATCAGATTGACAATTTTTATCATGCTCGCTTGTGTGTAGCAGGCGGTATTTCAGGATGGAAAAGGGAGACGTTCTAGAACATGGAAAGAATTCAGACTTAGCTAGGAGTTGGGAAATGCAAACTAGTTAGTGAAACTTATTCTCTCCTTGGTTACAGAGAGAAATTGTTTTTTCACAGCAATCATTGCTATGTCAGCTAGTGTGCTCCTGTGTCCACTAGCTGTTAGAGTCCTTGGTGCTTGATGGGGAGCTAAATACCGTTCTCTGCTCAGTGTGCTCTAAAAGTTCCTTATCTACAAATCTGAGCATCTTCTTTTGTTGGACTAATCACTGTGTTTCTACATTTATCTCAGTTGAGTCCTGTATTCTTTTAACTTTCTGCCTTTTCAAGTGAAGTGGTTAATATTATTATTTAAAGGCTTTGGTTGAAACACGTGTGCATCTCAGATAAGACTGCCACCACACCTAGGCTTTGTAGGTGAGGCCTACTTAGATAAAAAACCACCCAAACCCTGAATAGATAATAAAATTAATCTCCACTGACATTTTAGCTGCAAGACAAGGGTAGATGATAGATGCATATAACAGGGACAGCAAATCAACCACTGTAGGTTACAGGGGACAGCAGATGGATGAATGAATATGTAGGTGAATGAATATGTAAGTGACAAGGTGTAGCAGATGAATGTTGTAGGTGACAGGCTACAAAGTAATATTATAGGCAACTGCAGGGCATGGGGGCAGATTAATGCTATACTTATCAGAAGTAGCAGATGAATTCTGTAGGTGATATTGGGTCTTAGGGTAGAAGATGAAATCTATTTGAGAGGGTGTAGGTGGACAAGGTGTAGAAGATGAACGTTGTAGGTAATGGGGTAGGATATGGAATGCTGTACATGATGAGAGTAACTGAATGCTAACTAAGCTAGAACTTCACAGCATTTAGTAAATGGTTGGTATTACAGATCCTGCTGCAGAGACACAAGAAGACAGACCCCAAAATTAATAAAAACAATTATCGAGTAATCCAAAGAAACATCTGGAATTTACAGAATACATATCAGAGGGGGCAAATAGATTAATAATCCAAGGCCCCAGCGCCGCAAAGACATGCACACTTTTGCTCAACTTTACACACCGTGAGTAGTCCTATTGAAGTTAAGTATGTGCATAAATCTCTGCTAGACAAGGAACCAAAATTGTATGGCAGTTGCTATGCAATAATACAGTTCTACCAAATTAACATACACAAAACACATCTACTTCACATGCAGAGTGTGCAAAAGAGGAGCTACATAGGTATAGAATCTTGAACTTCTGTCTCATGTTTACTGTCTATTTGGAATAGACATAGCTTGACAGTTAATCCTGATACATAAAATACTTTACATAATTTCTCCTCCTTTTCCTCACCTGAAAAGGCATTCCTACACAATTTCTATGCCAGGGCATGCAATTACCTTCATAAACCATTGTAGAAGAACACTTTAAAAAATCATGTATACTTTTTCGCCTATTCGAAATGGCAAGAAATTGAAAGTAAGCTGGTCACCTGTATCTTAAACTAAATGTTTTGATGCCAATTCCTTGGCTGCATTTTACACCTTTCATAACGGAATCAGAATCTTTTTGTTATTTCAAGTGTTGGCCTATTTTCAGCAATGATTAGGATGGTACCACAATGTGCAACTTGACATCTCCTCCTCTTCTCTCATTCCAAGTCTCCCAGGGCCCAGCCATTTCACACAGGCTTGCTTTAGGCATTTATTAAATATGCACCTTCCAGTAGGGTTTAAAAACACCAACTAATCTCATCAGAGGCCAGAGACCTCCAGATATGTAAATCTACATCTGTTCCTCTTCAAAGGAAAGATTCTCCTGGATTACTCCAGGAGAAATGCATCCCACCCGGATGTAGCCACTGAACCAGAGAAAAAGAACTCCCATGGCAAATGTGCCACCTCAAACTCTCCAAGATCCAACGACAATGAAATTACACTTAATGTAATTCTCTGTTAGCTTTAAGAAGCAATTAAGTAAAAGGCAGTACAGTACTTGCCGTAGGCTGTTGGTTCCAACAGGGGCTGATGGAAAAAGGCACAATTTTAAAACTGGTAACGCTAGTTTTAACATATGGATGAACTGTAAGTGGCTGCTCCACTACATTGTTGTAAAATAGCAGGCTCCCTTAACAAGCAGAAAATCCCCAGGTTTTTTTTTTTTTTTAAAGCGTGCTGTAGATATTTGCAAATGAAAGGGCAGGGGTAAGAAAACTGACTATTAGCTTGTTCAGCTAGGTTTTTTCCCCTTCAGTCCCCCGCAACTCCAGCTCCCTCCCCTTCCCCCCATACTTAGAGGTAACACAAAACAATTTAACAAGGATGATTCAAAGCTATTTCAGGCAACTGAGATTTCAGTTTGGGACTACAAAACAAGATATATCGGAATAGGAAAAGACTTCTTAAATCATCCAGCATCTCACCTTGCCCAAGCAAAACCTAGCCCTTCAAAACATTTTGTCTCTGATTCTGGTCAATCTGGTGTGAAGAATTTTTCTCTTCACTACGACATGTTCTGTACTATGTAATGTGACTTTTAGTGATCCAGTGGCACTAGAGTTCTGCACTTATTTCAAAAAGACAAGTTAAATAAACGCAAGTTTGCTTTTCAGAAATTAAGATGAAATCTAATTAAGCGTCCCTCACTCAGTACTATCCTGCAAGTTAACTAGATACATGTATCACATCCAGTATTTGATTTGGTCACATGCAATATTCCCTTTTTTCTATTATCCCACTTCAAAGTTTTCACTTTGAATATCTTTGAATACCTTGCGTAAACTAGTAATTTTGAGGCTGAAATAATAATAATGCTCTTTTGTTATGGGATAGTCTATATAGCCATAGTTAAAAAGTAGCCTTGGAATAAAGAAAATAATTTAGTTGTTTAATCATTTGCTCAAGTTTTTAGCCTTTATCTTTTTAAAAAATATTCTCAGGTTCTGAAAAATTACTTGCCTGATAACAAGGGTTGTACATTATGGATTTTATCTAACTAGAAGAGGCTGATATGATAAGTTTAATATGCTTGAGCCGTATAAAAAGCTCTCCTTTTTATGATTAAAGGGTTGTACTGAATTTTTTACACGCTTTAGAGGTAAAATATAGTAACTACAGAAGTCCAGGGGGAGAGACCCCAGAGACGGAAAGGACAGAGATGAAAAACTTTGTTTTAAAGAGAGTGAAAGAGCTATTTTAAATGATTTACACTAAAACTTTCAGATCTAATTAAGTGATACCATAAAAAGTGAAGCTCGTACGTACAATTAAGGCTTATATTTTTCTCACAGATAGGATCTGAGCGAGCTCTTTAAAAGTCAACATTATCTGTCATAACAGCAGTTCTACGTCTCACATTGCAAACAAATAGCACAAAAAAGGGGGGAAGATGAAACCAGGGATATGTGCAGTGTGAATGGAGTTTAAATCTTTTAATTAACACCCTCTGAAAAGCACACTCTTCTTCCACCAAACTAATAAAAAGTGTGAGTGTGGGGTCTTTGTTGCTGTTCAAGTCTTGCCTGTGCTCTAAGGAACTGAGAAAAGGCTAATCAGGGTTATTTAAAGCCACTTTCTACTTGCCAGGCTCCAAATATCTCATTAATTCACTCTTAGTTGGCATCATTGTCTGGTGGTGTTTGAAAATCACCAAAGAAACAAGGATTTCCCTTAATCCTGTCCATCAAAGGTAACTCTCTTGAAGATGATACTGTGTCCCTGGATTTAGTGTGCAGGATGCTGAAACAGAAGTGGGGGGGAGAGAAACTGTTACATTTTCATTGAGCCACAGATAACTGCAGAGTTTCCCCAGTACACCTGATAAAGGTAACAAGGGCATTCCTAATTAGGCCTGGAGTTGACAAAACTGATTAGAGCTAAGCAGTAATCCACGAGAAACCAGTTACTGCTTGTAGCTATTGACTGGGTTGGAGTTACTCCCAGTTTACACTGTCCAAGCAAGAGGTGACCGTTAAATATTTTTGTTGTCACTGGTGCCTTATCCAAGTCACATCCTGGAATCTTTCAAACAGAATAGAACTAATTGCTACAATTGAAGAAAAACTCACACCAGCTATCAGCTATTGTGTTCCTTTAGCTCAACAATAATTTTTGCCTTCTGGTCCAGAGTAAATGTTAAGTGATTTTATTTTCCCTTGCTAAAGGAATCCCCCGAACTGTCCCATGGCCTCTATCATTTCCCCCTTTTTTCCTATGCCAAACCTTCCTTTTGAAATAACAGAATGGGATTCAGTGTCACTTCTCCAATGGTTGCCACTGCTGGCCTTTGGCTGACTAGTGTGGCATCCTCCTGCATTGGCTGGCCTTCAACAGTTCCAACTGTTTATGGAGCCACTCATAAATAGCCCCAGTTCCCTTTTATTTCTAATCAAACAAACAAACAAAAAATGATTTGGTTACAGGGGAAGTGCTGACACAGCCAATAAAAGCCGTGGCTGTTAGCCCAGCATCACAAACACTTTTAAAATGCAGAGTTTTTAATCAATTTGTCCCCTGATATTTTATGTTATTTGTTTTGCACTGTATAATTTTGCCATCTGACCCCTTAAGGTTGTAATTACATATAAAACGAATAAGGTTAAAAAAAGATCATGTGAAAATACCATTGCAGAGTTGCCCCTTAGAATACCAGAGAGCTGGAACTGCAGTACATATGATACCATGGGTGTTTGTTAAGGATGGTTGAACTAAAAAGGGTTCAGCGCTTTCGTTATCCAAAGTGCCTCCAAACGTCTCTGCATCTCTTTACTCTAGAAATGAGATTGACAATCTTCCTGAGTCAGGCTCTCTTAGGAAATTTCCATTATCTTCTGTTTCTGAACAAGGCAGAAACTCGACAAGAACAGCCTTTTCTTAGAAGAGTTTGGTATTGGCCGTTCCTGAAACTATGGGAGACCCATGGTACTCCCAAACATAGAAATTCTGTTGGCCTTAATAATACTGGTATTATTGTAATACTGGTATCATACAGGAACTAGTCTGTCCACTCCTAGCCCTCACCTTTAACAGTATGTGCTTGCCCATAATCTTGTGATGTTCTATGGAAACCTCTTGTGAAATGGGGCAGGATTCCCAAGCAGGACTATGGTGTTGGGATTTCTAGCCTTCTACCTCAGAAAACAAGGAAGCCCCACTGGCTTCAAGTGTTCAGTTCCTGATTGCGCTGGAATGTTTAAAATGTATTATTTTTTCTTTATTTGATTTTTGCTTTTGACAGAAGGGGAGTTCACTCATGCTTCCAGAGTTAGATGTGGGTGGAAGCAGTTTTTCCTTGTGATATTTGGATGAGAGGTCTTATTACTGCTCCAAGGAGTGAGCACCAGGTCTCAAATCACTAGCAGGGAGAAGAAGTGGGAAAGGAAATAAGACAGGCATACCCAGTTGAAGGGGTATCCCCAAATAAAGAGGTGCAGCTATTAACCTGCTGGGTCAGGTCCTGAAAAATCCCACTGCCTTTATTAGAGCTGAATCAGAAGCTTCAAAAGTAAAACATTAGAAATATTTTTATAAGGCTTTTCAGAATGTATGGCTTGATTAACAGATCACTTAATATTTTCATCACAAGTGAAGAAGGCAGAATACAGAATGAGGTCTCCCAGCTAGCTTGAAAGGTGGTTGGTTATTTATTTCAAAATTTCTCACACACCCCTAAATTCTGAAGGTATTTGAAAAGTAGCAAGGGAAGAGCATATGTGTTTGTGCGATAATACAAATATGTACACTGCAAATGACAGAACTACCGAGATAAAATGAGAATCTTGTCTGCAGATCACTGTACATAATGAGAGGTTCTTTGTATGTTAGTGGACACTTTATATTATTTTATATTAGAGAGCTACTTACTACCAGCGCTGTGGTTGGGAAACACCAGTGATTCTTTGGATAATTAAAAGATGGGCAGCAGATTGCCATTAATGAGATTTGGCTTCCACAAAATGAGGCTCTCCTGGTGTGTGGCTCGGTAAGTCAGTTAAGAGAATCAGACCTCCCCTTAGATGAAGGGAATCTGCACAGATCAAATCGAAGTAAATCTAAAAGTAATCCGCTGTATAAAGGAATGAGCTTTTTACAATTGTATTTCTGAGTGTACACAGGGGGTCCTTGAGGGTTTTGTAACCACAAAGATGTCATTCACTTGAACTGGGACTTTGCAAGTAACAAATAGCTAGAAGAGAAACAAGGATTTAGTTTTAAGGTCTGCTTTCAAGGATGTTACTTAAAAAATGAATTAAAAGGCCATTCTTTTCCATGCTTGAGTCATACAGTAATGACTGCAAATATTCACTATACTTTAACATTACCACCTTAATTTTTATGATGAGACTATTCATCTATTTTAAGGCCAGGGGAGACCATTAGATCATCTAATCTGACCTTCTGTAACTGGTTATCACCCAATTCCTTTAACCTTATCCAGCCATTTTCATCCTCCAAGCCTTTAAAGGCTAAAAACATGTAGGTCCAGATTCATCTTTGATAACTTCAATTGAGTTACAGCAGGAATTTGGCCCTAAGTGCCTCGTTATCGAACAAAGAATCACTTTGCTTGAGGTAACTTGACCATCTGGAGAAATATATAGCTGAAGCCTTCCAGAGAAGAGATCCTAGAGTTCACAATCCAAAGAGTAGCTAATAGGACCCAGTTCACTCCCTACTGTATATTTTGCAAATATCGGGACCATCTTTGCAACCACTCTACACAGATCCATAGATTCCAGTCCAGAAGGGACCATTGTAAAATCATCTAGTCTGACCTCCTGTATAACATAGGCCACAGAACATCCACAAAAGAATTCATAGAGCAGATCTTAGAGGAAAAAAAGCCTCCAATCCTGAATTTAAAATAGTCAGTGAAGGAGAATCCACCATATTCTTGGTAAATTGTTCCAATGGTTAATTACTCCCACTGTTAAAAATGTTATTTCCACTCTGAAATTGTCTAGCTTGAATTTCCAGTCATTAGATCATGTTAGACCTTTCTCGGCTAGACTGAAGAGCCCATGATTAAATATTTGTTCCGTACATAGGGAATTATAGACTGTTACCAAGTCACCCCTTGGTGACAGTCGTTTGGGGTCCATTCGAGACCAGTGAGGGGTTGTGTCACCACTTGTCCTGCAACCCTGAATCACAGAATATCACGGTTGGAAGGGACCTCAGGAGGTTCCAGTCCAACCCCCTGCTCAAAGCAGGACCAACCCCAACTAAATCATCCCAGCCAGGGCTTTGTCAAGCCTGACCTTAAAAACTTCTAAGGAAGGCGATTCCACCACCTCCCTAGGTAACCCATTCCAGTGTTCACCACCTTCCTAGTGAAATTGTTTTCCTAATATCCAACCTAAACCTCCCCGACTGCAGCTTGAGACCGTTACTCCTTGTTCTGTCATCTGGTACTACTGAGAACAGTCTAGATCCATCCTCTTTGGAACCCCCTTTTAGGTAGTTGAAAGCAGCTATCAAATCCCCCCTCGTTCTTCTCTTCTGCAGACTGAATAACCCCAGTTCCCTCAGCCTCTCCTCATAAATCATGTGCTCCAGCCCCCTAATCATTTTTGTTGCCCTCCGCTGGACTCTTTCCAATTTTTCCACATCCTTCTTGTAGTGTGGGGCCCAAAACTGGACACAGTACTCCAGATGAGGCCTCACCAATGTCGAATAGAGGGGAATGATCACGTCCCTCGATCTGCTGGCAATGCTCCTACATACAGTCCAAAATGGCATTGGCCTTCTTGGCAACAAGGGCATACTGTTGACTCATATCCAGCTTCTCGTCCACTGTAACCCCTGGGTCCCTCTGTATCCTATCCCTACCCTCCAGTGTATATACGACTCCTCCCAGTTTAGTGTCATCTGCAAACTTGCTGAGGGTGCAATCCATGCCATCCTCTAGATCATTAATAAAGATATTGAACAAAACTGGCTACGGGACTGATGCTTGGGGCACTCCGCTTGATACCGGCTGCCAACTAGACATGAAGGCATTGATTACTGCCCGATGATCTAGCCAGCTTTCTATCTACCTTATAGTCCCTTCATCCAGCCCATACTTCTTTAACTTGCTGGCAAGAACACTGTGGGAGACCGTATCAAAAGCTTTGCTAAAGTCAAGGAATAACACATTCACTGCTTTCCCCTCATCCACAGAGCCAGTTATTTCATCATAGAAGGTAATTAGGTTAATCAGGCAGGCATGACTTGTCCTTGGTGAATCCATGTAGACTGTTCCGGATCACTTTCCTCTCCTCTAAGTGCTTCAGAATTGATTCCTTGAGGATCTGCTCCATGATTTTTCCAGGGACTGAGGTGAGGTTGACTGGCCTGTAGTTCCCCAGATCCTCCTCCTTCCCTTTTTTAAAGATGGGCACTACATTAGCCTTTTTCCAGTCATCCAGGACCTCCCCCCGATCGCCACGAGTTTTCAAAGATAATGGCCAATGGCTCTGCAATCACATCCGCTCACTCCTTTAGCACCCTCGGATGCAATGCATCCGGCCACAGGGACTTGTGCTCATCCAGCTTTTCTAAATAGTCCTGAACCACTTCTTTCTCCAAAGAGGTCTGGTCACCTCCTCCCCATACTGTGCTGCCCAGTGCAGTAGTCTGGGAGCTGACTTTGTTCGTGAAGACAGAGGCAAAAAAAGCATTGAGTACATTAGCTTTTTCCACATCCTCTGTCACTAGGTTGCCTCCCCCATTGAGTAAGGGGCTCTCTGACCTTTTTCTTATTGCTAACATACCTGTGGATGCCTCACACTGCTTTGCTACTGTGGCTCCCAAGCTAGGATGCTCACAACCGCCCTACATGCATGCAGATACCCTAAGTGTGTGCGTGCTAAACATTGCTGGTTTAACATCTCTGACCCCAGCAGCCTCCCTACTGACCCACAGCCCCACTTTGGATTCCATCAGCCTTGGTTACAACCAGCAAGGTGATCTCAACACACTCCCGGTCCCAGATTTTCCCATACCATGTGCTCTGCAATGTCTAGCCCTCTCCTGGACAGTTCAGAGAAACAATAAGGTCCATTTGTTCCTCTAGAGATACAAAATCTTATTAATTTAACTACGTTTAACCCTTCCATTTAAACACAGCACTGAGATGGTTTATAGTAAAAATAAAGCAAATTTATCAACAATGGGATATAGGTCACATGATGCCAAGTCAAGGAGTAAAGGTAGAAAGGGTTACAAGAAAACAAAAGTGAAAACATGCATCTAAAAGTCTAAAACTTAATCTAGCAATGTACAGGCTTTATTTAAGATGTTTCTCACACCTATATTCAGTTCTCAGAAGCTTCAACCCCTTCTTGGTTGAAGGACCTATCTACCACAGAGCCTCTTGTGTCTGTCTAGTGATGGATACCAAATATGGCTTCTGTCCTTGCTTATATCTTACAAAGTTCAATGAACTTGTTTCAAGAGTCAGGATGACCTCCTGTTCTTCCCTTCCTGTGGGATTCCCATCCTCCCTGTATGATTTCTATGTAAATAGGGCTTGCATTGTTTCTGATGCTACCAAGCTTAGTTTATGTAGAAGACAGGTAGATAGCGGCAATATTCGCTCCTCTCTGAGCAGACTATACAGCCTAGTATCAATGAATATCTATAATTTCTTACATAGTGTTAATATATACATTTCACAATGATATTAGTCACCAGTGTGTCATTAGCTCACTCTATACACTTTTATATTGTAATATTGTACACAATCAATTGATTCCATTGTTTGTCAACTGAGGTTCAGCCCCCGTCTTTATTGACCAATAAACCTTAGAAATGCATTCTTTGAAAAGTAAAACCCACACCAAGCTTCTCTCGCCTACTGGATGTAGATGTCATGCTGTCTTCTCCCCAGCTTGGTAATGTGAGGTTTGCCTCCACGTGTTAGCTTCATGGGTCTGTTTATGTGATATTCTAATACATTCTCATTGTCTTTCAAGGTACCTTGGAAAAAACTCCTAGGTGGGGAAAACGCATTCCTTTGTCTAGTGCCGACCTGTTTACCAACTCCCCCCTTTATGACATACACTTTAGTCATAATTCCAGCATATTCCGTAACTCTTAATACTCACTACATACTGTGACAAAGTTCCTCCTCTACCTCGGTGGGTCCTGCGCTTATTGGCGGATTTTTGTTTGCCTCAGAGATCTTCTCCTCTGGTAGAACCCACAGTCCAGATCAACTCCTCCTGTGTCTGATAAGGAGTTGGGAGTTTTGGGGGGAACCCGGGCCCGCCCTCTACTCTGGGTTCCAGCCCAGGGCCCTGTGGATTGCAGCTGTTTAGAGTGCCTCTGGAACAACTGCACGACAGCTACAACTCCCTGGGCTACTTCCCCATGGACTCCTCCCAACACCTTTTTTATCCTCACCACAGGATCTTCCAGCAGTACGTCCTCTTACTCTCAGCTCCTAGTGCCTCTTGCTCCCAGCTTCTCACACGCAACCTCCTTCCACAGCTCCTCCCCTCTCACTGACTAACTGGGAGGCTTTTAACTAGTTCCAGCCAGTCCTTGATTGGCTTCAGGTGTCCCAATCAACCTCCCTGCCTTCTGGAAAGTTCTTAATTGGCCCCAGGTGTCTTGATTAACCTGAAGCAACTGCCATAACGTATCAGGGATTTGTTTAGCCTGGGGCGAACATACTGGTTCCTTACCACTTTCCTATAGCCCTCTGGCCTTGCCCCGTCACAATACATGCATCACAAAAGAATATTAATGATGAGTGAGTTATTAGTTTTCAAATGATACCGCACAGGGCATATTTTTGTAAAAAGATTATTACAATAGCGTGTAAGGTGACTATCCTTACCTTCTCTTTGTTAAGCTAAATAGATTTTAGCTCCTTGAATCATTATAAGGCCTGTTTTCTAATCCTCTTCTCTGAACCCCCTCCAGGTTATCAACATCCTTCTTGAACTGTGGACACCAGAACTGAACAAAGTATTCCAGCAGTGATCACACCAGTGCCAAATACAGAGGTAAATAACTTCTCTATTCATATTTGAGATTCTCCTGCTTATGCATTGAAGGAGTGCATTAGCCCTTTTGGCCACAGCATAACATCGTGAGCTTACATTCAGCCGACTATCCACCATGACCTCCAAATCTTTTTCAGTCACTGCTTACAGGAGGGAGTCCCTTGTCATATAAGCATAGTCTACATTCTTTGTTCTTAGATGTATACATTTACATTTAGTCTTATTAAAACACATTGTTCGGCTGAGTCCATCTTATCAAGCAATCCAGATTGCTTTGCATCAGCAACCTGCCCTCTTCATTATTTACCACTCCCCCAATTATTGTGTCATCTGCAAACTTTCAGTGATGATTTTGTTTTCTTCCAGGTATTGATAAAAATAGTAAATAGCATAGGGCCAAGAACTGATCCCTGTGGGGCCCTATTAGAAACACAACTGTTCAATGATGATTCCCCATTTACAATTCCATGTTGAGACCCATCAGTCAGCCAACTTTTAATCAATTGAATGTGTGCAATGTTAATTTTATAGTTTTACTCTTGAAACTTCCTGTGAGTTCTGTCCACAGAATGGGACCCACAAAATGTTAATGTTTCTACCTTCATTATTGTTGTGGCAAAGCTGAGACAGGCTGAGTTTTGGGAAGATTGTTAAGATTAAATGGGGAGGTCGCTGGGGATGAAACCATAGGCACCGACTCTGTGGGTGCTTCGGGGCTGGAGCCCCCAGGGGGAAAAATTGGTCCCCCAGCCCCCCCGCGCCCCACTAAGCCGGGGGGGGGGCATGGGGGAAAGCGCAGCGGCGGCGCCTCGGGAGAGGGGTATGGGGAGGACGCAGAGCTGGGTCCTTCACCTCCTCCCCACACCCCTCCCCCGAGGCACCATCGCTGTGCTTCCCCCCGCCCCCACCCCCCGCCAGGCTTGCCACCCACCGAACAGCTGATGGGCAGCGAGCCTGTGAGCTAAGAGAAGCGGCTTGGTGGAACGTGGAAGTGGAGGTTAGCTGGGCACGGGGGGGCTGGTGGGGAGCTGCCAGTGGATGCGGTGCATTTCCTCTCCCCTCTCCCTCGCAGGCTTGCAAGCCTGTGTGTGTGTGGGGGTGCGTGGATGCAGCGCACCTGGGGGAGGAGGTGGGGGTGGGGATTTGAGGAAGGGGTGGAATGGGGGCGGGGCCAGGGGTGGAGTTGGGGTGGGGCCAGGGGTGCGAGCACCTATGGATGAAACATTAGCATCCAGACAATAAGCCCATTAGGCAGCCTGCCTAAACTTTAAGAACAACCACAAATTTAGATGAACTCCTTCAATAAGAGCCCATCCTATAGTTCATAGAACCTCCTCAGTTTTACACATTGAATTCAATGAGACTTCACTGGCATGGCAAGCTATACAAGTGTTGCTAAAGTGAAAGTAAAAATCTCTGATATCCTTCAGAGAGGGATACGTACAACCCAGACAGGATATGATTACACACTGTTGTATAGTACAGCACCTTCCTTAGCATACCTGCACACACAATCTCACGTATTGAACATCTGGGGCCGCATTAGATTTTCTGCTGGAACCCCATTCATTTTAGTGGAGTGACAGCAGGGAAGAATCTGGTCCAAGGTCTTTGGAGTCCTTTTCTTCTATTAAAGCCCTAACACTGGGCAAGATAAAGATGAGTATGAGCTATCAACTCTCATGCTTTAGGGCTTAGGCCAACAGCTAACTGCATGGGTTAGGAAAATTTCCTGCATATGCCTGTGATTACATCATTGTCCCTCATGTGGAGTGTACAACTTTCCTCTGACTCATCTGATAATGATCGCTGTTTGAAACAGGAAATCAGACTACATGGGCCTTCCATCTGACCCAAGGTGACAGATCCTAATTTCCTAAGCACATACAACATATTCAGAAGAGGACCTCGGAAATGAGAGACAGATTTGGCATCTAAAACCCCTTCATCACCTTTTCAGGTTACTTCATGGTTGCTTTTTGATGACAGACTTGGTTGTAATTTGGGAGATTCTAAAGTTTAAAGCCATGCCTTTAGTTCTGTCCCTTTGGCATTACTTCCAGCTCTATAGATAAGACGATTAACAACTCTCTACCTTAGTGTGCTTATCAGCAAAATGGAGATGAAGACTAATGCTTGTTGTGCGCTAGTTAATTGGGTTGTGCAATCGTTAATTAATTCTTTAAAGTGCTTTGAGATCCTTGGATCCTATTTTGACTTTATTTCTAGTGGGTTAAAAATACAGAACCAAAGAAATATATTTAGGAAATGTATTTTAATTACAGGGACTTCAGTGTCCTTTTTCAGGTTGCTGAAATGCTGAAGAGACTGGTATTTTGATATATAACATACGCTATCGCTGATAGAGGGGTCAATAGTTGCATGCCTGCTCTACCCATTGAAAGCTCTTGTTTCCCTTCCACTCTTCTGTTTAGAGGACTCTTCCCCATTTCTATGGTTCATTCCCCAGTGGCATGAAAATTACAATAAAAAGGCAATGCTTTCACTTGCCTATGTTTATGACTGGTGCGTCACTGGTTAATATTTCTGAATTTTAATTAAAAAGTTCAAATGGGAATATTGGCTGCTAAGGACCTGGTTTTAATCTAAGAAATATTCCCATTAATAGGAATCCTAATTAAAGCATCCGTTAAAAGTCCATAACATTAAGCTAATGGAGAGAATTGAGAAGGGTTCAATTAGAATTTTTTCCCCATGTAAAATTAACATTATTGACTTTTAACAAACGTCTTAACTAACCATTGTTATTCATAGAAGGGTTGGAAAAAATTAAAGCCAGATTCCAATTGTGACAGGTTTAGAGCCAGTGGAGAGCTCAGCCTTGTTAGAAATGCATCAAAACCTACCCAAAATAAATTCTTCATTTAGTTGCATGATTCTTTGATTAGAAAATTAAATTCATAGTTTCCCCATTAAAGTATAACCTTTGGCCACTCTTTAACAGTGCTGTATTTTCTACAGTGTATTTCTGGAGAACAAAGTACAGCAGCAACTGGCAAAGTTTCTGAAAATACTAGGAGGAGGGTTCCAAGGAGCCAAAATCATTATTTTTGCATGGAGTGTTTCATACCAAACACAAACGCTGGGGGGTCTTGACTGAACTCCTATGCCCTCCTGCAGTTCGTGCCTATGATATTTTACACAGCTTTGGCTGAAACAATATGTTGGATAGGGAAGTTCTCACTTATTGAGGGGTTTGGACTGCACTTGTTAACAAAAATGAGCACATTTAGTAAGCCCAATGAATTTAAAAGGCTTCATCCCATTTTGCTTCTGCAATCTACCTTTTATATGGTTTGCTTTCTATAGTCAGGACACACTTTGCACTATGCGGTTTGAAATCTAGAGGAAACCCAAGTCCCAAATTAATATAAAACTAACCACAAATAAGAGTTCCATGGCTGAATAGGTCGGCGGGAGTTGCAATTAATGAGACTTGGCAGTGGCTTTTGCCAGCATGCTGTCATTGAAATATGTGCGCTCACACACATACACACACAGTAGTAGCACTGTAAGAGACATGTTCCATTAATCAAACTAGTTTTCTTTTACCCAATTCCAGTTTCAAGGCCATTCTCCTATTGGAAGGATTCCCACAGTCAGGTTTGGGCTTCTTTATAACAAATAACGTCATACTTCTGTACCCCTTCTCCCAGCTCCTCCCCCCATACTAGTGTAACAAAATCTTTCCTTACCTCCCTTTCTTGGATTCTTTTGCCCAAAAAAAGGCCAGATTTTTCGAAATCGGGTGCTTAAAGTTAAATACCTAAATCTATATATTCATGCTTCTAAATCAGAAGGATGATTTTTCAGGAATTGAGCATCTACATCTCTCATTTACTTCAACGCACCTCTTAAAACTCAGGTCATGCATTTTTGTGCCTAACTTTACGCATCCAAGTAATAAAATTATGTTCAGTTTATAGGTGACTTCAGTAATTGCTATAGACCAGTCCTGATTCCGCTGAGGTCAATGCTACCCCCACAGATTCCACTGGGAACAGTACTGAGCCCCTAACATTAAGGACTGCTTGCTGTCTCTATCTGATGCCAGCCATCCCTGCAGACCTCAAGATTCACAAGTTAGGAGTTCCCCTAGGTGCGCAGTGTATCTTGTGGGCTCCTTTTAGTAGAATTTCTGCCATACTGAATTTGGGGTTTCTTGGATCACAGCTCTGCACTCTTATAGGGCTACAAAGCACCTTGAATCATTACTGACTATTAATGATACCCTCATTTAATATACTCCCTAAGGCCAGCTCTGTTACATAGTATGATCACTGCATGGTGCATCATCTGAAATTTCCAAGTGGGCTTCAAGTGTCACCCAACGCAATATAATGATGAAATATGGAAGTCATACAGCAGGGATAACTATGGCAAGGTCTATGTCAAGAGAAATGCTCTTAACTATCATGCTGAATACAGATAGAAAAAAGCACTTTGGGCCAGCAATGCAACTTGAGACACAGAGTAATGGGAAAAACCCCTTGAACTGGAAACTTTGCCCCAGAGGTTCCCCAGTTTTTCATTCTGCACCCTACTTGGGTAAGAGATGGAGACAAGACACTTGATGGGAAGGTCTCTGAGTTACTAGAGAATTCGTTCCCAGGTCTGGCTGGTGGGTCTAACTGATGCCATATTTGGAGTCAGGAAGGAATTTCCCCCCGGTCAGATTGGCAGAAACCCTGAGGGGTTTTTGCCTTTCTCTGAAGCATGGGGCACAGGTCACTTGCAGGTTAAAACTAGTGTAAATAGTGAATTCTCTGCAATTTGAAGTCATTAAACCATGATTTGAGGACTTCAGTAACTCAGCCAGAGGTGAGGGGCTCTATTCCAGGAGTGGGTGGGTGAGGTTCTGTGGCCTGCGATGTGCAGGAGGTCAGACTAGATGATCACAATGGTCCCTTCTGACCTTAAACCTGACACGCATGATCCCCCTTCACCACGCTACTGATTTCTATAAATATATCCTAGTGCCGAACCCCAGGAAGTGATATACAGTCCACTGATAGCCCATGGGCCACAGTTTGAGAATTGCTGACTTACCCCAAACCTCTCCCTTTCCTGTATGCTCTCCCCAGCAGAATTGCTGAAACAGGAACCTCCAGGTATACTAGAGGTTGCCATCATCTTCATTCAGCCACTTGAGCTGGAGGTCACTTCTAAACTTACATTGTGTACTTAAATATGGATTCTATTCCAATACCTGTGAGTATTCCTACTATTCCTTTAGCGTGCAAAGATCTAACTTTATATAATGCCAGTCCTCCCTTCTGCCTAACCCCTCCTCTTCCACACCCCCCCCCCCCCCGGGTTCTCTCTTTTGCCCGTCCCTATTCATGAATGTCTTCTCTTATTTTAGTACTGTTACCTCCACCCCAACATGTTATGTCTATGTAGTATTGTATGATTTTGTATTGTCTGCTTTGGCAAGTTATAAAATTGCATAATACCCTAGTTCTACTGGAAATCCCATGAAGCGTGTGGTATTTGGAAAAACATACAATTTTTTTTACATCTTCTACCTTTTGTATTTTTCATTGTCTGTTTCTTTATGAAAAAAGAAATCATCCCTCCCCTCAAAAGTAACAGAACTAAAACAAAATAAGAAAGAAAAACTTGTAGCACCTTAGAGACTAACAAATTTATTTCAGCATAAGCTTTTGTGGGTTAGTACCCACTTCATCGGATGCATCCGATGAAGTGGATACTAACCCACGAAAGCTTATGCTGAAATAAATTTGTTAGTCTCTAAGGTGCTACAAGTTTTTCTTTCTTATTTTCGTTTTGCTGACACAGACTAACATGGCTACAACACTGAGAACTAAAACAGTCGGCTAATAACGCCCTTTAAAAATATGTTGATGTCATGACTCTTCTATTGCAATGGAGAAACAAAAGCAGACTGAGTTTTCTAAAGGGAGGGGAAGAGTGCAGATACCAGAATCATTGTTACAATTACAAGTAACAGGCCAGATCCTCAGCTAATGAAAATCTCTGCAGCTGCAGCTCCATTGATTCAAACCAATCTACACATGTAGCAGTTCATATTTTTCCACAAGTATTCAGTAAGCAGACATGTCAAAAAATCCAAATCAAGCCTTCCGAGGCTAAGGGTGGATTATAAATGAAACTGGGGCAGGGAGGGGGGCTGTTAGTGGCCTTTAAAAGGTACATATTTCCCTCTAGCGTTCAGGGCTATAACTACTGTTGACTGCTAGCCTCCTCCTCCAAGGTGGCTAGTGGCACTTGAATTGCTTAAGAGAGGGGGAGGGAGCGTTAAGGTCACAGTAGCTGTTGTAGCCTTTGTCTCGTACTCAGCTGAGTAATTAGAGAGCACGGCCATGGGGCCTGATGCTTTCTGCCAACCCATCATTTAGCGTCATGCTGACAAATGTCCCGGAACAAAAGGTGTACTTTTTAAAAACAGAAATTAAACATGGAGATTAGCCTAGTGTATCTGTGAAGGAGTATATAATAATTGCTGTTACAGGACAACTGCCAGCACAGACTACCAATAAGTACCTTGTTGTTCAGAGCTCCCTTGTAATAAAAGGGTCCTCTTTACAGTTATATTACCCTCTAAAAATACACATCTCTCATTGCTACCGCATCCAAGTACTAGCCTAAAACCCGTAGACCCAGCAGTTAGCTTGTAAGTAAAACATTTTAATACTTAAGAATCTGGATAGATGTGTATCAGGAACCCATTACTGTAATATCTGAATTCCTCCCAAGAAAGAACTAAGCCAAAATGGGGTCTCACAAGGGGACACTATTTTTTTCCTTTCTCCCTAGGAGATTGATTGTTTTTTCAGAGAGCGAGCGAGCGAGAGACAGACAGCGCACCTTGCTATTTTTTCCTGCTTAGGAAAGGTAAGCCTAATGAAGAGACATGTAAGCTTTTAAGAGAGTAATGATGATAACTTTTATATCCTAAGTATCAGAGGGGTAGCCGTGTTAGTCTGAATCTGTAGAAGCGACAAAGGGTCCTGTGGCACCTTATAGACTAACAGAGGTATTGGAGCATAGGCTTTCGTGGGTGAATACCCACTTCTTCGGATGCAACCACTGCTTGCATCCAAAGAATTGGGTATTCACCCACGAAAGCTTATGCTCCAATACCTCTGTTAGTCTATAAGGTGCCACAGGACCCTTTGTCGCTTTTATATCCTAAATACTAATGGTTTATAATTGTATAAGTCATCAATGGACAATGTTATTAACAACAACGCACTTATGTTATTGATCATCCAGGAAGATTGGAATTTTAAAAATCATACAATACACCACTGATCTAATTTCTATCACTGGGAGACCATCTTAACTTTCTGCCATTTCATGTTGACAGGAGACTAGATTGTGGCTGCCTTTTCTTTTCTTTCCTTTTCGGTGGCACTTTTGGTCACGTGAAGAAAGTCTCTCTTCTTGCTATAGTGATTAAAAGTGCAATATTTTCTGTTCCTATCAGAAATGCAGCAGACAATAATTCCAACATTTTAAAAGATGCCCCAACAACTAGCCCCTCTCCCACTGCAAACCAGCACAAGTTTCCATAAAGTGATGCATATGACTGATATTAGAATAGGTGGGAATTCATGAGATACCTACCCATCTTGCAGTCAAAACAGTAGTGTCTGAATGTCAACACAGAGCTACATAGTGCAATCTATTTGCATTACAGTAGGGCCTAGCAGACCTAGTCACAATGGCTTCTAGGTGCTGAACAGCCAGAGTACGATAGGAAGAGGTGCAAAGGGATGATAATTTAGGGCCCAATCCAGCATATACAAAGTAGAGCTGTCAGATATAGAAAAAGCAACAAACTAAATTGTTAAAGCATATTACTGTACCTAGCTGCCGTGTTCTGTGAAGCTCCATCTGATTTATGCAAATATTCAAACAGCTAATCTGCATACATATACTTTTCATATAACCATAAACTTCCATTTAAAAAAAAGTGTGGATGTATTGCTGGTGAAAGGTGTTGATTGGACAGCCCTGGTATATGAAGCCCTTTGTTTATCTACTGGGCAGCAGGAGGATGAGCTTCTCACAGACAATGACATGCCAGCCTACTTCAACCCACATCATGGGTGGACTTCCTTTAGGAGTGACAAAAATAATCTCTTTGGCCCAGAATCCCTTTCTGTATTCCATGGAGTTTTCCCTTTCCTTCTGTGTCCTCTCAGTGAGATTTTATCTAGGCTGCTTGCAGGCATGACTGGGCCGCCAAATGCATGAATGTTGCATGAGATACATGAAAGTTGGCAAGTCTGACATTGTCTGAACACGCCGGGCCAAACGGTGCCCTTATTTACCCCCCTACACAACTCCACAAAGTCTGAGAGAATGCATGGATGTAAGAACAGAATCTGGCAACAGTCTTTGCCTTTGTGCTGAGATATAGGGGAACTGGAGGATAGGATATGGATGATGGTATTTCTGACTCATTTAGGGTGCACTCTTCCTCCTGCTGAAATTAATGAGAATTTTGCCATTGACTTCAGTAGGAGCCAGTGCAGGTCCCTAGTCAATGAAGCTGAATTATGGCAGTCTGAATGTTTCTGAACCATTGAAAATCTAGAGTCTGATCCTTTTAGTAGAAAGGAGTCTATTCTAATCAATACCTGATAAGGAAATGACTGTGCTGAAAATAAATTTCCTGTGGCCTGCATTATACAAATTCTTAATGTACAATGAAATCCTCTTAGTGTTGTCAGTGAATAGATGTATCCTGTGTATAGCACCAAATGGTCCAATTTTAACACATCCTAAAAGGTATAGATTATTAATCAGCTTGTATTTAAGGGTCAAATTCTTTAGTCTTTACATGCAAATGGGAGCTTCACCTAGAAGAGTTTCAGTTTTGCAATTTGATGGCACTGTTTTGGCACTACCATCAGTCCAACTGTACAGACCTCCGCAGGAGAGAAAAAGAACGACTAATACATGCTAGGAACCTCTGTGTTCCTTGTGCACATAGAACTCCCACTGAAATTAATGGGAGTTCTGGGAGCCTGAAAACTGCAGACTAGGATCTTTACAAACCACCAAGTAATATAGGCTTTCATGGGCCAAAAAGTCATCCCTAGGGTACCTTTACTGACTACAATGGAGTTAAACTTGGGATGGATTTGGCCCCATGAGTCTAGTGATGTGGAGCTTGCTATGAGGTCATCATCTTCTTTCTTGCATACAACATGGAAGTTCACTGAACACAAACAAATAATGATGGCTGTGTTGAGGGAGGTAGAGGTTTCAGCAGCAACTGGGGGAAAACAAGGAAATCGGATTTTGAGCTAAAGAACACATTGGTTTTACCCATGGATTTTAACAATACATATATCGGGAACCATGTAACTAATCATGTAGTTCCTTTACCTACCTTAAACTCTCGGTGGTGTGCTTTAAGAGTACTCATGCTGTCAGCTGATCTTCCCTACTTACCATAATAATTAATGTACAAACAGTGCTCAGAGGGACTGACTCCAAAGCCGCAGAGGGGAAGAAGAAAGAAAGCATTTGAAGAGGATTCCTCTCCCACCCCCACCCCCATCCCCAAATAAATAAAGATGTATTTGGAAGCGGTATCAAATGTCTAAAACTGAATTTAATGACCACATTTTGACAGAGCTTTTGTTTTCTGTTGAATTATGCAGTATTATCTGCATCTCTAGTTTACTAATGCGAGAATTGGCATAGGGTGGAGAAGGGGTTGAAAATATGCTTTTCATCCACAGAATTTAATGAATTTGCACCGAGTTGTTAGTTGGAAGAGACTCAGCCCCCATTCCCAAAAACTACAGCATGGAACAAAAAAGATACATAAACCATTCATTCATTTCTCTTTACTAGTCTGAAGCACTGTTCATATAAGGGGGCTTTCAGTCCTTTCCACTTGAGCCAGTCCTACTGGACCAACTGAGGCACAAATGATTCAGTGTGTCCCCACTAGTCATGCTGAATTGGTTTAAGTTTTGGCCCTTGTCCACATTGGCGTTGCTCTGTTCCAATGCCCTCTGGGTGCATACCTCACAGTTCTCTAGGGACCTATTCCATTACTCTGATTACGTCTTGGCTTTGCTCACCAAGATCTCTCACACATCATCTTCTGACTTCTTCACCCAGTGAACCACAGCTCGTTGGCCAGCTTCGTCTCCTGATCTGACTAAACATTTAGGGTTCACTGGACAAAAACCTATGCCTGGTGACTTAACTCTTTTGGCTGTGAGCGTTAGAGTGGGGAAAAGCAATGACATTAGTGGAAGCTTGACGCAGGAGATTCAAGGAATTTTCTTACGCACAGTTACACTATTTCTGGCACCCCCTGACTGCAGGGAAGGTGCCCACCTTCTCCTCCGACAGGCTCAGAGGAACTGGATCGACAAAGGGAACAAACATCACTCCGCCCTACATAATTCTCTAATGTAGATAAGGTCTTGGATTTGATAGACCAGTATTAGATGATAGACCACTAGAGTTAACAACAACTCAAGTTGTTAGTGCCGTTCTTCATACTCGTCCTGTTACCCAGGGCTTGACTTCTCTCTCTCAGCCGTCTTTGACCCTGCAAAGAGGATCTCAGCCGAATCATCAGGCTCCTGCAAGTTTGGCAGTCTCTGCTCTCAAACCTCCCTGCTTGCATAGAACTCCATTAACCTCAGTGGGGCTCTGCATGAGCGTAAAGGCTACAGCACATTTATTCTGAAATTTTTCTGGTGATGAGCAGGACAGGTTGCCATAAAGAACAGCCACAGCTTCCGGTACAGTGAACTAATTACACAACTTCCATAAAATAATGAAACAAAAGGTAATTACACTGTTGCATGTATTACTGCTAACATGTTACCTCTTATCCTGATAACACTGTAGATAATTAGCTGAGGTCAATACACTGGAATTTTATTCCTTACGCATCTTTATGCCTCGCTATAAAAGGTAGAAAGAAGTTCTATGATGAATAAGTACTCTAGAAAGTTTATAAAAGATGCAACAGCTCAAGAGGCATAGGGACACAGGAGCTTCATCTGGCCAAGAGATCAAGTACCACCAACAAATGCTCTGTGATCGAAAACCTGATTAAATTTTTTCAAAGAAATCATTATTGGTGAGAAACTAATTGAAAGGCCTCCCTCCTGCCTGAGCTTTGGCAGAAAGAGAAGACTTCAAAGGCTTAAGGGGTGAGCTAATGTTTTCACACTTAAAACTGAAAAGCTGCAATCCTCATGTTTGTGTTTGTTCAGTACACACTTCTCAAATGTTGCCCCCTCATGCTCTAAATCGGCTAGGTTGAAGATCTAAACCTTGAATATAGAATGTACTTGATTTGGGGTGTATGGTGCTATTCTTCCATGCTGTGTGTGTCTCTATTCATGCACTTTCATTCTGTATACTTCACACTGATATATAGTAAACAATATGGTTAGCCACTTAAAATTCTCTGGGTTATTAAAATGTGAGTAGAGTTCTCTCTCTCTCTCCTGGATTTCATCTGGAACCACTATCTAATTAATAACCAGAACCCAGCAGGAATCTGAATTTTTAAAAAAAAGGGAAAAAAACTTTTGTTGTTCCTTGAATAAATCTGTGTAATTTAAACCATAATCATGGGGATTTCATCAAAAGTAACTGGGTTCTTCCAGATCCCACTTCACCGACACAAACAACTCTGTAGTGCAATTTCTAAGGCAAGATCTCTCTACAATTTCATATTAAAAAAAATATCTAACAACGATGGCAAGAAAGTATTTTAAACTATCTGGATGATTAAAACACAGTACAGTCTCCTGTATCTTATACTAGTGCATATACTGTACAGGATCAGTTCATACAAATCCTTCCTTCTCTCAAAGACACATTGTCTTATCAGTAGGGAGCTCAGCTAAGGTGCAGTTGGAGTATAATGCAAGTCCATTTCTCACAAGCTTAGAGCTTAAGCACTTTGTTATTGGTTATTAGGGCTGGACTCCTAGAGATAAACCTACAACTACTGTATACCAGTGAAGGGCAAATAAGCAAAATCCCTGACAGAAGTCTGTTGTAAAATGATGAATAAGCCTCCTAAATTGCCATAAGGCGCTAGTCACAATGGAATTGTATTTGTCAGACATGCATTGTAACCCTAAGGTTATCATAGTGGGCCAGCAGATACAGGAAAAGTGCTTAACACTATCACCCCCTAATCATATCTCCTACAGGCTAAAAACTCTGCAGGGAGCATTACCACTTAAAGAGGTGGTAGTGTTTCTATGGACTGAATGTAGACAGCATTTGGTGAAGAGGGGAAAAAAAGCCTATAGAAAAGACTGATTTTATACACACACACACACACACACACTCTCACTGCTCACAAGTGTGTTCTGAATTGAGATATACAAAAATCCTTGGAAATCATATCCCCAAGGCTAGGGTTCTAAATAATAAAATAGTGTAGATTACTACTTTATTAGTTTTTTAAAAAGCTTATGAAAAATTATCTTTTGCCTGTGGGAAGACATTTTATCTGAAATTATAGCAACTCCAACAGTTCTAAGATATCAAATTTAGAAACTAAGCAGCAGTAGGAAATAGAGCATGTTATATTCTACCCTTGCAAATTAAATTCTCACATTTTACTGACTATAAAATAAGACATTTCATTGTATCTTTCTTAAGCCTTCCTCTTGACTAACACTTATGTACAGCATGAGACATGACAAAGTTGTGTTATAAATGCTGCCTATTATTAGAACTGGTCAAAACATTTTCTAGGAAACTTTTTTCTGTTGAAAAATGCCGTTTTGTGGAAATATCCCCAGGTCCAAATTCCTGCCGTGCCTGATTCATAGCACAGCCTTGTGCAGTGGTGGCTGGTGACTGTGGTGGCATATTGCAAAGTCTCACAACTTCCAATATGCATTCAACTCCTTGCAGTCCTGGCTAGGGGGACTCTGCTTTGCCCTGCCAGGACTGCCGCCTCCCCAGTACACCTTGCGCCTGCAGGGATCCAGTGTCACTGTCCTTGCTGCAGTGCAGGGAGCCCTCTGCAGCTCTGCTGTCATGGCCCTGCTCCTTCACTCACCACCCAGGAGTGCGGGAACTGTCCCCAGGCAGGGACTGTTCACCAGCGAGAAGGCCTCCCCTGTAGTGAGGGGCTTGTCCTCCTCCTTGCAGTCCTGGCTGGCGGTCTCTGCTCTGCTGGGTCAGGGTGAAAATCGACTCCGTTGCACCTTGTGCCCTAGTGTTTTGGGACCCTTGGCACTGCAGGAAGCCCCCTCCAGTCCTGCTGTGTCAGTGCTAGGAGGACGCCTTCTGCGGCCTTGTTACCAGAACTGGCCTCAATCTTGTCATGGCCTCATGGTTTGCCCGAGGCCATGGCAGGACGGCATGGTTATCGCAGCAACACCCTCATAAAGTGACTTCTGAGCATGGTAAGTTGCCAAAGTAACAAGGCAGTTTCCCGAGGCACTATTACCTATACCATGATTGGAGCCTCACCTGCAGCACTACATTTTCGAGCATTGAGTTTCACTGCGGAGACAGAGAGAGTAACGTGACACACTTAAATCAAATCATTCTTGTGGATTTCTCTTACGTATTTAATATGCACAGGCTCAACTGTCCTTAAAAAAATGTGTCTATGCCAAAAATGTAGCTTTGCGGAATTAGTTTCTGAATTCTTTGGTTAGGCTGCACCTCACTTGCCCAGGCTGAAAACTGCCACTGGACCTGAGCTTGGGTCTCCCACAGGTAAGTGCCCTAATCACCAGGCTAGAGAATCACTCTCTCTCTCTCTGGCCCAATTAATATTTATTTATACCAAGCAGAACCGCTCCAACAAGAGAGACTGAGATATACTGCATGCTCTTGCTCTTCCCCTCTTTGCACAAACATTTGAAAGATCTTATTTTTGTTCTGCATCGGTACGAGCATCCAAACCATGGAACAGCCAGTGAACTGCTGCCCTCTAAGATCTTTCTCTGGAGGGACAGTCTTGATTCATTCCATGTCACTGGGAGCCATACAAGGGCTGTCAAATTGGACATCAACCTTCAATGTTTATCAAGTTGCCATAGAAAAGAAGAACTGGAATGAAAACAAATTTTGAAAACGCAACATTTTTTGTGAAATGGAATTGTCATTTTCCAGCCAGCCCTACATATTATGTGCCTATTAGATAATAGAAAGGCGTGTTATTCATAATAACCTTGTAATAAAAGGTTTTATTTTTTCTTAGTTTTATTTAAAACTGGGTTTTATAGGCATAATTATAGATACACATACAAAGTGTTCAAAGATTTTCAACAATGGAGCAGCTAACAGACTTATAAGTCCTTCTTCAGGCATCTGAATAAGGGGCCTCATTTTCAAACACTGAGCACCCAGCACTTTTCATTGATTTCAAGGACTTATGAGCCTAAGATCAGGCACCCATTTTTGAAAATCTTGGCCATAGGTTTCATAGAAGAAAGAACAAATGCACCTAGTGAATTATACTTAAGAATATTCACAGATAGATGGGGCAATATTGTTACACTGATAGGTTCACAAGTAATTGGTGTAGGTGCATGAGTATTTAGAGCAAAATTATTGTATGTGTGTAAATAGGCAGGTGTTAAAATCTTTATATCATATTCATCATGTGTTCTTTTTAACAGTTTATAAAGTGTTTTGGGATCCTTTGTTATGAGGCAAGAGATCATTTGAACTGTAGGTTAAAGCATCAGCAAATTTTCAGCAGATATGCAGCAAGACACAGTAAACCAAGTGTGAGGGCATATTTAGAACCCCAATATTTAGGACAGCCCTCCTTAAATTCTCCCCATGCTCTACCCCATCACTATTTCACTCATTTAGACAGGTAGTGCTTTGTGTTAGCAATCAATACCAGCTCCAAGCCAGCGGGAGGCATTCCATCTCTTCTATTCCAGTTTTATAAAAAACAGAAACTTTGACTAACCAAATACATTTGCCTGGGACTTTCTTCTATTAAGTGGAGACATGGGAGAAAACACAGCTTTATATTTACCTCCTCTCCTTTTCAGGATACGGTAGGAACCCCTTTTTTAATAATCAGGAGACTACATTAAAGCACCATTAAAATATCGGCGTGCTCCTATCAACACAGAGATCAAAAACCTATTTGGGCGCTAATGTAAGCAGAAGGAAGTGATTTCCCACACTTGGGTAGTCAGAACTTTCCCCCCCCCCCCAATCAAGCCATAAAGAATGGGAGACTGGTCATAGCTCCCTTAAGAGTCATGATGACCTGTGTCCTATTTTCAAAGCTGTGCCTATAATATCTGAATCCTCCTGAGCACTGTACTTCTCACTGCCTCCACATACTCTATATCTAACTAAAGCATCCACAGCTGCAAGAAGCACACCACTATTTCCCTGAACTAATTGATTGGCAATTTCTGTCACATCCTCAATCCTTTTGCTCTGACTCAGTGCTCATAGCTCTATTGCTTTGGTAGAAATGGCTGTAGTTATCAGCACGTCTCTATTCTTATTTTGCTACAGAGATTCTCCCATGTTCCCCTGACTAGTATAATTCCATCATCTGAAACACCTTCAGTGGCATCTAGTGTATAAAATCTGTGGGACACCTGCTTTTTCTCTCTCTCCTAACGGGCAACTCAGTTTCCTTCGCCACCTGTCTTTTAAGACAGCAAGAATCTGCTTTTGTTAGAGCCCCCCTGTAATGCCTTTTAGGAAAGTGAAACATTGAGTTCTTTAGGCTTTTCAAGCCAACAACTCACTTTCTTTGCTTGTCTGATTTATGGTGAGAAAGCACTTATTGCAGTTTACACCATTCCTGTTCTCGCTCTTAGTTTCGCTGGGAAAGTCATTGTATAAGGTGACAGCATCAGCCTGTCCTGTGATATAGCTAGATGGATATATTGCTATATCTATCAATCTAACATACACATATAAATATAAAATTGTACAAAAGGACATAAGTAGGAGTAATGAGATGGAATTAAGCAAAGAGAAAGTTAGACGGTATATAAGGAAAAAAATCTTCTCAAGTGAAATGGCAGAAGCTCCATTGCTTAACTGGTCCATAGAAACCAATAAACAATCTTAATAGAGAATAACTTTTCATTGGCAGAAAGAGAGTCAAGCTAACCTATTATCTTTCCCCTAGCTAACTGCTAGGATTATAGGAGTTAAAACATGGCCTAATTTTACTTACACACACACTTGAAGGTCATCAAAATATAAAACAATATGATTGCATTACAATCTGAAATACATTTTTCCCCCAGGCAAGAGCCAGTAAGCCTCCCTCACAAGCTGATGTTCCCTTCTTATTTATAAATGGCCATTTAGCCAGGACCAATTCAAGAAATGAGGCCCTCGTTCAACTATGGGCCACTCTAGCAAAAGCCCCTATCTTGGTCAATTTTACAAAGGAGCTCCTGTAGAACATCAGATGGTGTTGGGGCTAGGGTTCGTTTCAATAGGGACTAGGGGTTGGCGTGGAATACAGATAGTAAGTGCAGATCCTGGATCACAGGTCAAATGTGCTTATGACACACTGCTTATCAAGAGGGCTTTATACACTCCTATTAGCTTTGCCGAGTCGCCAGACCAAGGGAGAATGAGCTAGTCAGCTGTACAGAAGGAAAAGTCTTGACCCACTGTTAGGAGGTTCAGTTGTGTTGCCTTGGCAATCCATCAGCATGTACGCTCTGTTATTCTGATAGGGGTCACGGGATGAATGCCTAGCCTAGGCCCCAGAAGTCCTTGGGTAGGCACCTATATAAGCGGCCTGATTTTCAAGTGCCAGGATTTTAATCTTATTATACAGATACCTTAGTTACCTATAAGGTCCCCGTTACCGTAGAATCTCACAATCATTTTAGAAAGGTGTTTATTCTCAGAACTTTCCCGTGAGGTAGGGAAATTGTATTATCCCCATTTTTTTAGCTGGGACACCAGGGCACGGAGAGGCTAAGTAACTTGCCTGAAGTCATATGTGAAAGTGTGAAGCCGTGTAGGGAGGAGGAAATTGAACCAGGTCTCTCATGAGTTACAAGTTAGCACCCTAACCATTGGGCCAACCTTCCTCTCTTACCCTTCCTGGCAATCAGGAGGTGTGAGTATCAGTTACACAGGGTTTTTGCTGAATGTGGGAATATTCCATTCAGCTACATTACTCACCATGGCTATTTCCATAGTTTTCTTTCCCTCTGCACAGCACAGTGGGGGTAGAGAAGCAGAGCAACTAAAAATTTCACCTCTGCCTTGCCCTTTAAGAAGAGGTATGCCAAAGGGCGGGGGTTATTGTTTTTAGAAAGCTTTGCCTCATCAAATATTCAAAAGGAAAAACAAGATTGATGTTGGTCAGTTGCTCACAGTTCATGTTATTCCACTGCTTGCCAAAAAAAATTGCTAGGACAATTTTCCAAGTGCTTTTTCCAAAAATAAAGAGTAAAAAGGCAAAAAGTCTAAAAGTTGGAAATTATTACCATGTATTTACCATGCTGAAAAATAACTTTTCAAAATTCTAAATACCACAATCAAACTCTTGATGCACTTTTAGAAAGGGGAAAAAATAACACGCTTAAGTCCCAAATATAGCATAGAAGTAAAGATCTGAACTGTTACTGACAAGCCTACTCAGTAACAAAAAGGTTTCCAGTGTGTTTTTGTCACCAAGTAATTGTTTTGAGAGTAAAATCTGATATAATGATGTTAAAGTGAATATTCGAACCTTTCGGTGTGTCTGACGGCATTTGGGGGAATCCTCACACTAATAGAAAAGACAGCAGGAAAAATGATACTGAGGAAAATCTTGTTAGGAGAAGAGATCAGGAAAAATGAGAAATAACTGGTGTGAAGACTGGACTTCAAAATATACTGAAATGACCTCACTCACCTTATAAATGTGTGTGATTATTAAAATATGAGTATTCTGGAGAATCCCAGTCTACTTTCTGCTTATTGGCTCTGGTTTGCAATAGCAAAGTGAAGCTATTGTTGTGCTCTCAACTAAATCTATTTATACACCAGCAATGAGCAGTTTTCTGTACTGGTGTCCTTTCAGCTACTCAAAATAAATCTGCCTTTCTGGGTGAGGTATGTTAGCAACCGTTACAGTGATAACTCCAAAAATAAAAACTGTATATTAAAAGCAAGATTCTGGTCCCAGTTACATACAAGTGCCAGTGACTTACTGAAGTCACTCTGGAATTTCATGAGCATAAATGGCCTCAGAATCTGGCTCTATATCTTTTAAATTAATGCTTTCACTGCTGACAGAATATGAAATGTTAACGTTCCAAAATTTAGAATGAAGTATCTTGAATTGTGTGTGAAGGACTTCATTTCAGCATCTTGCAAAAGTACTGCCGGGGATACACATTAAGGCTATGCTTTGAGTCCTTCCCCACCTGGGAAAAGACAATGAAATTATTCTACCAAGGCTAAAGACAGAAGTAGACCTTTTTTTCCTTGTATTTGTCTACAAGGTTTCTCTCTTTCCCCAAAAGAACAAATCCAGAATGGTTATGGTGACAACTTTGAATTTGTTGGATCAACTGAAAGTTGGGGTGGGGGGAGGGAAATCAACTTAATGGAGCCCTTCAGTAGAATTACAGATAGAGAAATGTGAATGTCTGAATCTACAGGGATCAACTAATATTGGCATCTCATAGTTTGGTCTGTCTTTTAAGGTAAATTTTGTGCTCTTGTTTTGCAGTTACGTAAGGCCTAATTTAAGGCCCACTTAAATTGACAGGATGCTTTGGATTGACTTCTGTGGATTTTGTATCAGGCCCTTAGATGAATTCTATTACTCACTACCTTTCTGGCCAAAGAGAATGTACTAATGCTGTTTAAATGAAATAGAACTTTGAATTTACCTGTAATTGAAAAAGTACTTCGGTGAGCTCTGTTCCTGTGATTCAGTCATCATGAGTGACCTTCGCACAATATAAGGTAATAAAGATGAAGCATCATCTGTTCATAAACATCTGAAAAATATGAACAGATGCAGATCTTGGGAAGAACTTCCCAGGAATCTTATTGATAGGGATAAACAAACCATGGGGTATTTTGCGAAGAAGTTTATAAGGTTTTCAGATCAGCTGCATGAACACAATCTCATACTCTGTGGCTCATCTAGATACTAGTAAAACTGAATAGAATGGACCTCAGGTCTCAGATGTCTGTTCATTGTCCAGGAGAGGGACATTTATAGCATGTGTGTCCAATAGTAAATTGGTTGTCTCACAATTTTTTTATCCAAACATGTTCGTTCATATAGTCATAGTTCTCAATCTGTAGTTCTACAGAAGGGCTCCGAAAAGGGTGCTTTGCCCATTCTATGGGCAATCAGTGGGTCTTCCTGTGTTGGAAACTAAGGTAATCAGGAATAACTGGAAACACCTCTCAGGTCTAATTTTCAGCTTGGTTGACTACAGAGAGAGAGAGAGTGGTTAAAATAAGGAGGAGTGTATGGTGGTGAACAGCTGCCCCTCCTCTGCTTTAAGCAGAGGGGATCTTCTGTACACTGTGGTTTGAATTAGTGCATGTGTATGCTTCCATTGGCTACAGTGATGAGAGCTCCCTCTGCTGGTTCAATCTACTTTCACCACTGAAGAAGACACCATTTTCTTTACGTTGTTCCTGCAATTTTGAAATGTAGCTTTGATGAACCTCCTACCAGCTTAGGGCCTGATCATGCTCCACTATCTGCACACAGCGATCCCCCTGGCACAGAAATTACCCTTCCCTTGCAGAAAAGTGTATGTTTGTGTGTGGGGGGTGGGAAGGAATGTTGATGGGTTCGCCTCCCAGGAAGTGATCTGTATGGCCTGATATAATAGGCCTGTATTGAGTGCAGTAAGAACTAAGGGGGAAAACTCTTTCCCTCAACAGCTCGGCACAGATTTATTTGGAAAAGTAATGGACTATATTATCTGTTTTGTGAAGCCCCTGCCTCCTTTTAGAGGAGGTTCCTAAAGTCCTGCTACCAGGAAGAGGGTAGGAACAATGGGGGTGGGGAGGGATTACCACAAGTGGATTCTTTCTTGGTTTTCAATCACCCTTCTATATAGGTTCTTAGACCATGCTTATCACTCTATCGGAGCACCCTTACACCCCCTCCTGTAGGTTTTATTGTGTATAAGGATGAGATCCACCGCACTGACCGGTATAATGGAGATCAAGACTTGGTCATAGGCTTCCACAGTTGATGCATCCCTTGACTAATATATTGATTAAAAAAGATGCAAGAAGAACCACTCTTAGTTCACAGTTTCCACTCTGTTGGCAAGCTAACCATTGCCCTAAATCTACCGTTGTCTGAATTACTTTCCAAGCCTCTAACGCAATTCTAATTTACTACGTGCATGTCTTTAAAAAGAAAAATTGTTATGATGATGGCTAAAGAAAGCTGAAATCCCTGGGGGAGCATCACATGCTCACATCAGGAAACTGACCACCTTAGTTAAACGTTAAATGTTTGACATGAACTCGAGTCATAGAAAAATATGATTCAGTCTTTCAGCGACTAGTGTTTATGAAAGCTTGAAAGAGCTGAAAGCCCAGTATGATTTATATCCTGGGAATTGGTATGCAACTTTAAACATGTTCTTTTTTCAAGTTCATCTTGTCATCCATAGATAAATATAGATTAGGACAAACCAAAATAAATGGGTGGGTAATAAAATCCACAAAACTAACCATAATGGAAGATTTTGTCCTTCTATTCAACAGCAAAAACAGCATCTTACTTGGTTTAAATAGCTAGTTGGGGTAAAATAAGTATTACTGGACAGGAACGTTTAGCCAGTATGATACAAACAAGTCAAAAAATAGCCAGAGTACAACCACATAAAATAAAACGTTGACCAGATTTAAATATAATTGGTCACCCACTCATGTTTTTGGATTCCTATTATTATAGTTTAGGAGGCTTTGTAATATACCTTTGGAGAAAGTCAAGCTATTTCCCTGGGTTTCTAACCTTTGCACTTCAGTAAGATGATCCTCTGAGAATGTTGCTGTATATGACTAAAAAAAACAGAGCCGCTTTATTCATAGAGGTGCACCAGCAACCACCACTTCCCAGAAGAAACTTACAAGACAGTTCATCATCACCCGTGTCTCCAGCTTTGTTTGCTCATGTATTTTGAAGGAAATATGAGGGCGAGGCTAACTTTTATATGTTGAACCATAATGAGCAATTCTATTTTCAGTATCTAAAAGAGAACACAAATATTTATTTATGCCTTGTCACTGAGGAAGATTGCCCATACAACATCCCATTATATTTCCAAATTAATATGACTAAATCTAAGTATTACAGTATTTATACCTTGAGCTGCTGAATATATTTCCTCCTCAGTACAATGTGTGTATTTAACAATGTTACATAGGAAAATAGATTAGAAAAGGGTTCATTTTTATATGGGAAATGACTCTCCAGCATCCTCCCACCCCAATTTTCTCCTCTTTAGTCCCTTTCATCCATAGTAACCTCTCCACACACGTTGTGACCCTCTCTCTGACCAAGGCAGGCTAGATTTGGATTCCTCCTGATCCAAACAACATTGCCCTTAGCAAAGTGCAAAGCAAAACCAAAAGCTCTCTCATCTCCAGGAGTGAGCAGATTCACTTCACGGCATTCCAGAGAGCTTGGAACAAGATAAGGACTTGAACTTGGTTCCACAAGGTGGCACTGAAGTACTCTGCCATTCGATGTCTACCAGGCTGGCTCCATTGGGTATGTTCCAAGAACTAGATGTTACCATACATAACCCATTCTCACAGATTGTGGAATTTTCTACTGCAAGCCTTGCAAAGCAACTGAGTAGTTGAAGAGACATCCTACAAAACTCTACAAAGAACTGGAATCCTTAATCACTGGGACAGTACATAAATTATAAGAGAGACAGAGGATGTGTTTGTGTGTCTCTTTCTCTTACATATGTACACACACTTGTTTAGTTCAATATTGCTCTTTAAAAAAATTATAATTGCACATTTGAAGAAAGGAAAAAATAATGTAATTCTGTTAATTTTCTCCTGCCCCAAACTCTGCCTATTAGTTTGTCTCGCCCTAGATTGGGAGATTGTCAGGTAGTGATAATCTTTTCTTTAATGTTTAGAAAGAGCCTAGCAAATCACAAGCATTGCCATAACATGTATTAAATAATAGCATCCCATTTTAACATTGTAGATTTGAAAGCTCAACTCAAACCCTGACTTTTTATTTGCTTTTTCATTCATCCATCTCCTAGACTCAACCAATTCAATGCTTAAATTTAGAAAATGCTTGAAAAATCTCCACTTTAGGTTACTTCCAAAGAGACCAGGCACATAGCTATTTGTCTTTGGAGGTAGCAGAGACACGGATGAATGGTTGCTGCAACTAATTTGACCAGCTGTAGATATTATAGGTCTTTGGTTGGGATATTCACTCACAAAATATTTTTACTGATAAGAAGGGATTTCAGAAAGGAAGGAACATTGATTATGGGATATTCTAATTACTCAGCTGTTCAATGCAATAGCAGTTCAGTTAAACCATGGGGGTGGGTGGGAGAACACGCTCCAGAATACAGAATGGCTCTCTCATTAATTTTGTTGAACAACCAGTCACAGACAATCCTTAATGCAGTCCTAGGAAATGAGCCAAATGTGATAAATGAGGTTGATCTAGGGGGGCATCTCAGAAGCATTGATTAGTGATACACAAACTGCATAAGATTATGGTTTGCTTTGGGTTGGAAAACTCTTTCTCCAGCTTCACCATGAAGTTTGGATACTTATACAAACCTTTTGACTTTTTCCCTTCAGTGCCCATTCTCTACATCCTGTTCTTTACAAACCAACCTTGTCCTGCTCTTTCTCTAGGCCCATTCTTTACTTTTCCTGATCTGCATAACTCCTCCTCTCTGAATCCAAAGGGCTCCCTTCCGTCCCCAAACTACCTCTTCTGAGTTCTAAAGAGGCCCTTTAGTTTTGTGATGCTAAATTGAAGAAGGGGGTCAAGATTTGTATTCTTTCTGCTGTACTCTTACAGGCTGCTCTATAGTCAAACATCATATAGCATGTGCTGGATCCCAATTGCTAAAGAATATATCACCCTCCCCTGGCACTTATTAGAAGGATGCTCCAGTCTCCAGCTGTCTGAAGACCACAGACAGGTTAGCTTGGTCAGGGGAGTACTGTAGGGCCAAGAATGAAGAATACCAATTTTGAACTAAAAATGGTTTCAGGTACAGTTCAACAGGAGATATGGGTGACGGTCTGTTCTTTAACCTACTTCATCCATTTGTAGTAGTTGAACCCCTTGATGGCTAGATTTGAAATTCTCAAGGCAGTTTATAGTTGAGGAAGCAACACAATCTTTGACTTTAAGAAAGCACACTTCAAAGGAACACAAGTTTCCTTAGAAAAGTTGCTTGAAATTCTGTAAAGTGCAGGGTCTCACCATTAAACATAAAAGTCAAGGTGATGCTAAGTCAATTTACAATGAGTCTTCAGTTTGTTGTTTTTTTAAATAATGAGCTTGTAAATCATTAATAATCTGATGAAAACATTTAAAGCATTTACATGAAATATTTACATTTATAACAATGAGTTTGAAGTGCATTATCACCAGAGAAGAGAAAATGGTACGCAAGTAGAGTGTAAACTTATTGCTGCTGAATTTATGAACCCCTTTTTGAACTCATTAGAACTGCATTTGTTTTATAAGTTTTGGTGTTCACTGAACTGTATGGAGAATCAGCTGAAGAAATGCGAGAGAGATTTCGGAGCTGGAGAGACTACAAATGAAATGAAACCATGTTGCATCCAGAGATCTAAAAGGGGAATGCAGGACAGTGTACTTACTATGCAGAGTACTAAATAAATATATGTAATAAGCAGGAGTTTTTATACAGTATAAACAAGGAAACAATGTAGCATAATCCTACAATTATGGGTATAAAATAAAGCAAAGATAATTAGTGCAATAAAGTTTTGTGGTAATTGCAGAGAATATTTAAGTCAGAAACTAAATGGCCAAATTTTTGTGAACTGGATTGATACCAGTAACTCGTTCATCTAGACCATGTGGGCAGGCAGAATCAAACTGATGACATAGAAAAGGCAATTCTATATACTAAACCATTACAATCCCTGAAATTCCAAACTATCTTCACCCTTCTGTCGGGCCATTGTTCTTTTATCTTTTTGACAGCACATAACAGTTATTTGAATATTGTGGCCCAGATTCTGACATTTCTCTCATGCTGAGTACAATCATACTTCAATCTTATTGGCAATCTCAGCAGAGAGTCCAAGGAATGAATGGGACAAGGAGATTGAACTAATCTCTTGCCTTTCGATGTGGTCCCTCCTCTCTAATAAGTAGAACAAAAATAAGTGAAAATTATGAAGACATTGACAGTCTGTTTACAAAGAAGCAAACAAAGTGATAGATATTTGGTTACTACCTATTTTAGCAAGTGCATATTCAGCAGTTGTACGTGCATGAGAGTTACTATTAAGGAAGAAAAACTTCTTATTGGAGCTAGTTGAATAATTGAACATATCATGTTTCACGTTAGCATTTTTCAACAATAGTTAATGAACACTTCTTTGGTGTTTCAGTAGCTTGGGACCTGTTGGAACAAAGTATTTGAGAAATAACAGTACATCAGTCAAACAAACAACTTTGGGGAGGTATTCAAACTCTTCCGTTCCTTTCTTTAGAAACTCCAACTAGTCCCATTGATGTTAATAGGGCTATTTATGTGAATCAGGATCAAGGTTTGGCTGTGAAGGCACAATTATGCAGTCACTTAAGACTATAGGGAACTTGATTTAATGGAAAGTTATGCATGTGATCAAACATTTGCAGAATTGTGGGGCTTTATTTATTGGAATAAGGAAGAACAATTTCATTTGACTTCAGTGTTGGAAAAACGTATTTATTTGCAAGTCCCACTGTGGTGACATACTGACAGAACAATCTCTTGCTAAGTCAGACACCATTATCACAAACATTTCTTCCTTAGGCAAATGGCATGTGAACTGTCTGATGGGATAACTGAATGATGTCACACTCAAAGACTAAAGATCAGCTGGGAGTATTGAAAGAGCATGGAGGAGTATAGGGGAGAGCAGAGAGGGTATATTTTGGGGCAAGGACGGTTTAGGTTGGACATTAAGAAAATCTTCCTAACTGCCAGGGTGGTTAAGCACTGGAATAAATTGCCTAGGGAAGTTTTGGAATCTCTGTTATTGGAAATTTTTAAGAGCAAGTTACATAAACACCTGTCAGGGATGATCTAGATAATACTTAGTCCTGCCTTGAGTGCATGAGACTGGACTAGAAGACCTCTCGAGGTCCCTTCCAGTCCTACAATTCTATGTTTGCTTGTAGAACTATTTTTAACACTGAATTTTATCTACCAAAATTCCTTTACAGTACTGAGCCAGAACATCAGCTGGTATAAATCAAGGTCGCTCTATTGACTTCATTATACCGGCAGAGGATCCGACCCATTGTGCTATAGTATATAATTATAAGCACTATAATTACAGTTTAAATAGACTAAGGAATAATTGGTAAGAAAATTATTGAATACACTTACTGTCTTTCTGCTCAGAGAATATCCAGGAGCAGTCACAATTTTCTTGCATTATTTGGCTAATCAAAATTTGTTCAGCACATTTTAAAACTCTAATCTATAGATTGTCAGCTAAATGTTCAACTATTGACATTCAAATCTAAAATTGATGGGAAATTGGTATTTTTTTCCCATGGACAATGATAAATGAAAAAAAATCATCTAGTCTATTTTTCATGGAAAGTTCCCACTTTACAGAAAGCCCCCCCAAAACCTGAACTTTAAAAAAACATTTTTTTCAGCAGCTGGAAAATTCTTTACCCTACTCCCCAAACTGATTTTAGGAAAGGACACATTTTCTGTAAAAATACATTTAGTCAAAAACTCAATTTTCTGTCAAAGAAAAATTTCAACAGAAGACTATTGAACAGACTTATTCTAAAGTCTAGCTATGTTTCTTAGTTGTGACTGGTGAGAGAAGCCGTGTGGTCTTGTTATTTGAATGTACAAGCATTTCTGGCAGCAGTAACCATGTATTAGCATTTATGATTTTGTTTCTTGGTAACAGTAATGTATAAACTGAAATTGTTTCTGTAATGACTTGTATCAGTAAAACATGACCAAACAAATGTTCCAGGAAAGTAAACCCACAAGGAGCAAAAACAGTGCTGACATGAATTCATTAAAAAAAAAAAATCAAGCAAATATTTGTGAATTTATTTGCAGTATTCATTCAGTTCTAGCTTTAAATTCAAGATCTAGAATGAGTTTATTACACAAATGATCTCATTACAGCTCCAGGACTTCAGGACAATCTACAAGATGTATGGCTCAAGCAAGGGGCCAGGTGATGTAGAGGGAAGAACAGACCATTGGAGCTGGAGCTCAGTTTATATAAGCATTCCTTCCCAGCTACCCTATCATGCAGGGTTTTCTAAGGACACTTTGGGGCTTGGACAGCAGACTGACCTGCTGTGGAGTTGGTATTCAGACTGTCCATGTGCAGCAGGGATGCTGGAATAATGTTTATAGAGGGGGTGCTGAGAGTGGAAACCTTGTATTTGGTTGTTATTACTACTTCAGGATGAGGGGTTCAGCACCTAGTTCCAGCACCCCCGTCTACACGTCTCAAAGCTCTGGATACCCTAAGAGGGACAGGGTTTAAATGCTATCAGGTATGGAAATCAAATACCTGAATATGTGATAAGGAATCTTTTTGTCCACTCTTAAGTCCTTCTTCTAGAAACTGTTTTTGCTTTTAGGCCAACTAATTTGGCAGCCTTTGCTCCTCTAAACAGCAGCTCATCACAAAACCAGAATAGAGTCGTGTATTTTACCACACCCAACCTCTTTGGTGAGGAAGGGACAAGCACTGAGAATGCCTGCATTGTGTCTTTTACCATATAAAATGCCCAATCTGTAGGAATATTGCGGTTGGGAAGGTGCAGTATGGAGAAAATTACGTTTGCTATCTCCATTGTAACAGGCTGTCATCTTTCAGCACAGACCAGCCATTAATCATCCAACAATCATTCATTCATCCTTTCAATGAAGCATTAAACTGTGGCCCTTTCTGCCTGTCTCTGGTAATGATCCAGGTGGAATTAGAAATCCCAGTGTGCTTTTCAAAAAGAACGGGATCACCCAGGTGACCCTCAATAATAAAAGAAAAATACTAATTCTGTTGTCCATAGCTGCATGTAAGCCATTGCTGAGTACATAATAGGCACCACATTTACCTACACAGCTGCTGCTCCACCAGCATTTACCCGGTTCATCTGTACAGTGGTTTGGGATACCCTGAGTACGAAAAACGCTATATGAAGTCAGATTCCTTTATCACTTACAGAACCTGGACAGATATTCTCAACCAAAATTGCACAGTGCACCCGTGATTCACTTAAAAAGATTCTCATCTTAATGCAGCAATCAGAGCTACGTGCCTTCATCTCCATGCACTGAGAGGAGTGGACATGCTAAACATCACTGAGCACACATGAGCAGCAATAATGGTGGAAGTCACAAAACATGCACAAATCTTCCCTGTTTGTCAGCTCTTGTGTGTAGTCTTGTGTGAATTAATGTACTCTGGGCTAGTTGACTTCTCATTCTTCCTTTTGGGCCTGCTAGATGTAAAAACATTTTTAAGGAGCCCATCCAATTATTTTCTTAACTGAATTCAATTTTGTTTTGCCATAGATTGCTTTAAAGTAATTACAATAATGAATAATAAATATAATGATAATATAATGCAGCCATGTAAAATTCTACTTACCTTGGGCAAGTAATATTTTTAATGAACTATTTATTATCTAAGGCGCTGATCCTACATATACTTGGGCCCACATTCCAGAAAGCACTTAAGCCCTGGCATAAGTCCACTCCTGTTCATGAAGGCTGGGGTATTCACAGACTGTTTAAGGGGGTTATGCTGTGGAAAGTCAATGGGATTTGGGTGCCTAACTTTCTGAGGTTATTTTTGAACAACCCAGAAGAAGGCACTTCATGCTCTTGCTAAGCCTGTGCTTTCCTGAGTTAGTGCCTCAGTGGATGTACTCATGTGAGTAAATTTATGCATTTAAGTGTTTGCAAGACCAGGGCAGAGGATTTTATATCAAGCTCACCTCCATGGTATCTAAGTGGTAAATGGAAGAGAGAGGTATGAACAGGTTTTGTAAATTTGCATGACAATTTCACAACTCTATGTTGTATCATCACAACGCTGTACAAGGTGGGGGAAGGGATTAGAAGTAGAGGTGACGGATGAAGAAAAAGTGAGAGAGAAATACAAGTATGTATTACTCTTCTTTGGCTCATATTTCTATGAAGCCTCATGGTTGCTTCTGTGTGTGAGGGAGAGAGATTACAATGCTTTTTTATTCACTACTGCAGTTGGTTTTGGATGTATGGATTACACTGATGAACTAGTTTCTAACTGTTCCCTGATATAGACTAGAGGGCAAGATTCTGATGTCAATCAGTACGTCTACGCGGCAGCCCAGCTTGCCTTCCAACCCAGTTAGACAGATAGAGCTAGCGTCACTCGAGAGAGAGCGCTAAAAATAGACGTGTGGCCATTGCAGCATGGGTGGTGGCCCCCGGGGTCAGGCAAGCTTGGACTTGGGTGGCAAGCCCGTGCCACCACTTATGTTGCACAGTCCACGGCTATTTTTAGTGCTCTCTCTCGAGTGAAGCTATCATGAGTGTCTGCCCAAGCTGGGAGGCTCACTCCCAGCTGCTGCGTTGAGATACACTGAAGTAAAACTGGGTGTGGCCTGATCCTGCAAATTCTTACACCCACTGTGTGAAGTCGCAATGATGTTAATAGCAGCGTATCTTTGTGATTTCTCTATACAGGCGTGAAGCCAATGGGACTATTCACACTGTGCAAAGTGAAACAGATGCATAAGTCTATGCAGGACTGAGGCAGTAAACGTAGTGACCTGGCATAAATGACTGGAGAATTAGATCCTAGGAATTTGAATGCGGTGTGCAGACCTTTGTTTTGTTTGATATCATTGTTTTCATAGGCACAAATCTTTCCAACGTGCATTACAATACACATATATATGTGACAGATGCAGGACAACTGTAGACTCCCTTTACTGAACTGTTGGCTATAAAACTAGGAATAGTATTCCCCAAATGCAAATCTGCATCAGCTGATATTTAAAATGCAATGGAATCTGGAAATGAAAAAACAAAAAACAGAACAAACAAACAAAAAAACCCAAGAAAATGTTTGAAGTCATGGTGAAGGCCAAAGTGAAATCAGTGAAGATACTAAACATCTATTAGATTGCATTGGTGTCTAGTGTCAAAACAATGTGTGTTCTGCCCACAAAGAGCAAAAGAAAAAGGCCTGCAACTCACCACTTGATACATAGCTGGTTGTTTGACCAGTGATTTATATGTAAGGTGCCTAAGGTATCCGCTCTCAATTTTTCTGCAATTAAGGAGGGCAAGGCAGGCTGGTGACAAACGGTTTTCCTACAGCGCTTTTGGCTTTAGCTATTATCCTTTAGATATCTTTAAACTAATTCATCCCCTTTTAGAACCACAGGTTTGGGTTGATAAATCAAGTGAGACCTGTGTGTGCTGTGAGCTGATTACAGGGTCATTCCTTAACAGAAATATTTGACCATAGTTTCCCAACTTCATATTTTATCTAGCAGCTGGTGATGTATCATCACTAATCCAAATGCAAAGTATCAGGAAATAAAAGAAGGCGGCACTGTTTATAATAAATCACTGAGAGGGAAACCTTGACCTTTTCATTTCCTACAAGGTATTTCATTGTTAGACCACAGACAAACAGAATTTTTCATCTGGTGCTTAATATGCATCAGAAGGGAACAAAGGTTTATAAAAGAAGAACAGTAGGGTAACACTTCCACTAGAGGAGACACATCTTAATAGAGAGCTAAAGCTTGTGTTAATATCACTTTTTTTCACTTAAGGATCCTTTATTTTTCTGATTAGGTCATATTTTAATAATAAAACTTATTCTCCTATTTGCCTCCTTGCAGAATATTAAGAGATTTTCTCAACTTTATTTAAAAATAGCTGTTTAAAAATGTGCGCTATTTTGAAGAAAAATGCTCATCTTAGAAGCAAATGTGAATAACAAATTAAAATGTGTACACCACGAAAATCTATGTCTTTAGTAATGATCAACCCTTAAATATTTCAGCAGTATATTATTGTTGGTATTACAGTGGCACCTAGACACAGGATCACCATTGGGTAGGCATTGTACAAACACATGGCAAGAAACAAACCCTGCCCTGAAGAGCTTCCAGTTTCCAAGACGGAAAAGTAATGGTAGGGGAAACAGGTACAAAGAGATTAAGTGACTTGCCCAAGTTCACAGACAAGGAACAGAGCCTAGAAAGAACCTAGGTGTCTTGAGTCCCCTTAGCTCCTAAACCATGCTGCCTTTCTGTCCTTGACACTAACCTTTTTAAAATTTGGATCATTTTCATCTCTCTCTCTCTTTCTCTCACTGGCTTCTGTATTTCAGCATTGAAAAAGAGGACACCCATTGCTACTGGGGCAGCTGTGTATAGTACAACTTCACTAGACCCAGCCACTGATAACGTGGCTTCTTTTCCACTTTCCTTGCATCCTCTCCTGGTAGAAGCGATATGGACTTCTCTTATATTAAGTCCCAGGTGCATTGTTAACAATGTCATTTTGATTTTTATGACTGAGCTAAATCATCCCTTCTTATCTACTAGGCGTGGGAAGGAGCATGGAAACACTGACACCAGAGCAGGTTCTGTTTTGCTTCCATCTTATGGAAGCCCTTCTGCTAGTGTGCCAATGGGTCACATTTCCATACCTGGGACCCTCTCAACTCTGCAGGATCTTGAACCGGCTGCCTTCTCCACTCACTGACATCCCTGAAAGGTTTGAAGGCACCAGTTTACAGGCACACCATGGGAACAAAGCATCTGAAGAAGTTTTGCTGCCATGGGAGAAAGATGTGGTTGTGAAGAGGTTCTAGGCCCTGCTGAGTGTTTCCCACCTGCGTCAAACAAAGAAAATATCACACGGGTGAGAGGTTAAACCGTTAGATAGGTTTGGCTCTCTCAAAAGGTTTGCAAACCTTCATAAGGCTTTCACCAAGTCTGAGTTTGGGAGAGAACTTAAAGTCATCCATCCAGGCTTCATGTGCTTTCAGGTATGACCCACCAAGGTATCTAAACATTTATACCATACATTTGATTTGTCTTTTTTAGAATAAGGAAACATTTTGATCTGTGCCTGTAACAGTCCCTTTTCTTTGCTGTACATCTCCAGTATTTAATGGGCTAATATATGCTTTTACCTGTGCTAATCCACCAGGCGGCGTGATGAGGGAGTGGCTGTTCTGTGGAACAGTCACGGGCTTTACATTAATCTGAATGCCAGGACCGTAGGGAGCGAATGCCCCCAACAGTACCATACTCCCTAAAAGAGCAGGGGAGAGCTCTGCCTCTGACCACTTTGCCACAGCCAGCACAGCTGGGCATGTACATGGAGCACCTCCTGAACCCGGCAAATGGGAAGCACAGCTTCTAGGCTTGCCCTGTGATGAAGGAGATTTTGTCCCTCTCTGAAGCACACTTTCTAGGAGTTCCAGCTGGGGTGGTGTGTCTCCAAACTCACCCCTCCCCGCAAAGGGCTTTGGCGCCAATCCTCTGTGTAGCCCTAAGTGTTTTATTTTATTTTATTTGCCAGAACGTTAATGTGTTTTACCATCATTAGCCACTTGTTCTCCTCTCATACAAAACAGGTTTAGACAATCTATTTTACTGAGAGCTAGTATATCTAATTTGTATGAATTTCCTAAAGCTTGTCAGTCACACTGAAGCATTTACTCATCTGTGACATTAAAATAAAACACTTTAAAACCTTTGGCACAAAGCACTCTTGTTAAGAAAGTACAGAAATAGCATTCACTCAGCTGGTACCAGAGCAGAATGGCAGAAAATAAATAGGACAAATAGTTTTGCCCAGGTCAAAGTGCAAACCCAAAACATGGAAAATTTGAGAGGGAGAGCTAATACAAAAAGATATTTAAGCTAATTAAAACTCTTTGTTGCCCTATGAGAAAAGAGAGAGAATTAAAATTCAGTTACAGGACACCCAAGGCAAAGATGGTCTAGTTCTTCTCTCGGAGAGTATTGGCTTTTTCCCCCCAGCCTAAATTTTCTCTGGAGTTAAGAGAAAACATCTTTCTATGCTGGTGAATTCCATTTTGGGTAGTGAGAGGGACTAAGAGTCTGGCTATAAACTGTAAACTTCACAAAAATCATGAGTCAAGTGCCCTCAAAATCATGCAAATGGCTTCAGTTATAAGACTTCAGAATATGTTTGTTTTGGTTTTTACCTTCTGTCTTTGGAACCGTTCGGGTGCATTCGTGTCACATTGTCAGGCTTTTTTCCACAACCATGAGGGCTAGAAACTTTCATTAAAAAAACAAAACCAAACCTGATATTCATGTCACTCCAGGACGTGGGGTGTTAAGAAATACCACCAAATATTGCAAGATTCGCACAAAAAGTGTGAAAATTGGCAACACCACACCTCACACAGCACCATCTGGTGTTCAGAATGCAGCACTGCAGTTTATCATGGAGGAGATGGAAACAGACAACCCTTTAGCGCCCAGAACTCTGCGACCACACAGTACCACGTGGAGCTCAGTGGGGTTCCACATGCATGGATCCCTGCACTCACTGCAGGATTAGGGCCTTTGTGTGCTCCAGTTTGGTCTTGTTCTTGCTCTTTTCCCCCCCTCCTTACCAGAAGCAGCTGGTGGACATTGTTTTAATAGTTAAAACAAGGCATAACTACAAACTAAAGAAACAGCATAGACAGTAGAGCAGCTAATTAGCTTCAGCCAAAAGGAAGGGGGTCAAGGGACTATAAAAATTTCCTTTAGACACACAAAGCTGAGTCCGGGTTAGGACTCAGTGTTGGCAAGACTTCAGGTTAAGTTCTAGAAGATGCTCTCACACACTGATATTGGGTCTCAATAAGATGTGGTGACTACATTAGCTATTCACTTTTAGAATCCCGTTAATTTACATTTAGAGCCTTTCAAAGTTCCTGGTTTTAATACCAACAACGGGCTCTTGGTTACACTTTGTCTTTCCTCTATTTGCCGATTGTGCCTACAACCCTCATCTCCCATGTTACACCTGCAGTGTTACTGTCCTATTTCATGCTGTCGCAATATCATAAGCCTGTTTTTAATGTCAGTCTATTGTCATGGAATTGGTCAGAAAATAATGTTTATGTCATGTCAGAAATCAAGCATTACTACTTCATTACAGGATCAAGTGGAAAGCTCAATTGAACCAGAAGGGAATAAGCCCTTTCTGTAAGCTCTTCTCAGCAGGGACTGTCTCTTTGTTATATGATTGTACAGTGCCTAGCACAATGGGGTCCTGATCTCTAGGCACTACTGTCATACAAATAATATAGGATTATTTAAACAGCAGGCATTTTTGAATCTTACATAAATGGAGAAGTAATAAGCAACGGTACTGAAAATACATTAAAGTAAGTACTAAGATACACAGTAGGGCATGCCTAGTGTATGCAGGACAGGTTTTCATTGTGTTAGAGAGCCAGAAAAGCAGCTGCTACACTGTTATACATTGGAGAAATAGGGACGTTGACAAGACAAAGTAGTATTACCGCAAGATAAATCATCTCAAATATTATACTACACTTAGATTTAATCACATACAGCTCCTGTGCAACCTTTGCATCAAACTACTGGAATACCTAATGCACAGAACGATCTAAAGTCAAGCATTGCTGAGGGATTTTGTATAGATATATTGTATACACGTAGTGTATATATGTATATACAAAACTCACATATACATAATAAAATTGTTATAATAAGATAGAGATCTAATCTTCCATCTACATGCACACAACTTCCATTACTGTTGATGGGAGTTCTGTGCATGTATTCACCAGAGAACAAACCCCTTAATTTTCAAATTACAATCCTAGCTGCTGTAAATTTGAATCTCTTTTCCTCTTAATTCAATTTGCCTTCCTGAGAATGTCCCTCGCAGGACATGAGTCACTTTGTAAAAGGCACCTCTGTACGACAGCCACAGCAAAGCTTCTCTTCTTTTTAAGGATCAAAATAAAGATTGTGGTAAAACAAAAAAAAGCATCCAAGAGACATAGTATGAAAAAGTAGTACAGATGTTGGTCAAATTATCAGATCTTCAAGTTTCACTTATAGCCAAAAGACAATTTTTCTTTGGTCAAAACTGATCTTGATTCTTAGTGAAACTGACAAAACTACACCAGAAGCAACAAAAGTGAGTTTCATGAAAACATGAATAAAGGGTGAAAATCAAAATCTGATTGTCTTGTATATGGTAACCAAATCCTTACATAGCTCTGCTAACAATGCTTATTTATTCTGTATCTTTTTTTATGCCACATTTACTTTGCTCACGTAGTATCATTTCATATAGCACAGTCCTTCAGCTAGGCAAGATTCTGTTCAGAAATGTGAGTGCTGGGAGAAACGTTCAGAGCAACACCAAAAACAAGGCAGAACTCATTGGGTTTCATGGTTCATTAAAAATCAGGCCAAAGTCATCTGATAAACTTTTCAGGAAAGGGGTAGAGAATTTTAAGAAAACCAGCATCGATGTATGTTCTTGGCTATGAATATACATGATACTAAGTGGAATGTGTTTAGATTATAAATGTGATGGCTGTCACCTTGACTGACATGCGAGGGGGTGGAACCAGGCATGTCCAGAGCATAAAGTAGGGGTTGCCACAGCTTGAGCTAAAGCTCCCTACCTGTGGCTGTAACACCTCGTATAATCTATAAACTATAGTCACCTGTAACACATTCACATCAGTGAATTACAGGAACACACAAATATAGTCTCAAATCATGATGCTGTTGCCTGAGTTGGCAGGGACGGAGTTGAGACAAGTGGACTCCTTATACCTTGCTTTCCCTTTCTCATCACTTCTCACTTTCATCCTTTACCACCCACAGGCTTGACAATACTGCAGGTCTGAGAGAGGCATGTAAGGGAGCCAACTCTCACGATCTGAGTAACTCGCATCATTTTTGGTGTTTTTCTTAAAGCCCCCACCTGTGAAGCAAGGGACTACAGTAGAAGCTCAACTTCCACTTTAAAGAAAGGTGTCTAGCCCTCCTGTTGCTCAGAGCAGCTTGAAAATGTGACTCCTAAAGGCTCAAAATCCAGAAGGCAAATCAACCCCCCGATTTATTATTTAAAAAAAAGGCATGATTTTTAGACCATCACACAGGTTGTGTTTGCATACATGGGATTGACAATACTACCCCTGCCTCCTCTCTCCTCCCACACATCTTTACCGGGCTGCATTTCCATGCAAGAGGGTATAGGGAATCACTATCTGAAGTCACCTAAAGAGAACGTTTCTCTCTTCCTGAGGGAGACCTTGTGTTTCCTTCTGTAAGGGCCATCATTCCTCTCTAAAGGTATGTGTAGACTGCAATCGCTGGGTGTGGTTGCAGTTCGAGCTGAAATACCTGAGCTAGCTTTAGGCTTGCTAGCTCTGGTCCCAGAACAGAGAAGCTATATATGGAGATATGCCAATCTCCTAGAACTGGAAGGGCCTTGAAAAGTCATCGAGTCCAGTCCCCTGCCTTCACTAGCAGGACCAAGTACTGTCCCCTGACAGATTTTTGCCCCAGATCCCTAAATGGCCCCCTTAAGGATTGAACTCACAAGCTGGGTTTAGCAGGCCAATGCTCAAACCACTGAGCTATCCCTCCCCCCGAGCTGCAGCAGTGCAGGCTTTGCAAACATACCCAGAACCCTGGGTCATTACGCCCAGGGCTAACCTGCACTGAAGCTCACATTGTCACCGTTTCACTGTTCCAGGATCTGAGATAGCAAGATCAAAGCTAGCTCAGGTATGTTGGCTTGAGCTGCAATCACACACCATGACTACAGTATATATACGTACCTTAACCTGCCCAGGCCAAGAACAAGTGTGCTACAGGGCAGCCAGATGCAAAAGCATCCATCTCTAGTGCTCTGATAGTCCCCATTTTCCCCGTGTTCCACCCCTGCAGCCTCTCTCATTCCACCTCCTCACTGTCTGCAACAGCTGTTAAGCTTCTGCTCCCCAAGACCTACATGAACCCTGAACTTTTTTCTCCAAAGAGAAGGAGATCTGGGATACAGAGGGGTCACTGGGGAGAGTGTGTGCAAAGGGTAGTTCTGCCCTCCAGCTAACAACCTACTTCTCTGTAATGGGCTTTGAGCTAAACAGCTTTGACCTCTGCTTGATCACCTGTCCAACAGCTGTCCCCATGCAACCCAGAGCTCTACCAAAACAGTGCCCAGAGACATTGCCAGGCTGCGGCCCCTCTAAATGGCATCACTCCCTCCCATTTCCTCTTTGGAGGGAGACTTGTGCAGGGCAGCTTTGGAGGCAGAACAGGGGGCATGCCCAGTGGAGTTGCAGTTACACAGATCCACCAGCCAAGCTACACAGGGTACAAGGATTCCCTCCCTTTCATTTCCCTTGGTGAGCCCTGTATTTATTTCAGCTATGCACAGGTACCGGGATTTGGCCCTATGGAAATGCATAGAGGTGCAGAATATGGCATTTCTCTAACCTCTTTCCTTTTTGGGTTACGCAGGACAAGTGACACGCCAAACTATCACACTTCCTCTACCATTGCTCCAGGCCTGGAGTTCACAACATCCTGGCCTAGCCTGCTTCAATACATACCACAATGTATATTTATCTGCAGGCTGCTTTTCTTTACAAACCCCAGCCCCTCTCAGCTCCCCTACCTAGCAAAACAAGACTCAGGGAGACAGACAAAAATACGCTAATTATGTTGACTTGGGGAGACAGACAATGATATGCTAATTATGTTCCCCCTCTCTGTTTTAAAGGGCCAAGTAGGTTTTCTATGCTAGTCTCCTCTACAAATTCAAGGCAAAGTACAAAGGCGTTAATACTGTACAGTTTTTTGTGAATGTACTAATTATGAAGTGCCAACTACCAAATGAAAATAAGAAGTGATGATACACACGACATTATTAAAAACCACTTACATTAGCTGAAAAGTTAACAATTTCTATCTGGAGGATTCTGCTGTAGCGGATGGGATTACACAGCAAAAATAAAATCTCTTCAATATAATTCTTCAATTATTCATTCATCAATCCTTTCAGGATTAGGGAGGTTTTAAGTCATGGTAATTTGAAAAAACTGTGGGTACTCCTGATCCTGAGCAAACCCCAGCATTTTCCAGAGGTAAACAGTGAAACTTAATTAACAGGTCAAGCAAGTAATCTGAGGGATTATTGTTGCATCTGTTTCTATGCACTCAGAGGGAATATTAATAGCTATATTCTACACGGCACCCAGATTGACTACAGGCCATATAGGATAGATTAGGGAGCCTGTGGTTTTCTTTTTTGCTGTAAACGTGGCTCCCCATTCAAAACGTTGCAGCTTTTACTCCATTTACTTGCAAAGTCTGGCAACGTTCCTAAATACAGAGATGCAAAAGGATAGAGAATTTTTTAAAGTATTTTTCTTTTAATAACACAAAAACAGAAAATATAGATTAGGCTGTGTAGATGAAATTCCTTCATTTTATATATGAGAGCATGGGATCAAGGCAGGGGAAAAGGTGAACCACGCCAATGAACATACAGGAGATCATGACAATTGGGAGCTGGAAGGAGGACGATAGACCCAGGAGCACAGCTGTCTGGCCACTGTACTGTCAGCAAATCCAGCTCTGAGTTCTAGACTAAGCCAGAACTTTTCTCCATCTCATTTGTGTACGTGAGGTTAACTTGTAATAACACAACATATTTTCTAATTTGCCTCTGCATTCTTGACTTCTGTGGAATGCCGACACTTTAAAAAAACATCGTTCAATTAGTCAAAAACTGAATTTTCTGTTAAACACCCCCCCAAAAACCAAACAGTTTTGATGGAAAATGTTCAGCCAGTAGATCCTTATGGCTTCACAGAAGCTCATGGGTCTCCACGGGCATAGGCGCCGACTTCGTGGGTGCTCCGGGGCTGGAGCACCCACGGGGAAAAATTGGTGGGTGCTCTGCACCCGCCGGCAGCTCCCCGCCAACCCCGGTGCCTGCCGCCACCTTACCTTAGCACCGGGAGACGTTGCGGGGCCCCACCCCCGACGGTGGGCGTGAGCTCCCACCGGCACCACAGAAAGTTGGCGCCTGTGTCCACGGGTGCAAGTTTCTGCTTATATGGATCTGATTGCAGAATCGGGACCATAGTCCGTTATTACATAACTACATTCACATTAAGTTCATTCTTTTGTGTTCATCATTCTGTTAATAATGGAGAATAGAGTTAGGTTAACTGTACAACTTTTAAAAAACACATGAGAGGGTATGACTGTTTCTGAGAGGCACATTTTGTGTGCTATCTGAATCTAGCTGAGTGAACACATAAAACATTCATTTTGTTTTCTGGTACCTGCTCATTTAGTACAATACGCTCAGCCATAATGATGTAGCTTACAATTTTATGGTCATGTACGATTCATGCTGCAAAGGACACCGTGTCACACAGAAACCTTTTTATTATCAATCACTGGGAAATAAAACCTTGAAGACTGGCATTAATTAAAAAAAGCTAAGGATTTACAAATGCTCTCCCTTCATTCACTAAATGTAAATATTAATGGTAATATCTGCGGATTGCTTTTTGAAGTATTGATCTTGGAAAAATGAGAAATTGTAAAAGAAAGAAACTTAATTATGAAAGATTCTCTTCTGTTCCTTGAACTGGAATATTTTATATACCATTACTGACAGTTTTAAAGAAAATATTGAAATGATTTTGAAAACAAGAGGCTGTTCTCCAAATTTAGACTAATTCCTAGTCTTAAAAATGGGTTGCTTGCTTTCCTTTTTGTCTCCTTAACTGCAATCTATACATGGGTTCCAGACAATCACGGTCTTTCTGTGTCCCAATTCAGTAAGATATTTAAGCATGTGCCTAACTTTAAGTATGTGATAAGTCCCATTAGTCATAGCGCTGAATCGGGGCCTAAATAATCTTTGTTAGACATGATCAAAATGTTTGTCATCAAAACATCTGACCAAAAAAACTGCTTTTCAGTCAAAACGTTCACAGAAAACACTACACTTCAAATGAAATTTTCCAGTTTTCCACCAAAAACTTATCAGTAAAAACGTGTAGTTTTTAAAATATTTTAAAAACAAATGTAGCTGCTGCAATGGGAAGAGCAGGATGAAGGTGGGAGAGAAAAATGGAGGTTGGTGGGTGAATAATTCTGCATAGCGTGCACAGAAAAGGTGGTAGTGGTCGTCGTGGGGGGTGCGGGGGGGAGAGAGAGAGAGAACAAACCCTCCAGGGCAGGGACTTGTGTTCGTGTGTGTCTGTCAAGCAGCTAGAAAAATTTGAACACTGTAAACAATGCATCTTTCTCGGACATTTAACATATGTCATGCACACCATCCCCTGAGATTTGATCATTCATTCCAGGTTCCATACATTCAGGAGTGTGTGGTTTTTTTATTAAGTTTTGTAGCACTTGATACATTAATGTCTTGCCCCAGACAGCATGCGCAACAACAACTTTTCGATACGGTATATAAAGTATAGGCTCAACCTACCCAAGACCCCTCTGGCCTGCCCACATTTGTGTAAATCGGTTATATATAATGTAGCAGGGATGCATGAGAGGGTGAATAGCCCTGAGGTGAACGTGGACTCGGCTTTCCTCCATGACAGACAATTGTTTCTGGAATCTAAGTATAGTGGATCTCTGGTGGAGTTACACAGCCCCTGCTACTGAATAGACAGATATGGAGTTGGACCCCTAGTTTTCTTACCTAAAGATAATCATCTACTTATCAGTGCACCTCCAGATTTTGGATAGGCTATTATGGTACCAAAACCCATCTTGCAGTCCCAAATACCACCACCCTCAAATTCACATCAATGATGTTAACTGTATTTTACGAGTTCCCCATCCATCACATCAGTACTCCTAACCTCCTGCCTCTTCTCTGTTTCGTAAACTATCCCCGCCAAACCTTAATTATTTCACTTGTACACGTCCCTATTTCTATTTTCAAACAAACTAGGCATGCAACCACAATTCATACAACTGCTTGCCAAGTATATTTGCATGCATAATTACCCAGCTCATGGTAACTGCATGCACATTAGGTATGAACAGATTTTGTGCACACAACTTTTTTGTGCTTTACTTGTTTGAAACCCCATCATTGTGTCTATTTCTAATTGGAAAGTACCTAAGGTACTTTGGCAGATAGGTATTGTAAAAATATAATGACTACTATGATGTCTGATTATTGTTATATATAGAAGTTTTTCACAAAAGGATAGATAACTTGGCTGCTAAAAAAAATGCCTGAAGCTCTGCAGAAAGAGATCAGTATTAAGTACTAACAATGGCAGTGGTGGATTTAAAGTTACTCCATTCCTGTAGTGAGTCTTTACCTTCACAAGCTTTTGCTACAACACATAACTTTCCCTAACTACAGGTTTGAAGAGAAAAATGTAAATCAGACACAAAAACTGTATCCACACTGCAAAGAAAGCATCATTTTCTTAACCATCGAGGAGCAGATGTTTTTCATTTAATATTTCCAGAAGTAAATAAAACTGCTGTGGGTGATAAACATGCAGGCAAAATAGTTTAAAATAATGTTTCCTTAACTGTGTTAGAGATAAGTGAATTATCCAGCTTGCCCATCCTTGATTTCTACAAGTTTAAAACACAGTCATCTCTGGCAACTGGCATGGAACATCAATTAACATCAAACCAAGCTGACTTCTTTCAGTTCATTTGATTTATTTCTTTTTTAGCGTTGTTGACAAGCTTAATAACAAGTTACAGAAAATAACTTGTTCTTTGTCTCTCTTACCCTCTGTTTCTCTCTCTCTCTCATTTATTTATTTATTTATTTTTGGATTTTACTGTTTTGATCCCACAATCCCACAATCCCATGATTATTTGGCATTAGTCAACATATAACATCATGCAGAATGTTCTGTTCTTTAGCCAGTGCTTATTAATCGGAAACCTACAGTGAGTGAATGCCAATAACTATACAATATATCACTCAATAAAACGACGTCAAAGGCTTTCATGTATGAGCTCAGCTTGAGAGAAACATTACCATGGGGCTGGACAGCACATTTGAATGTTCTTCCTATCACAAACATTATTTATTATTACAATTAGCTGATTTTTAAAATTCTTAATTATGGGTAATTGGAGGATGAGTTACACCACACTCAGTTCACTTAGCAGTCTCCAGATTTAATTAACTCAAGACGGTTTTGAGCATTTAAATGTCAAAACAACATTTAGAAAGCAGAACATTAGCATGTCATTCAGTGAACTGTACATTACAGAATGTGACTTGCAGAACAACGGGTTTGTGTGTGATGACAGCTCATGAGCTCGGCTTGCAAGAAGTCCAAATTTGCCATACGTTTTGATGGCATTAATCCCAAAGGCTTTGGGATTAACATACCGCATGTTGCAGATCTCATATTTGGCTTGGCGGTACCATGAGTGCAGGATAGGGCTAGGCCGACAGTAACAATATCAAGATTTGAAACTAGCGCCACGATTAGGACCCATGAAATCTTTTCCTTTTCCCCGTTAATTATAACGGGTCCGGTCTTTGGATGAATTCTCTCAACACCTAGTGAGAAGGAAATATAGTATTCAAGAAATCAGAGATGAAGGAAAACACCTACTAGGAACAAATTGTTTAAAGGTGGAGGCCCACAAAGCTGTTTAGACTCTTAACTTTACTTAGCATGCACAGATGTGATGACTGCCCACAGAAATGTAGGTGCATATTTTTCTGTCTGCACATTTATGCCATGACCATCAATCTCCATTTAAAAAAATTATCGGGCACATAAGGTCAATAGTCCGCCCCACTCTCAGTGAAGGATTATCCCTATACCTGTATGAACCTACCATCCTAAATAACTCCTTTCCTGCCTGACCTATCATCAGGTCCCCTACAGTCTCCTCTTAGAGGCGGTGTCTATGATACTTCAAATCTTTTTCTATAAAACAGACCCACCACACTCCTGATGTTAAGATATTAATCTGGAAAAGCAACATAAATACTTTTTGGAGAAAACCCAAGACATTTCTGTTTACCAAGAAGACTGTTAGAAAAGGGAAGATGGGCTGTATTTATTGTTTTTTGCACAAGTCTAAAGGTAGGATGGACAGGGTTATTTAGGATTGGGCTAGCAAAATATCATATAGGAAGCAAGAATCTCAGTTATTTCAAAACCTGCAATTCAATCATCTTTGTGTTAACTATTGGTCTTCTCCGGTATCTGGGGTTTATGGAAAGACGTACAATAATTCTGGATTTTGGAAGCTTGAAATATTAGTTTCATCTGGCAAATTGGGAAGAAGATCCCATGACTTTCAGCAGAACAGGCTTTGTAAATGTTTTTCCAACCATCATAGGCCCATCACAATAAAGGACAGGAAGGCTTTGTAGTTTCTGGTCCACATCAGCCTGAGTATGCAGTGTAGTTAGAAGACGGAAATTATGCGATTTTTTCCCAAATTAGATCTGTTGCACAAAGCACCGAGGCAATGTTTTGTAAGCTGGGACAAAGAGCTGATTGTACTTTAGTAGTGCCAAATATTGAGAACCAAAGAATGTACAGCATATTTGAGCCGTACCTTAAGAACATTCATCCAGAAAAGCAAGTTCAATAGAGTGAACAGGAAATATTTCAATTCCATGGAATCCAAATATACTTTTAGAAATAACTCAACAACCCCATTTTGGGAATAAAATGGTAAACCCGATTCTTGAGAGAAGAATCTGCAAATGGCTACAGATGAAGATTCATAAAATAACTGAAAGCAGTTCGATATTTACAATAATGTGCACGGTTCTGTCTGAATTTCTTTTTTTCAGAAAAGAATATTTTAAAAAATCCCAGCACTACAAGTTTTCCATGTTAAATCTTGCAATTTGTTCTAAGAAATCAACTGTCATTTTAGCAAATGTAACCTGGTGCAGCCTGTCATTTCCAGAGAGGATTACACATTAGCAGACCCACTTTTAGGATAAGAGGGGCCCCAAGCAAGAGAAGGGCCCCAAGTTGCTGGAGGGAGAGGGGTGGTTTCTGATGGACAGTTATTTTTTCTTCCTTCAGACACATGCTGCTTGAGAGGGAATTTGGGGTGGCCTATGAGTTTCAGAGCCTACACAGGATTGTGGGTCCCTAATAGAGCACCCAAAGGCAGATACTTGCTTTGCTTATCCTTAAGATTTACCCTGTGTGTGAATAAAAAGCAGTTTTGAAGTTGTCCTGCTTAACGAGAGGCCTCTTTGTAAAAAGCAGTCTCCATATTCAAGGTATGACGGCTTTATGGGATCAGTCCTGGTCCCATAAAAGTCAATTACAAAACATCCATTGATTCCAATGGATGCAAAACCAGATCCTTTGGTGGTGATAAAGCAATGGAAAGCTAGAATTTTCTATCAATCTCTCCATGTTATCTAGAGTGACCAGAGAGCAAGTGTGAAAAATCGGGACAGGGGGGTAATAGGAGCCTATAGAAGAAAAAGACCCAGAAATCGGGACTGTCTCTATGAAATTCAGACATCTGGTCACCCTAATGGTATCTAAGTCAATATTCACATTCAAATGACAAAATATTTCTTTGATTATTCAGGGCTTGAAAGCTTGGTTTTCCTGCCAAACTCACACCCTGCTCATTGGTATGTTTACTGTACTATTTACTGAAAGTTGTCTTTCAGTTGGTAATTTATATTGTTTCAGCATCCACAAAATCCATAGTCATCTGAACCTAATCCCATGATGTCATACAGAGCAGCAAAACCAAAAACATACATTTCCTCCAGTCAAGCTATCGAATGCATACCTTTTTTTTTTCAATTCACTTTTGCACTCTTTCTTCCACCTCTGTGAAATTTACCCCCCTTTTCAGTCTGACAAGCCATCGGTGTTTCTAGTAGCACATTTTTGTGTTTGTTTTCAGTGTTGGTAGGCTTTTCGTTCCTTCAATATCAGAAGAACGGTTTCCTACAGCACATATTCTAAACAACCGAGAGAACTACTGTTGCCTGGTTTCCTAACTTCCAAAGTCAGAACTCAAGAGTCAGCACAAATGCACTGAAACAATGTACTGACAATTATGGTGCATTTCATGCGGGTTAGAAGAACAACCTTAAGACCTATAAAATGAGCACAATTTCCTTCTGTTGTACACTAGGTATTATTTCTAACCAGTATACTTTTGATGTGGCCAAGCAGTGCTTTGGTACTGAACTTCAACAACATGACAGAAATGTTTCAGCCTTTTTAGTCTCGCTCTACAAATGTGAATGGAACTGTAAATCTAGATGATAGTTACTCCACATATACTAGCAATAAGTCAGTCAGGTGCAGTTTGAACAGCATGGTGCCCAGTTCAAGTGGCACAAGCCAACACCTATTAGCTATTTCCTTTGTTTCTCCTGTTACTCGTAAAACACTGTGCACTGTGCTACAGTGAATAAACGCTGTTAAAGTACAATAATTTATTATCCCAATAAAGGTCAATGCAATATTTTTAAACTTTTTTTAAAAAACAAACTGGCCTGCCAAAATCTCAGTGGTATCCCAGCATCTAAAAGAAAATTCAGAATCCCTGGATAGTTTCAAAAAGCTTAAAGAAATCTCACGCATCCTGTGGTGGTTATGAGTCTATGCTGAAACGGACTGAAATGTGAGGGCTTTTTCAAGCAATCTTGGTCAATGAGACATCAACACCACATGCTCTAATCTGAGATATGAGATCATCAGGTTAATTTTCCCCTCCCCCACACTTCCTATTAGCCTTTTTAATGCAACCCATGGAACAAAATCTCCAACTGTGACAGAATGAAAACCTCATTCAGTGCTTTTACTGCACACTATGACTTGGCATCCTTTTTACATGCTTTCCTGACATGAGTAACTCAGCCACATTTTGTCTTTCTTCTCAGTCACCAGTAGTCAGTTACATTTGCAGAATAACTCTGGGATACATAGTAGAAGATCAATTGACTGTGTGCGCACTCATGCCAATGTGAGTTTTTCTCATCATGGAGCATGTACCCAAATGCGCATATGCCAGATCACTACATTTTTGTTATTTGTTTGCCATGAGTGAACTTTAAAGGCTTTTCAGTGTCGGTACTAAGGGCCTTGAGATGAACCTGAGCATGTGCACAAACTCACAGGAAGTCTTGTGGGACATAGTCAAGCTGTAGGCAGCCTGGTCAAGGCTTTGTGCACTTCAGAGCTCCATGCTGCCGCTAGGCATGACACAATAGCTGAACCTTCAGGGAGAGTGAAATGAATTAAAAATAAATATAAACAAGCTAAGAGACTGGTATGCATCTCAAGAAGCCTCAAATGGCCAATGAATTTCACCTTGTACAGTCCATATTTGCAGTCATAATTGCATGGTTATGGACTTTTATTGGTGGCTTGCTCCTTTCAACCTGCCAATTTTTAAAGTAATCATGGGCCTGTTTCTGTTCCCACTGACGCCAGTGGCAGCACTCCAACTGACTGTTATGGGAGCTGACTGAATACGTACAGAGCGGAAGGCTACAAAAATGAGTTAGTCTTGCTTGTTCCCATTGGAGTCCTTGCCAATATATTTTCAGATTCTAATGGGGATTTCAGGCCTTTTTTCTGATTTGTTTCCTTGGTTGTTTGGATATTCATTGTGTATACTGGAGACACAAGGTGGGTGAAGTAATATCTTTTACTGCACCAACTTCTCTGCGTGAGAGAGACATAAAGCATATTCTGTTTAGAGGCTAAGGGGATCTTCTCAAGAATTCCATGTCAGATGAACTCTGCTCTTGTGGGAATCAGAGGGAGTTTTACCAGAGATAGGACAATGCTGAGCTCTTTTGAAGATCTCATCCTTAATTCTGGGCTTCATTGTACAATGCAGACCACATATTCCCCTTTGCCTATAATTAGATTGGAAATTCCTTGGGGGGCAGGGACCAAGTCTTCTTGTGTGCTAGAGTTGTATACGAGCACAATGGGGCCCTGATCCTGATTGGTGCATATAGCCACTATCATAATACAAATATGCAAATGCATAATAATTAGCGATACATGCTTGCAACATGATCTGAGTGACCAGAAATGTGTCTGTGGTATCATTCTATTGGGTATTACCAATCTGAAATGGTTATGCAAGTAATTACCACTTCGGACACACTTTTTCACGTTAGTCCAACGTTCATGGTTGGCAAAAGACACTTCTTCACTTGTGCTTGGCATTTCTGCTGGCATTTGAATGGTAAGAAATCATCACCACTAATGCTGTTTAAAGAAGCCACTGTGAAGAATTTTGAGCAGCAAAAATAAATATCACCTAATGAAATAGTCCTCAAATCTTGCTGAATACTATCAATAGACAAACACCACTGACTGATTCACTTCTGAATTGTTAGGTGAGCCAATGTATGGCATAAACCTCCCCAAAAGCTAAAAAAGTCTAATTGAAATATTGACAACAATGCCAGTTTGCACCTAACACTAGGGTATCCTAAATTTTAAAAAATGATGTGTTGTTCTTATCAGAACATCAGACTACAGGAATGACAAAGCCAGAGTCAATGAGAAACTAAATTCAAGTTACAAGTTAATAGGATCCCATTTCCAAAAATGGATTCCAGTGTTGTGCTTGCAGTTCTGCTTCCACAGTAAGTTACAGGTGCCATTATTCAGGCATGATCCATGGTGGAACAAGTAGATGTGCAACCATCTGATTTGCTACGACAGGGTTTGTATTTATATATCGGTCATGTAGACATCCAGGGCTTCATTTTGAAGAGTTCACCTGCGTACAGTGTTTGTGAGCCTTGATCACGTAAGAAGCCATCATGATTGTGCATGCTCTCACTAACCTTTTGAAAATTTGGCCCTAAATGTTAAGCAGTGACTAGGGGGAAGGGGTGGCGTGGATTAAAATTGACCTTCATGGTTAATAGATCACTCAACATTAAAGAAAACAAGTTTAAGAAACAGAAGTGAAGGCTGCAGCTCTCAGCCTATTTATTGGCATGAAAACCCTTAAGATGCCAACAAGGGATTGAAGAGTGTGGGCGGGGGCGGGCGGCATTCATATCTATGGAAGGAAATCAAAAGCAGTCAATGTGTTTGGCATTGGATTGCAGCACGTGTATCTTTATACTGTAAAACTATAGTCAAGAAAAGAAGGGGGAAAACCCTTGGTTTGAATTAAATATCACCACATGTTATTGATTTTAAGTTTGCTATCTTATGATCCAACTTAACTGAGCCTGCATTGACCATTTTTGAGCTGAACATTTAATGTGGCAAAGTGAAAAACTTGCCAGGAAAATTAACTGGATGTTAAATGTGAACTCAGTTTAATAATCAGAAAATGGCAAGTATAATAGAAAAGGGGATTTGTTTATAGTGTCCCCCAACTCCATCATTTATGGCCTGTTTCTTTAGTCTTCAAAACACACAACAATATTGTAACATCTAATGTGTGTAAGGAAATGGATTAAACTTTTCTTATACTTAATATAGCTATAGCCACCTTGGCTCAGTGTTGTAGTGGTGGTGATGGGATTTTTTGGGGGGTGGGGGAGGTGGAACTGGGGAAAATATTGTACAGTAGCAAAAGAAAAACATAGGATTTATGTAACAGTCGTTTTCAACATTTTTTTGTTTGTGGACCCCTAATAAAATTTGAATGGAGATGCAGACCCCTTTGGAAATCTTACACATAGTCTGCGGACCCTGCAGGGGTCTGTGGAGACAGGTTGAAAACCACTGTTGTAACACACTGGCTCCCTCTAATCCATATAGAGCATTAAAGTAAACCGCTTAAGTAACTCCTTCAGCTCAAGTGTCAATGGCCTATGCTTTTTGTGCTGAAGATCTCTGGTTCTATCCCAGCTCACGGTATGTAGCTGTAACAACATGATGACCCGTAAGGGCATTTTAAACTCTCGTGGAAGGCAAAAACTCGGGACAAGCTTGCCCTGACATGGTGTGTGTAAGATGTTGGCTAAGTGTGTTGAGTCTTGCATTCTGAGTTCAACACTTATTTTAAACTCTTTGGGTTAGATTCCCTCAATTACCCCGTGAAAATCCAAAGTAACTCCATCAGCATTCCTGTACAGTGTAATGGTCACAACGTTTGCACAAAATCTACAGGCCACATTCTGATCACAGTTACCCGGGTGTAAATCTGGAGCAAAGGTACATGTCTACATGCATGTATGGTTGCAAAAATTGTAAAGGATTCTTGACACACCACTTAACCTCCATTTGTAGCACTGCCTAGGGTCACAAGGGTGCTCTGATACCAACAGGATGAAAATGTTATTAAAGGTCTATATAGACAGATTAGAAATGTGTGATGGGGAGGGAAGAAAAGTCAAATTAAAATAAACTGAACTGTCCTTTTCTGGGGTGGCGGTGGAGTAGCATTTCAGTTCTGTAATATTTCTCATCACCTTTAAATAATTAGTTATTACAGAATTCTTAATTCCAGTGGTACATGACTCAGTTTGCTAGGGTTTGCTTTCTTTTCCTTTAGTGAAAAGTCAGTTTTCCTTCCAGTTGCTGCATTTCCAACATTTTCATACATTTGGATATTACAAGAGAAAAGTTCACCAGCTAATCCACTGTCAATAAACTCTGAAGCTAAGACAATGTATGTTCAGTCTTTTCAAATCAAGTCCATAGAAACAGTCCAATATGTTATTGAGCCTTCCCAGAAAAGCATCCTTCTGTGCACTGGGAGGAAAGGGGGAAGACTAAATGGAATCAAGTGGACCAAATTTTACCTGAAGAGTCCCACTCAAATGAAAGCCAATATCAAAGTGTTAATTCACTAAATGTTGCTGGTAAAGGGACACCTTACCGCTGGGTGCAGTCTACACATGCAAACATTAGGTAGCTCAAGAGGAACGTTGCGTGTTGTTCCCCTTCTCCCACCTTGTGTGTCTGTCTTGTCTGTTTAGACCGCAAGCTCTTCAAGGCACTTCTATTCTGTGTTTGCACAGCGCTTAGCACAACGAAGGCCCATTCTTGGTTGCTCTTTAGACCATTATAAGCATGATTAATTAAGAACTGCACCTTACCAAGACACAATCCTTCCCCCAATTCTTTGCCCCAGCACCTTGGGAAAGGCTGTGCCTTAAAGACATAATCCAGCCATTATACATAAGGGTGGAATTTTCAAAAGCATTTCAGTGTTGGGTTAACTCAATGGGAGTTTTACCATCGACTTCAATGGAAGCAGAGCTAGCCCACGGCCTAGTCTCAATCTTAAGAACCAGCCTACTCCTATAGAAGTTAATGGAAAAAATCCATTGACTTTAATGGCGGCAGGACCAAGCCCTCTCCCTTCAAAAGTACCCAACTATAACATGTTAAAGCATTAAGGTTATAATTTAAGTGTACACATTAACAGTTACCTCAGCTATACTTCTCTTCTGCCATGTATATTTCATGCATGTAGTTAGAGACCTTAAGAATTACTTCCTTTACTTTCAAAGGTTTACATTTTTAAAGTGTACAGATATAGCCACCTTAACTCTAATAATTTCAAAGGTTTTTGTTAGTGACACACACACACATTCACAAAGTGTGTTAATTGACAGAGTACCTTAGTTACCACCACAATGGTCCTTCTACACAGGTAAGCTTCAAGAGTGCATTTCTTAATCTAATGAAATATTTATCGTATCTGAGATCTAAAGTGTACATATTCAATTTTTTATGCATACCTTTACATGATTCATGAGATTCACCCATGATGCGAGTTCTTTTCATTACAGTTTGTTTTTATATATCATTGTTACCCTTTTTACAACCAGACTTACATTGAACTGACAAATATCATTCAGGTACCTTTGAGCAAAGCAGTGCTTACCTTCTGTTAGAGTTGGCACTTGTGGTAGCTCTCTCTGTAAACAAAAAAAGAAATAAAATAAAAATCCAGGATCATGCTAAATTTATGATGAAGCACAATGTGTTACATTAGATCAGGTTAGATAAAGGTTTTTTGTGGTCCTTACCCCCCTACAAACATGGCACCATGTTTTTTGAGATGGTCTGACAGAGGTGAAGCATCAGATTTACAAAAGGAACCGACTGTCTGAGAAAAGGTACTTTATTTCCCTTGATTTAAAAATGGGTATTAGAGTTGCAATTACATTTCATCATCAGATTTGTGTTTTTATCTACTCTGCAGCTCAGCGGGATTTTTGGTAGTCATGCTATTCCAGCCAGCTACGTTTGCTTTAGTAGTTTGAGGGAATTTAGTCTAGTGGTCAGAACAATAGACTGGGCATTTGGATGTCTGGATTCTACTCCCAGCTCTGTCACTGTAACACTGAGACCTTGGGTAAATTACATTGGTTTTGGCCTGATTTTGCAGAAGAGGTCAGGGAAAGCGAAACTAGGAAGGTATCTCTGCAACCTACAGGGTACTGTTAGCTGCTCCAGCACTGCTAGCCAGACCAGAGGAGACTTGGCCATGGAGGAGCCAGTGACATGGTTCTATTCCCTTCTCTGCCCACTAGCAGCCATAGACCAGTACAAGAGGAGGTTGCATCACACCCTTTTATAGACAGCATTACTTCAAAGTACACCTCACCCTCAGCACTCAATGAAGCATTCTTCCTACCCTTGTCAGCAACCTCCAACAACAGTCACCCTAAACTCCACTAGCACCGGTCTGGCTTAAAGTATAACTCTCTGTTTCCAGGTATATCCCTTCAATTCCTCTAGAAAGTGGACACCGGAGCGCCTCATAGGGATCTTGCAATCTTAGCTGCCAAGCACTTGTACAGCATCCTTCAGCAGCATTATTAATAGTACCAGTTATTGTTACATACTAAACAACATGAATCATTTTGATAGCCCTCCTCAGCACTCCTAGTTTTTTGTCAGCACTCCTAGTTGCATGTATTTTAAATGTATGCACTAGAAGTTTGATCCTATAAGGCACTGAACACTCATGGGGTGCTCTTGATTCACTCAATAGGAGGCAAGAGCTCAGTGTCTTATATAATCTAGCCCTAAGAAATACAAGGAGTAAGGAAGAACCTACAGGAGCACATTACAAACTCATTCTGAAAGCAGTACAACGTCTGGTATTATAATTGGGTGTCTCAATGTTGTACTAAAAACATTTTGAGGTACCAAAACACATCATTTAATGTGAATTGCACAGAATTGTTTTGGTAAGAAAAATCATTATTTTTAAGTAGTATCCTCTAATATTTGCTCTTTACGTGAACAAATCTCTCCATTAAAATTGGAACCACTCTCCTGTTCTTGATTTTGGAGAGAGAGAAAGAAAACCCAAACACAATCACTTACTCCTGCTTAATTAAATTCAGAGTTTGTTCAAATGCAAGCTATAAGCAGAAGATAGAGTGAGTGTGTTTTCTCTGTGAAATTGGGAATGAGAAAGCAGCACAGCTGGAATCTTAACCAAATGCTAAATTAGTAACAATGTTTCTGTGGACTTAAATATTAAAGCTAATTAACAATTTATATGTACCCAAATATAAATATAAATTACACCTACAGGCATAGAACATTCTATATATACACAATAATATAAATCAAAACTTTACCCATACATACGCCTTGGACATATATTTGTTTTACAACACTGAAATAAAATATAAAATATCTGCCAAATGGCAAGTTCAGGATTTCATCTTTCCACTGAAACAACTAATGTCACAAACATTTGAAAATGCGTCTGTTATAAGTACATTGAACTGAGTGCATGATACAGTGTTAACTGCATGCTCATTAGGAGCACTGTTTGGTCAACAGAAAGACCTATCAGGGCAGCACCAATTTAGCCTTCTGTACTTTTGTTTCCCCAACTGGAAAATGGGGGTGATTCTACTTACCTGCCTTTTTAAAGCACTTTGAGACAAAAGCATGCTTACATAATAATTTTAATGATTCTGCAAAATCTTTGTCTAGTCTAGTTTTTAATGATTCATGCAGCAGAGTTTCCACAGCAGAAAGTTTTGAGATTCACTCCTCAGAGAGTGGCAGGGGTCGGGGGGAAGGGACAATTTATTATTATTAAGTCATACACAGTATAAAGACCATGCATCTTCAAGGCCCTTTACAGAGTCAAGAATAAGACACATTCCCTGCCACAATGACAGAGTCCAAGATTCTGTTTCTGCTCCCATTGAAATCAACAAATGTTTTGCCATTGACTTCAATGGAAGAAGATCCAGACTAATACATATGAGACAAATAAACACCTTAGGGCAGTGAGGCTCTAAAGGAAGAAGGGGGAATAGGGGGAATAGGACAGGAGTATTATTGCCTGTATTCTTGTGACTCCTGCTCAGGGTTACTGGGTGTCCTACTTTCTAACCCCATAGGTCAAGCAGAAAATCCACATTCTGGTATCACAGCAAAGAGATATTTTTATCTAAGTGAAATATCAGTACATTAATATGGAATTCATTGACTAAATTTGCCTTCATAACAGGGCTATGCCTGAGATCTGCTCATTTTTTTCTTGTTTGGCTTCTTCGCTGTTTTTGGCAATTTAAATCTGTCAGCTGCTGTATTAAGTGCTTCATTGTGAAGTTTCTCTTCTTTATTTGCCAACTAAAACTAAATATGAAATACAAGTGGCCTAGGATTTTCTTCCTAGTTCTCTCTTTTGCACTTTGGATCACTTGGGTTGGGCATATTCATCTGATTTCTCCTGGGAGGTGGCGGCAAGTACTCTTACTAGCATGCAGGTCCGCAGCTCGTCACATCAAGGAGTTGTTTATGTATTCAGGATTTGTTGCAATGGGATGGTGAAAAATGAAAGAAGCTTCTTTTTAAATGGGTGGAACCACTGTAAAGCTTTCATAGTAAACACTTAAAAACAAAGAAGTGAGTGTAAAAATGAATTTCCTCTAGGTTTCCTTGAAGAGCCTTTGATAATATGCCATGCTAAGCATTTTCTCCACTTTGAAAAGCTGCTCTGAAACACTAGATATTTTCCAGACCTGGAACATCACTAAATCTTTGGAACCATATTCCAATGGCACTTTTACTTATTTTGTTAAATTAGCCACAGTTTCAAAAATGTGTATGTGCGCGTGATTTTGTTCGTTTGTTTTTTAAGAAAAGAAAGTTTTTCTATGAGGCTTCACGTCTCCATTTGTCCAGGAATCTCTGAACTGGAATAAAACCATCTTTTGGCACTCTTAAGCAATAACTATAAAGTTGCTAGCGTTTAATTAGAAAAAGAAGTGACATATTTCTCTCCCCTCTTTTACAGTATAGAAAAAAAGTGGCACTGGTTTCATTCCCTGTTTGTGGCTGAAGAACTTCAGTCTCCGGGTCTGTTAATGCCATGCCTGCCCTGGGCTTTAATTTCATTTAGGAAAACAAAAACCAACCAAACGAGATGTTGCCACTCTGCTTCTAGTTCAAAGCAAAAAAAGCACTTAAACAATTCGTAAATTACAACAAGGCAGATCACAAAGAATAAAAGCAAATACATGTTACATAAATCATGTAATCTCTTTCCCATTGCCATTCATTAAAATCTTCAAAATAAATCAAAATAACATTGCCAAAAAACATGCTGAGATAATTGGAATTTTACAATCCTACAGTGGCTCATCATGCCAACATCCCACGGTGTCTTAAAAAGCACGTCACCAAATTCAGCTATGAGAAATATTAGAAGGAATTCCTTCACTTTGCAAAACTGGTGAGTAAATAAGATGCTCTATTTTTAGCGTGTCTGGCCTTCTGAGTCTTTCTTTCTATCTTTGTAGATTCCCCATGTCATAGAGTAAGTCCATCATACAAGCAAAGCTGGTCAAAAACACTACCACCAACTAACAGCCATTTTGCCAGTAAATATTTTGTAAGGTGTCTTTTGTGGAGTCATGTTATCAATTGTTCATGAGAATTCAGATGACTGTCAGGTATCTGTGAAAATGTTCACCAATCCAGGCTGAAAATAATTAATTATTAATGTTTATTTAATGCTCAATATAACTATTTTAGTCTCCTGTTTAAAATGTTTTCATTTAAACAGGGAGCGGAAACAACATCATGTGATTTAGGTGACCAACCACATACTCTGACCAGCAAATAGTTAAAGTGAACCATCCATGGACTGATATTTGCTGACATTCACTAATAACCCACAGGCTGAAATTTGTCCTCTAATTATTCAGCAAATACTTACACAATCATGAATATAATTGTAGGAATGAGGAGTGGTTCATGAATGATTCATGAACAAGGAAAAAAATTCAATTCACCATATAAATTGTGTGCAAAACATAATTTGACGAGCACTAAATGTAACAGACTTTACACTCAAATTAGCAATCAGAACACTACTTTGTACTTATACAGAATCTTTCTTTTGAGAATCTCAATGCGCTTTACAAACATCTACCTTAAAAGGTAGATACTTTACAAATTGACACACACAGAGGTGATAAGACTTGCTCGAGATCAGACAAGAATTAACTCAGATCTTTTAATTTCCAATCTTGTGTGGGAAACACTGAGCAATTCTCATGCTTTCATGCCCTGCCACAGAGGGATGCAAGAAAAAGAACTTGGACAAAGTTTTCTTTATTTTATGGATTTTAACGGGATGGTTTTTTGTAAGTAAAGTGAGCAGAATTGAACCTTTGGGCAATGAGGACCAAATTTTTAAAAGCAGCCTCTGAAATTATGCCTGCAAAAAAGCACTGTTGCTCACATGTAGAAAATATGCAGCTTTCAGATCTATACAGTAAACTGAAGTGGATGGGGTCACCCATTCAATTTTACAATTCCCCCATCAAAGACCACTTTTTAAATATCTGGCTTTGAGCTTCCACCACGAAGTATGCAGAATTGAATTCATATACTTTGAAGAACCTCACTACAATGAGAGGATTTCAATTCATATTGACTTTTAGGCATGGGTGAGCGATTATTATACACATTCTCCAAACCCTAGCACCACAAACTGAATCTGAACAGTTTTTGAGATTTGGGGAAATTAATTTAGAGACTCCTGGTAATGATCTTTCCAGTGAGAATGGCTAATGATGGGAGAACGTCGGCAGAGAAGGATCAAGGGATTACATTAGCCATTCTGAAGGGAATGGAGAGAGAGACTTCACAATACCAGGGGTACCTTTCAAATCTTAAAATCTTCACTTGGTAGGGTCCAGCTGGTGAATTAATAGCTCCCAGTACACTAGAACAGAAGAACTATCACTCCAAAATGATAATTCCCATGCAGATAGTGGGAGCAGGCAGGAAGAGGAGACCCCACTTGCTGGAGCAGATATAAACCAGTTCCCTGGTTCCTGCTGGAAGATCACTCCATTGATAGAAGCAATAGGAGCCTTTTGGAAGATGGCACTTGGGTATGGCAGTTCTCCCTCCAGGCTACATGTCATATCTTAATCCTACTGACAAACTTTACAGACTTACCTAAGCATCTAATCCTTTTGGTGCTAATCAAAACTGACCCACCCCCACAACCCTAAAACTTGAGGTGTCTCCATTTTTATAAAGCACAAAGGCTATTGCGAGGTTCAAGTAGACACTGGATCTCTCAAGTCTACATGAGGTCTATGTTCAGGAACACAGAATTTCTGAGCCAGGATGGGAAATTACTTCTGCAATAGCCCCAGATTCTGACATTCATCCTAGATAGTTTTGCCAAGGAATAATCAAGAAAAAACCATGGTTTTTAGGTAGCTAAAGTGCTTATATCCAAGGCCTAAAGTACTAAACAAAACTACTTTTTTTTTTTCAGGAAAGAAAAATTCCTTCCAACATAAATTGCTACTTTTTTTCTGGTTTCTGCATAATTTGGATTGATTACTATAATCGCCAGAAAAATGCTGAACTGTAAATCTCTTTTCTTAAAAACAAAGATTGTCTTACATGCTTGAGGTCAAACTGCTGGTGGTTCTTACACTGGTGCAAGATGGGAGAGAGGCGAGGAGAGTTGAAGAGGGCCCAGAGGGTCTTTTCCACTGTCTACTCTCACCAACTTGGGGCCCAGAAAGAATGTTGTTCTTTGTGCCTCTTCAGCACAGGAAGGGGGCTGACTAATGACGCCAGCAGTGTTCTGTATCCAAAGGAGATCTGCTCAGCTAAGCCGGGGATGCAACCAGGGCTAGATTCTGGCAGCAGGTCTGCAAGGAACATGTGCAACCCCTTTGTATGGGAGGTGTAGTAAGTGCAGGAAGATTACACAGCCCATAGCCACCCAGAGGCATTCTGCCTCCATCTGCGCTCATAATCAGAATGCCTCAAGCCACCTCTGCTCGGCTGCTACATTGCTCAACATCCCCAAGCGTGGCTAATGCACTTTAAGGCACAATTTAGCCTACGTGGTTGCTTTCTACGGAAAACTGATTCTCTGCACGCTTCCTTGAAAAGACCACTCCATGATGGAGTGTGGATAATTTGGAGGGGTCTATGCTTCTCCCTATACGTATATGCAATGCCTACTGATATTAATGACTGCTATACCTTCCTGCCCCTTACACACCCAACCCTGAGTGAATCTTCAAAGCTGAATGAGGGATATTTTTAAAACACTGACTGCCTTAAATGCTGCACACTAGCAAATGAACACTTGGTTGAGATGAAATAAGATTGTAAAAAGAAATGTGGTCAACTTCTGTTCTCGGCACTGGTGTAACCAACTCAATGCTGTCACTCGGGCTTTACACTACTGTAACTGAAAGCAAGTGGACTCTATCTCCTTCTCTTTCTGATTCACCAGAGGCTTCTATCAGTTCTTCATACAGGCACTTGCTGAAAGGACAATGGGAAATGCACCCTTTGAGGTTTCCCTTGTTATTCCAAATTTCTCCTCCTCAGTAGCAATCATAAGATGAAGAGCCAAGACTCATGTTTAAGTTGTTGCTGCAAGCTACAAGGATTCCTGACAAAGTGTGTGTGTGGGGGAGGGGAGGAGGAAGCTTTCAGGTTGAGCAGACCTGAAAGCTCCCAAAACCTCATGAAACTGAGCTCTGTGAAATGCTGGATTTTCAGTTTTCAGACAGGGTTTGAATTGGGCTGGACTGCATCGTACAGAGCTGAGCACAAGTACTGGGGAAATTTTCTGAACTCCCTAGGAAATATATCAGCACTCATGTATCTCCCAGGTATGATGACTGTAATACAACAAGGTACTAGTCCTCATGGAGGTAGGTGAACCAGTTTCAGCTCAAGGCACCTAAGTGGAGGCAGGAAGGACCTTGACCTGTGGCCAAAGCCAGTTTCCTGCCATGGCTATAGTGGGCATTGTACCAATTCCTTGAAAAGCAGAGAAAGGATGTGAGGAAGCTGGAGTTTGATAATTTCCCAAAACTGGAACCTCCAAGTAAAATTATAGGCTTCCAGCTCCTGCAAAAGGAACTTGCACCATTCAGTTCAAAAATCCATTGAGAATCAAACAATGAAAGGCTTGCACAGCCCTAGCAAATAATTACTCAGGCTCCCTAGCTGTTACTTTGCTGAGTTTTGTCTATATATCTGCCTCTCTTATTTTAAAAAGACAATGACATCACTGGGACTTCATTTAAGCAGCAACAATCGAGGAAGGGAGTGCCCGTAAAAAGGTGCTGCAAAAATATTAAAAATAAACACCTAAGAAAATTCCCAATGAGTTTAATTCTGCTCATCCAGAGTTACCCACTGCCCTTTATATGATCGAAAAAAATATTTAAAAGATCATAGTCTTCTTTGGAATTTGTCATCTTACATTTCACATACAATTGCTTTCATGTTTACTGTCTTTAGAACTTGCCAATGTCTATTTATCTGAATACCTCACATTTACTTGTGATCCATCCCCTCTTTCTGTACTTACACAGCAATAAGGCCATTGCAAGAAAGTCAACCAACTCCTGTAGATTCTCAAACTTCTCAGCAAACCAATAATTAAATGTGATGCACAGCATCTGGCATTTCTACTTTTACATCATATTATAACTTTGCTGAGAATGCTTTACACATTTAGCAATGCATTAAGGTCAGCTCTGGTGAGGAATTTGTTCTAATTTGCTTGTTATATGTAATATGAATTAATTATAAATAAGTTGTTTCTTTTTTAAATTAAAGTTGCACTTCACAACATTTTTCCATCAATAGGTCTAATGTTATGAGGTTTGAGCTCAAAAGCATTCAATGGCAGAAACTAAGGTCTGCCACAACGAATTTAGATTCTGCAGCTAACCTTTCCTCAACAGTTCACAGTAGACAAAGAAGAGCTGAACTGTAATGTAACTTTCATTGCATGGTGGGACACAAAAGCTACTTAGTGAAGGACAGAAAATCGTATTTGGTGAAACTGCCCTGATGTAGTAGTCTGATGGAGACTTTGGGAGACAAATGAAAACAGAACTCAGAAGCTGTGGCATATAGAGCTATGTAACGAGAAAGCTATTTTCTATGTATTGCAGCTTTAAGTATAAAATGGGCCCCCCATCTTAACCTGCTTGTGAGATGGTTCAAGATGGCTACTGCTACTGAAGGAGTCACACATACTGTGCTCTCTCCTGGAGGTTTAATTTTGTTCTTTTATTATTAATTATTTTAATCTAAAATGAAAGTTATCCAGACTGAAAGCATATTTGCTCTGTATCTATGGAAAAACCACCAACATATATATTTAAATCTCATAACAAGAGAAAACAACAGAGCAGAGTCCTCAGGACAGACATCACTTACCCTCCTTAGAATCAAAATATGATCTTTACCTGTCACCAAAAATTGGTTGTAAATGTAAATGTCCCTTTACATACCCAATTTCACTTTCCGTCTTTTAGAGCCTCAAGTGAAGAATAATGCCAAACATTTTGTTAGAACAAATCTCTGACCAGTTATAGTGCACTTCCTATATAATATAGATAATAAATAAATAAAGGGGCCAAACTGATCCATGGGGTAACTCCACTGAAAATGAACTTGTTACATAAATGTTATTTAGACTTGAAATGAATGCGTGTGTCAAAAAGAGTAAAGAGTTTGAAGAGCAGATTTCTCTTCTACACAGACATTAGTAAATCTTCAGAGGCTACCTGGCTAATTGAATTCTTTCATAATTCCCCTACACTGAGTTTCTGGAATGACCTGCCATTCAGATAGAATGGTAATTCTGACCACAATACTGCAAATTAAATATAAAGACTTAGAACAGTGACTTCCAGTGGAGCTCTCAAGATGAATCAGTTTTAGATAGAACAATGTTGCTAACTCTTATTTAAGTTTTAAATATTTAACATTCTGATCTTCTTCACTGTGTAGCTCAAAGAGCACATTATATCTCAGGTGGGTGGGGGCCGGGAAGGGGAAGGGGGAGCCTGAAATTAGGAAGTAGGCATCTAAAATGGAACAATGATGGATGTGGAGCTCCTCTGCAGTAATTTAAGAATATTGTATGTTGTCCTGGTTATCGGATACTGCATGAAGATATTGGTTTAGTTTAATAGGGGGCTATTTGGAAAAACAAGCAGGAAGGAACAAGAATGGTTCAAGATAAGCCACTTCACTACAAACACCTGTGGGTTATGAAGGAGCCATGCCAGGACAGGAAAAGGCACACATACCCTAGAGACCAAAAGAATTATATCAGGTTTCAAATGGAACACTTTTTTAAGTGAGGTGAGGTGTGTATGGAGGTGAGTGGGACTGAGAGGCAGGTATCCACTGGGGTGTCTGAAGTAGCAAGGGCTGCCTAGGTTACTATCGGGACGGTGAGCCTTTAGGCAAGATTGACCTGCACGTAGACTGTTGTTTTAAAATCTGTTTTTTCTTTTATGATTTGTTCCTACTACAAAAAAACCCAAACCAATATTTTTTGTCATCAGAAGGCATTTGATCGCTTATACCACTGATCACAGACTCCTGAAGAGAAGAACCAGAGGTTCCCATATTCAGCAGGACTGACTTGGAAAGCACAGTAGATTTACTGCATACTGCAGCACAGGGCCTGGGACTTACGGGGGAGGGGGGATTTCAGAATTCCAGCTTAAGATAAGTAAAGGCACGAGCCCTGACATCTGACGGGGTGCACTCAGAGAGACCAGAAAGGGAATAGAGGTGCAGCAAGCCCTGTAACTGGAACAGGGGTGATGCCCGTCTTCTTAGGGCTGATATTAGGGAAATGCGGGGAATTAGGGATACTCTTTTAATAAGTATCAGAGGGGTAGCCGTGTTAGTCTGGATCTGTAGAAGTGACAAAAGGTCCTGTGGCACCTTATAGACTAACAGAGGTATTGGAGCATAAGCTTTTGTGGGAAAGCTTATGCTCCAATACCTCTGTTAGTCTATAAGGTGCCACAGGACCCTTTGTCGCTTCTTTTAATAAGTATCCCTGGGGGCACCTGATCCAGCATTCAACGTATTTAGGTGTCATGATAATGCTCAAATCCTGTCTCATTCAGAAAAAAGTCACATCATGCCTCATTCAAAGTCCAAAGCCTACCATTGACTTCAACTGGCTTTGGCTCAGGCTGTTAGTACGGCCTTAAAATACAGTACAGAGTAAAATTTGTTATCGGCCATAAATCTTTGTTTAACAATGTTCACCAGCACTGAACTACCTAATACATCTGAGCTACTTCAAGCATCCCACTCTACAGCAGAGAAGATTGCTATCATTTTGTTGGGAAAATTGCAAAGGATTCCAGTGATTTTTGCATTACCTTCCATCCTGAAGGATGCCAGAGTACTTCTCAACCATTATATTTTACATGTAAAGGAATAATGCCAGCCCTCAAGAAGCTACAGCTACCTCTGGAATATAAAATTCCAGATGTATAATAGAGGACAGCAATGGTACAAAGCCTGATCCAAAGGCCACTGAAGTCAATGGAAGTTCAATAGATTGCAGATTAGGCCTCAGTTTAGGACAGGAAGAGATAAGGAACAATTTGCCTGGTAGAACCACAGGCAGACCGTAGGCAGGGCAAAGGTAATAACTCAGAAAAGAATTGGGCCAGTGAATGCTAGGGCTAATGACTATATTCTTCCAAGAGGCACTGTAGGATTTTTAAAGTCACAATGGCCCAGACTTCCATTATTTTTTTATTTTTTCTTCATTTTCTTTTTCATTAAGTAAATTATATGGAAAGACACATTTAATACATCTAAAAAATGATCATATGATGAATGGCATGCCGAAGCCAGCATCCTGAGTGACAAAGTGCTCCTTAGCATCAGATCGGGCATTACTCAATCCAGTCTCAAACAGATAGCACACTAGCATCTCTTCCAACACCGTTCCCCAATCTCCCATCCAAGTAACAACCAGGCTCTACTAATGTTAGCATGCAAGATCATAGCCCAGATTAACATGACTTGACGCCCAAAGATTTGTCCTCAAAAGTAAAATGTTTTGGTAGGAAGCACAAAAGTACAATAAATGTGCAAAATATCTACAGAAATGGATACAATGAGGCAAGTGGTGGAGCCAGGTTTTGCAATGGGAGTGGGAGGGAAACGGGGTCATTGCAGGTGGGCCAGAGAGTGGTGCCTACTGTCCTGCAGGGCTGGGCTTGGCTCGGCTCTCCACTCCAGGCATTGCAACCCAGTGCATAGGATTGCAGCACCATTCAGGTTTGAAGATGCAGTCAGGGCAAAACCACTTCTTCAGATGCATGGAGTGCATCACTTCTTCAGATCCATGCATCTGAAGAAGTGGGGTTTTTACCCACGAAAGCTTATGCCCAAATAAATCTGCAAGTCTTTAAGGTGCCACCGGACTCCTCGCTGTTTCTGTGGATACAGACTAACACGGCTCCCCCTCTGATAGTTGGTGTTGCACTGTGATTCATGGGCACCACTCACAATGCCTGGAATGGGGAACCAGGTCCAGTCCTGTGGGAGAGGAGCTGCACCTGCCACGTGACTGCAGGGCGGGTTTATTCTAAAGCCCCATGTGAAAATTTGTAGAGTGCCATATGAACCCCTAAAGGCTAACTTTGTTCCATAGTGGCTCCACAACTGAATGAGGGCCATATGTAAGAAAGATTTATTGGCATAGCAATATCAGTAAGGGGTGTGACTTTTACAGCCATAGTTATGCTGATAAAAACCGTAGTGTAGTTACAGGTTAAGTGATATAAGGCCTTTATTACCCCGTAGCATATTTTGCTTTGCCAAAACAGAATAAGGTATTACTGCATCTACATGAAAGGAGGGTTGTCACTTTAACAATGTCAGCATAGTTAAAGGTGCAAAACTTAAGTGTAGATAGGGCTACGTCACCCCTAAGTGTCAAAGAAATAGAAGTGATGTCATAATGATGGTACAAATTCTATTTATTTTTGTCAAACTAATTGCAGTTGATAAGAGATGATCAACTGTTATGTATATTTCCACACAGCCTGGGAATTTCCTGATCAGCTGTTTGCTCATCTTCCAGATACAAATCTACTGTAGTTTCTTAAGCTTCAGATTCTCTGTCCCTCTCCATTCTCTTTGCTCTGCTCAGGGTATGTAATTCCCTACCTGGGGATTAGAGCTACAGGAAAAAATGCCAAATATTTTTTCCATAGAAATGTTAAATTCTTCAATTTTTGACAAACACACATGCCCGCCCAAATATTTTCAGATTTCAAAAACCATTTTGGGGGAAAATAATTTTTTTGATGAAAACTGGAAAATAGCAACACAAAAATATTTTCCCCCCATGAAACAGAGAAAACGTTATATTGGAGACACCCCAGATGGGAATAGACATGGAGTAGGTGGTGCTCCTCGATCTCCAATCTCACAGCCTCCCCCAGTACATGGGACATAGAAGCATCAAAGCATGTTGAATCCTCTCTCTCTCTCTCGGGGACCATAGCCACCTGTAGCAAATTAAACCAGCCCAAGGCTGAGACAAAGAATTAGGGAGCCAGAAATGTCTCCTTGATAGTCCCCATGACCACTCTGCTATGCGAATAGAAACCCAACATGACATAAAATCTAGCCCAAAATCTAACTGGCCATTTGGCCAGGCCTGGCAATACTTTACTAGTCTATAGCTTGGGTGTGGGGGGTTCATTTTCATCAGATGAACCCTGCAAGCATCTGGCCTGGTCTATTACTAGATTGTTCCTTGTGGGAGGGGCCAGTTTCCTTTTTCATCTCTCTATTTCTGGAGGGCCCTTGTCTCCAACAGCTGCAGGTGGAACAGACTGTGGACTCCACAGACTACCGCTCACGACGCTCCATACTCAGCCCAGAAGAACAATGCATTCAGCAACTTCCTCCATTCGCCCACAAAGGGAATGCAAAAGGGAGTGATCCTGATGCTAGGCTTTCCGCATAAGAGATCAATTTGTAGACAGACACTTGGCCTCTGGAACAACCGTTTTAGGGATGTTCACAAAGTGGTGGATGATGTCAGATTTCCAAAAATGGTTATAACTATTTGTAAGCTAGTTTCTTTTTTCCATTTGTCGCACATTACCCTTTCAGTGCCATTTATAGAATGAGGGCACTAAAGAGTAGAAAGAACACTGCTAACCTTCTTCTCTTTGCACATACATGGCATTGAAACCACCTTGGGATTCTACTACCCTTCTGCCTCCAACTCACTGTTTGACCATGTGCAAGCCAGTTTCCCCATGCCTCCGTTTCCCCATTTTGTAAAATCTGGCCTTGTGAAACACGTGTTCGCACAAGACTTTGATCTCTACAAAAGAAAAGCACTATATAGATCATGATTATTAGTGCACAATACACCACTACACATCATTTATCTTTGTAAGGAATGTTCTCCACTAGTCTGCAACGTGGGAGCCCCAAGGTTACTGCTGGGCTCACGTCTCCTACAAAGTTGCACTAGCAGTCCTCTCATGCATTCTTAAATACATTTGGTGTCCAGCTCCAGTGTGGATTTTCAAACTACATTAGATTATTTCCTTCCTACTACTTTACACTAATCCCTTTACCATCAAATGCTAATCAACAGGAAAAATATAGTTACTGTTCTTGAGCATGTTAATGTAAAATAAGAACTGATTTTATAAAACTAGTCTTTTAATTATGTACTTGAAAAAGTGCTTAGATAGATGAAAATTAAATAGATCTAATGAAGTGGAATGGAGTGCTAAGTTTTAATTAAACAAATTAGAAAATTGGCAGAAAAGATATTAAGTGATCCTTTGAAATGGAAATGGTACACTTAGTTCTACACTTCATGTTAAGAAGAGTGGGTAAAATACCCCCAACTGTGCCCTGGTAAATTATGCTGGTCAGACAAAGCCCTGACACACAAAAAATCCATGAATGTTTGCTCACAGGGAAAAAAAACAAACCCTGCACTTTACTTGTGTTTGCACCTGCTTTGTGTTTCCTTTCCACAAACGTGCAGGAAAGGAGCTTGCTGGAAAGAGTGATTTTGTGAAACACTGAATTTTCAGTGAATACTAAAGAATAGTTCCTGTAAGCAAATTTTGAAGCTGTGAACCTTAGAATCAGTACAGCCACTAGAAATCTAGTTTTGTCCACCCAGTCACAGAACAGAAACATTCACATGAATATTATATAACCAAACGAGCCAATATAGCTTAAGTTTTGATGACTCACAACAAACTGTCCTGAACCATCTGTGGGCCAAGAATATTTACTGAAATTATCTGGTACATAATTTTGAACAACAAATAAATTCACAAAACCCAGCAGCTGTTCAGAGAAGAGTCACGGACACAAAAAGACTATATTTGTCAAATAAATTATTCACTATTTATTATTTAGTCAGTTCTGCTTGGACACCTGCTACCTTGGCTGCTAGCATCCTTCAATGTTATCAAGTAAGATGACTTTGCCTTGTACTCTAAAATGGTAAGAGATGTGTTCTGCAGTGTTATCAACCAGTCTTGCAATTTTACCACAAGTTTCATGATTAGAGAGGCCCTTAAAACGCCAACTCCCCAAGATGTAGGTGAGAATCTCAGCTTTTATTTCTTTTTTAATATGTAACTTTCCAGCCCTCATGGTGGCAGAAACAAAGGCTTTAAAACACAAACTTAAAAGCTCAACACCAAAAGGCAAATAAAAAAACCCCTCAAGATATCTCAATTTTTAAAATGATCTCATGATTTTTGAACTCTTGGGGTTGGCCCTATTAGGTCTACAATAGGACAAGATACTTTGCCAGTGGCTCCAAAGGATCAGCTCACCCAAAAGAATATATAGGGCCAGGGTAGAAACTGCCTACCTGTTTTGTGCTTGGTTTCCTAGCTGACTCTTATTTGTATCTGTAAATTGGAGAAGTCTATCAAGTAGGTTGGCAGCATTATAATCCCCCATTCTTTAAATCAGACAGTTGTCCTTCTCAAGGCTTTAAAACTGCATCCTTTACAACAGGAGACACTGAACCAAAGCAGGAACAACCCCTTAGCTTGGTAATACACCAGGAGTGAATGGTGCTCGGTTTCTTTTTAAAGGCTGCCCCAGAGCTCTATTTATAGCACTTCCTGCATACCCTCTGAGAGCAGGATTGCCTCTTTAGCCCCCAGCCAAGCCTTGTTACTCCACTTTGTACACCTGTGGGAGATGAGTAGGGTGTTAACTCCCCTGCTTGCTAGAAAGCAAGCAGCATTTCTGGATACAGCTGCAACTTCCAGAGAGGAAGTGTGGTTCAATAGATTTCTCTCCCAATAGTTTTTCTTTTGCTCACAGTATTTATATTCAAGCCAGGTGCAAAGTATAGCTCTAGCCCTGAGTCTATTTTAATGAAGAAAGTCCTTTCCTCCAAATGCATATTTGTACCCTGGGTTCATAGTAAGGGAAGATAGAAGTACCTTCAGCACAGATAGCTCAGCAGGAATTCTGGTAACATAACTCCCCCCCTGGAAAACATTCCACATTGCCTCTGGGCTGTGGCTCTGGTGAGGCTCCTCTCAGGTGAAATTCACCTCTGTTTATGTTCCACTTCAACCCTCAAATCAGGACTTAAGTGAGGCTTTGTGGTGGGTATCTGCACAGTAGTGAATTTCACCACTGATGTCCAGTATCTCAGTGACACAATATGCTCCTGCCACTCAGACTGGATTGATGAAATACCAGCAACAACAACACTGAGAGCTAGTAACCCCAGCAATGATTGCAGTCAGCTTCTATGGTTGAGATAGATCTTTCTTATAGTTAGCATTTTAGCACTTAGATGTATTGCCCTCTAGCAAGGGCCAGCCGAGGGGTAGAAGAAGACTTCACTGAGCAAAACTGACAAAAGTTATGAAAAACTGAAAAGGCAAAATATGTAGTTTAAAGCATATAATGGTGATGCAGTGAAATGAAATCCCTGCCCTTTCGGTTTAGAGACTATAGGTACAGTTATGGGCTGCTAAGCCAGCCCGCTAACATATGTTTAAAGTTAGGCATGTGCTTAAGTGTTTTGCTGAACGAGGATGGACTACAGAATCAGGGCCGTAATGAGATATTGCCTGTGACTTTGCTCTGTTACCCTCAATGCTGTTAGAAGTTAGTGAAATTACATTAGGTAACAATGTGCTTAAACACTGCAGAACCTTACAGCAATGACAAACAATGATATCTTTTCTCCTCTTACTTTGCTTTTGACCTTGCAATCAATGGAGTGTGATCCAGCTGAATTCATGCTCATTGTGCCCAAACCCAATTTTCATTACAAAAAGCCAGCAAGAAATATAAGTTTCTGCCACCTTATTCATTTTAACATTTGTGACTTGCTGTCTCTACCAGCTGATAATGTTGCAGATTTATTAATAAACATATCACATTGTACCAAACACATTGTACTAAGCACAACTCTCAAAACTCCCCACAAATATAAAATGGGCGCATTTTAAAAGGTCACTCCAGTCCTAGAGATATTACCTGTTCGTTGTATTCCCTATTTTGTGCATCTGGAATATCACCAAACCCTACAATCTCTCTAAAACTAGCCTGGGCTACTCTTTAAGGACTTGATTCAGCAAAACATTTGAGCATAGACTTTGTGCTTTAGCCAGTAAGCTGGGAGTTAAGTACATGCTTAAAGCAAAATCTGTGCTCATGTGCTTTGCACAATCATGACCTCAGTGCTTTAGAATCAGCACTCAGCACTAATTTTTAAGTGTTACCGGGGCAGAGTAACAATGTCATAAATAAAGAATGTATGTTACAGTGTTTGTACAGCAATTACTTTGCTGGACTATGTAACCACAATCTTAAAGTCACAGACATACAACTTCTTCCCCCAAACTGAAAAATATATATTAAAAAAGTGTTAAAGGTTGTTGGTTTTTTCATTTCTTTCTCTTATTCTTCCCCTCCTCCAAGCAATCAGCACATTGGTTTGGGAGAGAGAGGGAGAGAGAGAGAGCTTGCCATAAAACCCAATGCCCTGAAAACCCTTCAAAAAGATTTAAAATAAACGTTTAACTCTCTTCATAACGATTTGAGCTAGGAAGTCACAGAAAGGTCATATCACAGAGGGAGTGGCTCCTGAGGCAAAGGGAGCCTTTATTACTTTAACAGACCTCCTCCAGGGCTATTTCACATACATAATCTAAACTATCCAAACCATGTGCAGTGCAAGTAAGTAAAATGATCACCCTATCTGTGCCCAGACTTTGACTAGCCCTTTGATTTTGCTTTAGTTCAAGATGTAGCACAGCTTTTCCTTTAATCCCATATTCGTAAGATGTTCAGGTATGTCAGTAAGTTTTTGTCAGTGCAAGTGAATGGCTGAGTAATTAGTAATGATTCTAAGGATCAGAGATTGCCAAGCAAAGCAGTCATTTTTTCCCCAAAGATTCCTGGCTTAACTATTGGATAAGCAGAATTAGGTAAATTCTACGTATTCTTCTTGTATTTGAAACAGTATTGTTTGCCTGCGTTTTTAAAGTCTACCCATCAGAGATGAAATTTGACTTGAGTGCTGCCACCTTTTGGATATATTGGGCAGAAACAAGAAAGTATGTTAATCTAAGCCTAAAAAATGAATTCCCTTTTTAGAATGGCTGATCATTTTGCACCACAGTCTTTCTGTTCTTAGTCCATCTTGCCTAGCGATTGCATTTTATGTTGTCACCTCAACCTTGCTATTGTTTTCCACAGGAATCAGAGCAGATAGAATGCGAGGCTGCCACTGTGTTTAGTAACATCTTCCTTATATGCATCCTTTTACACGTAGATGCACAGGACTAAGGATGCTTGCTTTGTGGTGATGCCTTTCCCTAATAATGACATGGGATGTCCAGAATCGTGACTTGAATGAACAATTGCACTGTCACGGGTGAACTGAATCAGACTCGCATCCTCACCAGTTGTCCACACCCTTTACGTAGCACATTTCAGCTGAGGCCCACAAGCCTTTTCTGAAGAGAGTTCAGAATTTGTCGCTTCCATTTTGCTAACACGAAAGCTGAGGCATGGAGAAATTAGGACCTATATTGCAAAAGCTTAGGCAAATGTAACTAGCCACTTGGACTCCCATCGAGGGGTCAAATGAGAGACGGGTTCCTTGGGATTTTTAAAGCTGGTTTACGGCCACAGCCCAACTGTCTGAGAGCTCATGGGCTTCCGCACTCGGAGGGAATGGATGGTGTAGGAGGGAAGCACACAGGGACACCCAAGGTCTGCCCCACATGCTCAACAGCAATGGTCTCACAGCGGTGACTCCTCCAAGAGGTGCAGGGTAAGATGCTCAAGCAGCAGCCTCTCATGGACTGTTCTGCACTCTGTGTATCCTTAAAGCAGTCATTCAGTACACTGTGAAAGGACCTTCCCATATACTCGAGAGAGAGAGAGAGAGAGAGAGAGAGAGAGAGAGAGAGAGAGAGGAAGGTGGGAGACAGGCAGGATTTATCAAGAATTCATAGGATTAGTAAAGGGGAGGAGAGTCAGGATTACGGTACATGGTAGGAGAGTGAGGGGGAAAGGTTTGGAGACACACAGAGAAAATTTTCAGAAGAGGGTCACCAGGAAGTAGGGCGACAGGAGGACAACACCTAACCAGACTGGATTTGCATAGCGGGCAATAATTCAAGGAAAGGAGGTGGGGGGCTAAGACCCAACAGAGGCATTACCCTTATGTATATGAACCTTGGAGGACTTCACTCCATCTCATTAAGATGCAGGTTATGCAGAGGTGAACTCTGAGCTCAGCCCAGAAGCTACCTGGCCACTCTGTGACGAGCTAAATAGGCGGGCCGTATGGATATTAAAAATACATTGTAGGTTCTTTTTAATTGGCTTAGGGTTTGCGTCTTTGGGGTTCATGCTTCCAAGCGATTCGCTACAGACACGTCAGCTAGACACTTACCTTTTACAAAAAATGAAAACGTATTCTAACAGGATCGCATGACTCTAGGAACTGGTGCTTTAAGAAAAACAGCAAATATCACAAGCCATGGCATTGCTGCTGTATATTTTACAGCTTGAAAAGCCCCTGATGATTGCTCCTCAGGAAAATCAAATAAAAAATGGCATCCAGGAGCTCAAGCAGTAGCATTTGGTAGACCCTAATGAATAGATCCCCATTGGAGCCTCATGCCCATCACACTTTTGAAATCACCAACCCTGACTTGAGCTTTTATAACGCGACAAGAAATGCAGCCTTATAATATGTTTTTATATAATGAGAAGAAATAGCCTACTACAGTACCAGGCTTGAAATGAAACGTATCCTGTCTATTCAGGATGGACTGCTGTGGTAGACATTAAAAAGGAAGGTGCGTTTTAAGAATCCAGCTTAAAAAAAATCCACTAGCTAAACCTATTTCATCCCCAGTTATATCTTATTTTTAAGAAGGGAAGACAGGTTGAATTAAATTGAAAGCCATCTATTAAGCAGTTAGAATTTTCACAGAAGTTTATTGAGCAAAAGTCCATAAGAAACTGCTCGCTTTTTTTTATCCACAGAAACCTATTTATAGGAGTTGAATTCTAATAAACACAGATTGCAGTGCAAAGAAAAAAGGTCAGCAGTGTATGCTCAAAGCTTTATTGATGTCTTGTCAATCAATCTTTTATTTTGTTGTTTAAAAAAAATTTAAGGAAAAGAAATGCATGTAAGCACTTTTTCTCCTAATAGCAGATTTATTGAGCATTTCAACAAATCAGCTCATGGATACAATAAGCAATGACAGCCAATTATCAACTTTGTGTTTTCAGGTCAGGTTATAAATTGACCCTGTGTTCGCTTCTCCTCTTTCTGGGGAATAGCTAACGCCTTTTCAAATATAATAATTTCCAATAAACTTTTTTTCTCCACCTCTGCAACATGCTTGAGGGGCTAGCTTGCTAGGGAAACAAAGTAACACATTTTGACAAATATATACAGCCCAATATATTGTTTTCCTGTAATTTAGTTAAAACAATAAAGCTGACCACCTTAAATCTGAGGGCGTGGGTTGTGAATGTTGGGAAGTTTAGACGTTGGCCTTTAAGCCATAGCAATTCTTCCGTAGATAATTTTACAGCGTATGTGAGTGCTATACAGCCTAGTAACAGACATAGGCCCTGATCCTGCAATTTATACCATGCAGGCAAACTACTGGGCTTAAAAAGAGCCCTATTGACTCTCACTGACATTGACACTGAAGTCATTAGGGGTTACTGCAGGCACAGCAGTCTGCCTGCACATAATAAATTGCAGAATCAGGACTTTAATCAACCAGCAATTCTTAAAAGACCAGGCCAGCTACCATATTCATTCATTACCATAATCAGAAACACAAAATACAGTTTTATTGCAGACATTATATTTAATACAGAAATTCCCAGGGTGGATCAGTCCCAAGATCCAGCTAGCCCAGTAACCTGTCTCTGGGAGTGACCAGCACTAGACGCTTCAGAGGAAAGTTAAAGAACATTCCAAGAAGTAAATGTGGGGGCTAATCTGTCCCCGCACATTAAGACTCACCCTGAAGTCTGAGGAGTACCATCCCTTTCACAAAAGTTTTGTTATCATCAAATATGATAACAATGGATGTTCTTGATAGCCCTCTAAATGTCTCATCCCTTTTAGAATCTTACCAAGTCTTTGGCTTCAATGACTTCCTTGGGGAGTGAGCTCCTCAGTTTAGTTACACATGTGAAACTGTATTTCCTTTTATAAGATTTGAATTTCCCACCTCCCAATTTCATTGACCACTCCTCCCCCACCCCTTGCTTTTGTGTTATGCGACAGGGAGAAGAGGTCTCCCTTCTCTATACTATTAATTATTTGATATACTTTTATCTCATTCATCTTCTTTCTAAAGTAAACTATATTTCTTTTTAATCTCTCTTCATATGAATTTTTCCAGACCCTTGCTCATTCGCTGTGACCTTCTCCAAACCTCTTTCATGTCTGCAATATCCTTTTTAGATGAAGTGACTAGTACTGGACACAGAATTCCAGATGAAGCCATGCCATTGACATATATGACATGATTATATGTTCTTTGTATTATTCACCATCCCATTACTTATGCAACCAAACATGTGATATATGGCATTTTGTTACCATATACATTTTGATTTTGTATGTACTAGCATTTGCCTCTTTTTAACTGTCTTATTCCTCCAAGCTATACCAGTTCTAAATGACCTCTATATGGCTATTAAAAAGTCAACATTTGCCATGGGTTAGCACACATAGTGGTAACTGAGAATACCATACTTTTCACCTATGCTTAGTGCAAGAGTTCATGTAGGGAAGTGGTTGGGTAATGCTGACTTTAATAGAATGGGAAGGGTAATATTCTTTGGAGCCAAAATTTTGATTTTTCTTGTTTTGCAAATCATGGGCAAAGAGTGCCTAATTTCTCTAAATGTATTTGTTTTTCATAAGTGTTAAACTGAGTAATTAGCATGAAAAAGTAGTCATCAGATGAGTTGTTTGTGAGTGCCTCAGTTCCACCTCCACCATTAATGATGTATAATCTGTTACTGGGTAAACTTTCAGCTCTCTGATTAGATGGCTGAACTCTTCTCTTTTTTTAAAACCAGAAGCAGGACACAACCATGACTAATGTGAATAGTGCACTTCTGGTCCAAATTTTATTAAACATTCACAAACATTTTGATGAACGCCAGTAGTGATGTGAAAATTCACAAACAACCAGCAACATGACCTTGCAATCAATCAAATTTGAGTCTTTGTTCCCATAAACGGATTTGTTAATCTCTTTTCCTAATTTGGCCTGCTCCTCCACCTCTCTTCCCGCAACGAAACGCTAAGACTAGGAAGGTGTCGCACAGAGGTGCCTCTTGAAGGTTGTTGTTGTTTCGCTGATCAAAAGATGGTGAAACTTTTTCCGGGGGGGGGGGGGGGGAGGAAGGGTTTGATTTTTTTTATTAAAATGTCACTGAAATATCCCAATTTTGAAAGATTGGCAGTCCGTGAACTCCAGAATATCTGAGCAGGGATCATCCATTATGATCAGGTGAGCGTAACCCACACAACAAATTTCCTGAGGTAATAGTGTCGCCTAAGAACAGGCAGACCCCAGCCCTCCTTGTTTCCTTTGTCTGTGTTTTGAATATTTTTGGTAAACATTGTAGAATTATAATGCTGATATATTTGCCCTGCAATTAAGATATTTTTCAGGCTTCAGAACAATCATTGTGTTGGGATAACTCAGTCAGGCAGATATCTGTATTGCACAGCAGCCTGCGACACTGAGATCATCTGGAGTTATGGGCCTTCACTAGAGAAATTTCCAACTTCAGACATCAGCTTAATCATCCACTGTTGACAGACAGGGGTTAATCGTACTTTATGAAATCAAGGTAAAAGCAGGAAGTTGTTGTTTTTTCCTGCTCAGTCTCTGCTACAGGGCTACGCATTTTCTGCTTATTTCACAAAACATACAACAAAAATCTCATAATGTACTTAGAAAGTGTCAAGATTAAAGCCTGCACTTTTGAGAGATAAAGTAAAGATGATCAAGCATGGAAAGACTACATCTGCTGTACAAACAGCATTGCTTATCAAAGCTGAGTCACTTTTAGAGTGAAATCCCAACCCCGGAGAAGTCAATGGCAAAACTCCCATTGACTTCAATGGGGCCAGGAGTTCCGTTAGTATTTTGTTCACACTACCATATCCTAAGCCACATTGATAATGAGAAAACCTCAGGATTCTGACCAGTTCACATAAGCATCCAAAATTTCGGCTGCATGTGAGAAGTTTATATGAACCGTTTTGCTCTAGAAGTGTTAGAATAATAAGATTTTTCTTTTTCAGCATTACCGATACTTTACTCTTTCCTTGTCTTTACAGGCTCAGAATATATACTGCTGTGGTCAAAACCAAGAAGTGCAGAAAGTCTTTAAAGAAAAGTGCATCAAATTATTATTCCTATATACTTTATGTAGAATTATAGGCATACATGTTGCTGTATGACAGAGTTGTGGCAACACATCATCACAGTATCAAAGCCTCTCACAATATTGAATGTGTTTATCCTCAGAACATCCCTATGGGATAGGGAAGTGTTATTATCCCCATTTTACAGATGAGGAACAGAGAGCTATGGTCACACAGGAAGTCTTTAGTGGAGCAGGAAACTGAACCGTGGTCACCCAAGTGCCAGGTTATCACTGGGGTAAGGCAGAGGGCACAGAGCCCATGCAACTAGGGGTGAACAGAGTATACACATAACCTCTGGAGGTGGGACCTGTTACAGGAAAAGAGGGGCGCACAGAGCTCCTATAATGGGGGAGGTTAGGAAGCAGCTGCAGGGAGTCTCTGAAATAAAGGGGGATGGGAGGGTGGTACCCAGGGACCTGTGGGGGAAATGGAGGGATGCAAAGAAGCCCTCAGGTGTGCAATGACCTAGGCCTTCAGATGTAACCACGTGCACGATGCCCTAGATTTCCATAACATGAAGTGAGGGGACATCAAATTTAGGGACTAAAATGAGTGACATCCTTCAAACTGAGGTGCACTAAACAGGTATGTCTGAAGGCCTCAGAATCTAAGGGTGGAAGCTGGGAAAATGCAGGGCAATCCCACTAACCCCCAGTACAATACAGAGAAAGAGGGGTAGGGGTCATTGTAATGGACATGCATCACAGACTAGTTGGTTTTAAGGAAATTCTTTGGAGACAGGGAGTGGTTCGGCTTGACACTTGAGCAAAAGATAGGAAAGAGAATGTGTGTGTGAATAGTGAAGATATCTTATGGGTAATACAATATCAAAAAGTATATCCTAATAATGCTGCTTTATCTATTTCCTTTAGATCCTCACCTCTCAGACACTCCTGTGTTATACAGTGTCACAGTTCAAACTGCTGCTATATCTGTCAGTGATGGGATAAGCAGCAAAAAGGTCACATTGTGAGTTATGTCTAAACGAACATCATCCTGTTATTGTTACCTTGATCTGCCATATGCATTTGCACCTTGCTGACAACAATACTTACAATAAAGCAAAGTGTCTTCAGAAAACAGCAGTACTGTTTTCTTTTCCTGTACTGTTGTCGAGTGCATGGAGAACCCCAAGCTTGGCGAAAGGGTGGCCTTTGTTCTTATGTTATATAGAAAACAACAAGCTGTTTAGATGAGATACAAACAGCTGGTCAAAGATTTATGGAGGAATTGTACCAACCCTACAGCAGGCAAAGATGTGTCCATTCTGCTTGTGCCATTTTGTTCATTGCTTTATGTTTCCCTTGACATAGTTTGAACCATCCGGTATATTTACCTTATTTTGTAAAAGAACTTTTGAGATCTGTGAATGAAAAGCACTGTATAAGAGGTAAGTGTTATTACTATTCTTAGGAGTCTGACTCCTAAATAAAATTCTAACCAGATGGTGTGTTTCAAGCATAGGACATAGGGAACACCTCTCCTGGATGTGTCATGAAAACCCAAACCAACAAAACAGAAACTCCTGTGTCTCCTTCCACCTTATAGAATGGCTACAAGATAAATAGAACAAGCCAATGCCTAGTACCATATTTCACAAAGGGAAAGGATTTGTAAGATGGAAGGGTAGGAAAAAATAGTATATTTCTTTGTAATCAAGAGGTTCCTATGTTTTGCCTTTTAGACCTAAGAACAATCTCTGTCCTATAATTGCCACCTCTTTTGAAAACCTTTTCCTGGTTGAATTCCATGGTGGTGGGTCTGGCAAAGCGTTTGTTGGAGAACTATCATCTAAAAGGGACAGTGTTTGTTCATGGTTAAGGCTGACAAAAATTTGGAATGTCCATCCTGCAGGAAATTCCAACATTTGTTTTGATCCCAAATTGGGGCAACATTTTGAAATTTCTAAATATTTCACTGCACAGAAATTTTTTAAAAAATTGATTCAGAAGAGTTAAAAAATTCCATCAAACTGAAACAATTTGACATTCCTGAAATATTTGATTTCAATTTGTTGAATGACCCAAATGCTTTGTTTAGAGTCAGTTCAGCATTAAACTGCATTTTTCCATTGTGGTACGTTGTCTCGTGAGAGTTGAAGTTCAGGAACCTGATGACTCGTTCTCCCCTAGGGCCAGTGTCTCTGGCGAAACTACATCTACTAGGAGGCACCCAGAATCGGGCAATTCCCATAATGCAAAATGCAAAACTCGGTCAGAGGGAAAATCTACATTGCATTATGGGTGATGTAGTCCTCCAGGGAGCTCCCATAAACCTGTGTGCTGGTAAGGAAATACCGTTTGAAGTTACATTGAAAACATTTCAGCAAAAACTGAGATTTTGTAGAAATTTTATTTTGCATCAGAAAATCAGGAATTTTCCTTCAGAATGATCAGCTCTACTCATGGTATAGTCAAAACTGCAAGCCTGGCCCTCCTAGTTTCTGACACAAAGTGACGGGTTAACAGTGCTCTGAAAGGAAGGAACACTGGGTATTCCTGTGGTGGCAAAATGCATGTACCTGTTCTAATGAGGATTTGGCCCCAGCAAGAGGCTGCTCAAGACCCTTATCTCTCCTCCCCTGAGGCTCAGAGGAGAGAAGATAAGTCTAAGTCTAGAAAAAGGTTCAGGTTGGTTCTTACTGTATTTGAAACATCTCCTTCATCCTTCTTACTCAGTGCTTGGAGAAAATATGTACAAACTATAACCAGAGGCCTTCATACTATCATTAGAGTTGTGGAGAAAAGAAATCTCACCACTGGTAAAGCTAATATAAGAACCTTGTTTTGCTACTTTCATAATAATCACAGAAACCGGACATGCTGGCCTCAACGAGCTCCCATTTTCTCTAAATTAAAAAGGCAGCTTTTCACACACAAAATCCTTGGCATCATAGTGAATAACAGAGCTGATCAGAAACAGGAATTTCCATTCTGTGGGAATCATTGCAAAAAAAAATATCATTGCAAATCAGAATGAAAATCTGAAAGTTCAAAATTTACCTGTGAAACAAATATTCTGACAAAATTTCCTTTCAGGACCATCAAAATATTTCATTTAGATACGGTAAAAAGGTATCATGTAGGGTAAAATGTTTTAACGTGATCATTTCAACAGATTTTATATTATATTAACATAAATACAATATATTATATTTGCATATTAAATATATAGTCAAATCAATATTTTAATATGAAAGTTGACGCTAAATGAATTGAAATGGTAAAGTCAAAATGAAGTGGTTTTACCTTAGCAAAATGAAACTATGACAATATTGAGCCAAAATGAAAAAGTCAAAATGATCTATTTTAACTTTGGCCCATTGAAAATTTTGTCAAAATTGACCTGATCCTGCAAAAGGTTTCGATTTCAATGAAACTGCATTTTTTTTAATGGAAAACTGTTCCCTCCAGATGTGTTTAACCAGTTCCAGTACATACCAAATGATGTTTTGCGGGGCTGTGGTGGGATGAGTTCCCACCCCAGTCAGGAAAGGGTTAAGGAGCACAATCAGCTCCAAATTGGAATGCCTGTGAGGCTTACTGCACCTGGACAAAGGTGGCTCCTTAAAAAGGATGGATCCAAGCTCAGAGGTAGGTGGCTCTCGGAGGAAGCAAAGTTAGGACAGAGAGCTCTCTGAACACACAGTACAGGAGGAAGGCTGCTGCTGCTCCCCCTCTGCCACCTAGACAAGAAGAGGCACTTTTCTTACTTTGTTTTCTTTAGAGCCCAGGAAGCTCAGCCAGGGCCCATTAGCCTGATAAGGGATTAGAGAACACAGACCTTGCTCAGGGGCTGTTGATGATTTGCTGTGCAAGGAGAGCAGGGAAAACCCAGACTAGGGCTATAAGACTGCGCAACCTTCCCTTACTTACTTGGACTATTGTTAACCCCAGAAAGGATATTGTCTCCCTGGTACTGGTAGTCAGAGAAACACAGCCCTCTTCAGACCGATGCTATAGCCATCGCTGATGCAAGAGAAAGCTCCTGGGAACAAAAGAAGCACTCATATCCAACCCAAAGGGGGCGCTCTAGAGGTAAAGCCTGTGGCAGAGGCCAAAACCTGCAGTCCTTACTCAGACAGAATGCCCACTATCTGCACCCTGGGATGATAAAAGCTATTTGTTGCTACATACCCCCAGTAAGGAAGATAATGCTGAAGGCCTGAACAAATAAAAAGTGATTAATGACTTGTCTTTTTTACTAATTTTCTTATACAGAATGTTGTCCAGAGAGTGACTGGTGTATAAAAGGAACAGCACATCCTGCTACCATAACAGGGAACTTCAATCATCTCGTTATAGCTCCTAGGTCAAGAAGAGACAAGGCCATGTAAATGTAAGTGATTCTTAATGAGTTCTTTTCCTATAGCTTTATTAAGGCACAAATACCCATAAAATGACTCTATCTATTGATTGTGAACAGTAATTACACGGCATGCCGTCTGAGTTATTTCTAGGCGCTGACGTATAAGGTTGTGGAGATATAACATGTTTAGTAGTTATTGGGTCCACTTCAAGAATCACTGTCAAGTAATACATAGCACATGTCATGCATAGTAACTAAAGCATGCTATCCTAGTTATCCGAGCCAGGGAAAGAGTGCGACTGACTGAGGCTATCCATATCTACACTACAGTTTATGTCATCAGAAATTAAGTCACTTGGGGGTGTGAACTCCCTCTCCCTTCCCTGAGCCACATAAGCGTTTGTGTGCACGGCACCATGTCGGCAGGAGAGCTTGTCCCACCAACATAGCTTCTGCTGCTCGTGGAGGTGGTTTTATCATGCTGATGGGAGAGCTCTCTCCTGTCAGCATATCAGTAGCAGTACAGCTGTGCTGCTGTACCTATAGACGCGGCCTTACTCTCATTCTGCTCCTAGATCTCCCACTGAGTGGAAATGCAAAATCTGAAAGTAGAATATTCCTATTGAGAACCAGACCATAGAACCGCTAAAATTCAACATAGGACTTGCCGCAGTGGGTCAAAACCATTGGTCCATCTAGTCCAGTATAGCCTCTCCCAGGGGCAAATACCACATGCTTCAGAGGAAGATGCAAGAAACCCTGCATAAAGCAATTATGGAACAACATGTAGACAAGAAAATTTTTCTTTTCAGTCCCTTCCACTGGTTACATCCCTTTCAAAATTCTTTATTCTAACTATTATTTAATCCTTAGTGCTATAACTCCAGATATTCCCGCTGCTGTGTATTTTTTTCCTAGTTGAATATAGACCCTCAAAAAGTTCATGAAAAATAGCGACAAAGGGTCCTGTGGCACCTTATAGACTAACAGAGGTATTGAAGCATAAGCTTTCGTGGGTCAATACCCACTTCTTCGGATGCAAGCAGTGGAAATGTCCAGGGGCAGATATAAATGTGCAGGGAAGATTCAGGCTAGAGATAACGAGGTGAGCTTACTTACCTCGTTATCTCTAGCCTGAATCTTCCCTGCACATTTATATCTGCCCCTGGACATTTCCACTGCTTGCATCCGAAGAAGTGGGTATTGACCCACGAAAGCTTATGCTTCAATACCTCTGTTAGTCTATAAGGTGCCACAGGACCCTTTGTCGCTTCTACAGATCCAGACTAACACGGCTACCCCTCTGATACATGAAAAATAGCTTTTGGATTAAAAGGAAATTATCACAAAAAGACTTCTGTTTTCATGAGTAAAACAAAACCTGAAAACGGAAAAAGTTTTCAGCAAGATGTGAAAACTAAAAATTTTCAGTTGCCAAACAAAAATTGTTTTGGGTTTTTTTGTAAAAAAACCCAACAATTTTTGAAGAAAAACTTTGATGAAAACTAACTAAATCAAATTCAATTTTTTTGATGGGGAAAATCATTTTCCAATATACCAATATACATGCCCAATGTTTTTGTGAATCCTGATAAGCCACTTGCTTCAGAAATATCTAGTGACAATGAGTTCCACAGGTTAACTGTGTATTAAAAGAAAATTAAAAATTAATGGAAGAATTCCTATTCTCCTTTTTCTCCTGCTGCTATCTGAGTTTACATTCCTTTGCCTCCACTTCCTAACACTGTATGTTTTTTAATCCTTTTCAAAAACACTTTCACCACAGCAGTTAAAGAACTTAAGAGAAAAAGTCAATAAAAGGATATATTACTAGAGGATCTCTTTTACATCTGTGATTTATTTTTTGAAATGCATGCATAAAGTATATGACAGTAGCAACACATTTATATGAAAGTTGTTTCTTTTTTTGCCTCAAAATGCCTACTAATTACTGCAGCAAAATTGAATTTGCCTGTGCATAAGTTAAGGTTAACCATGCAGTTAGTAATGAATGGAGTACTGAGAAAAATACATATTTAAAATCATGGAGCAGGATGCTAATTGAGTCTGGGAACTAATTTAGTACACTTCTGCTTTATAATTAAATAATTTTAAAGATATTAAGCTGCTTTACATATTTAATTAGGGAATATACTTTATTGCAAACCTCCCTAAGCACAGTAGTCTTGGGGTAGAAATGCATATATTCTAGTATTGTCTAATATGATGAAAAAGCTTTGAAAAAATATTACTATTTGACAGCTTTATGAAGGCTGTTGTGCATTGGACAATTATTGTACACTTGATTTTGCGTAAATCCAGATGTTTGTAACTAATACAGAAATCATCATTGAAGATACATGAAGAATTTGTAATGTACAGTAAAATTAAATGAATGCAACCAAAAGTGTGTTTAGATGATAATGCTCAGTGAATGCAGAGGAAGATGAAATCACAAATTGATTTAACAAAGTAGTAAAATTGGGAAAAAATAAGTATCAGTATCAGCCTTCATAACATGGTTCAAGGCTTCTCTTCTAATCATAACAAGTTTGGGGCTTAATTCTTATAAAAAGCGAAAGTAAAATGAAGCAGGAGAGGATTTTATTGTCAGTGCAGGAATAGTTAATGTCAGAAAGAATAAGAACTGAAAAAGCCAGTTACAGCTGAGGAAAAAAGTAGCTGAAGTGAGAAATCAGCACTAATAAATTATAACAACTCTCTGTCAAGTTGCTGTGCAGTAGTTAAGATAGTGTCAGCATTTCCATTATAAATCACTGTGCTCGAGGAATTTATATTACTAGACTGTAAAAATATGTTTTAGGCAGAAACAAGACATACTGTAGAAGGGCAAATTTTTAAAACTGTCCTGTCAGAATGCTCCAGCAATCTTCCACCGGCAACTGTTTCCATGTGCAAAGACCCCTATTTGCTCATGAGACCGAAGTAGTTTTACAGTCTATAGTTCTGCATCATGCAAAGACTTAGGCTATATCTACCCTTAAGAGACTACAGCCACACTGCTCTAGCGCTTCAGAGTAGACGTACTACAGCACCAAGAGGGGTTCTCCTCTCCTCTGTAGGTAATCCACCTCTCCGAAGCAATAGCTAGTCCAAAGGAAGAATTCTTCCACTGACCTAGCACTGTCTACTCCGAGTGTTAAGCTTAACTATGTCACTGACGGGTGTGGAGTTTTCGTGTTGATTTAGCTTCTCAGCCCAGGGCTACACTGCGGGGGGGGGGGGTCGATTTACGATACGCAGCTTCAGCTACGTGAATAACGTAGCTGAAGTCGGCGTATCGTAATCGACTTACCTGGCCATGAGGACGGCGGCGAGTCGATCGCTGCCGCTCCCCCGTCGACTCCGCTTCCACCTTTCGATGAGGTGGATTTCCGGAGCCGACAGGGAGCGCTTTCGGGGATCGATTAATCGCATCTAAATGAGACGCGAAAAATCGATCCCCGAAAGATCGATTGCTACCCGCCGATCCGGCTGTAGACCAGCCACAGAGAGTCAGCATGTTAGAGGCTGACACACAGACCGACTGAAGGGGCCTGGGCATGGGTCCATGTCCCTGGTGGAGCCAGAACCCCTGTACTGTCCACATCTAAACCCCAGAAGTATGGGTTTCAAGGCATGTCTGGGGCAAGAACCCCAGAACACACCTTGGCCCATTGCAGTTTTCAGTGTGGATGGAGCTAAGGGGTGTGTACTGGGTCCCAAGTTCAGTACTCCTCTAGCCCCATTCCCACAACGTTCTGACCCTTTCCCAAATCTAGGAAGGTCCCTGTTCTCACTGGTAGTAGCGAGCTGCACTGACTACTTCAGAAGAGTTTTCTGCTGCACTTTTTTTCAACCGCGCATGTGAACATGGAACTTACTCCATTTTCTGCCTCCTTGTCAGCCAAGCACACCTGGGTGCTCATCAATGAGTAGTCAGTGTATGCTGTCCTCCATGACTCATTCCCAGCACTAGGAACATCCTGCACCAGCACCAGGAACAGGCTGGAGCAGGTTCTGCCCTTGGCAGAACAATCATTGACTGGTAGCTGTCTGGCATTGCCACTTGCTGCCACACCAGTAAGGGACTACAGAACGGAGTGTTCTGTCTCTTCAGGGTGGAGGCCAGCTCCTCACAGAGGTCCAGGAATTTCTGCTTCCTCATCCTGAAGTTCTGCAGCCAATGGTCATCACCCAAAGTTTCCAAGATGATGTGATCCCACCATACCATGCTAGTTCTTCTGTCCCAGAAGTGGCGGTCCACCCATGAACATACAGTCACAACACCAGCAGTCTCCTGTGTCTATGAATCATGGGGCAACAGTGGATCAGTCACCCATCTTCAGCTTGTGACAAAGGCCTGAGCCCATTCACCCAAGATTCTCACCAGTTACACGCTGCAACACACACAGACAGACACACACCATTCCAGCAAGAAGGAGCAGGCACAGAAATATATTGTCAGTCACTTTCTTCATGTGTTGGACAGGAGAGAGGGATGAGCAGGAATTGCCATTGACAAATATGTCAAGGCGGCAGACAGTACCAACACCATCCTGCAAGGTGGTTCCTAAAGTGTCTCCTATGATTCACAGAGCCCCAGGCTACCACCCAGAATTCACACAGCTCTAGTGCAGAGGAATCAGAATGGGATTGCAGCTGCCTAGCTGATCATTTCTGCAGTGGTAGAGGGTATCTCAGGTGGTGGAAAGCTGGTGGAGCTAGTTCTGGCACCACTGCCCCTCTACCCCTGTTTAGAGGATGTTTTGGGGTATTTTTGGAGGAGTGACGGGGTAGAATGGAGTTCACTTCACCTCTCACAATTCTACTGCATGTAGGGACCCACAGGGAACGCAGCCAGCTACTGCAAATTAAAAATAGCCCAGGTGCTGAAGTCTTCAGTTGGATTTGGAGCCACTGTGGCTTAAGAATCGGGGATTTTTAATTGGCTTCCTGATATCATCAACCTTCCCACTCCCCTAAATCCTTCTGACACCGAGTGGATCTCAGCATATGCAAGAATCTGTCCGATTCAAAGGTTCCGATACATAGAGAGCTCATCTCACCAAACACAGGGCCCAATTTCCAAATGTATTTGCTTTCATAGTCCATTTTGGCCCCAATCTTTAAATGCACACACAGTTAAATACTTTACTGAACTGGGGCCTTCTGAGTTGTCCTGAAGGCTATAATCACATGGTGGCATATAGGATGCATATTTATATGTTCAAGGAACAATCTAAACACCCAGGTAGGTATTGGGGTGAAAATTGGGGCTCCTTTTTTTGGTAAATGGGATTTAATCATTTTTTCTTAAGATAATTTCAGACAGTATAGTGAGAGTTAAATATTCTAAAGACACCACTATGGTTTCAGGTAGTTTCTTGTGAAGGATGCTTAAAAACCACTTTCTCTGGGCTTGGCCTTCTATGGTTTATTGTAACTGCTGAAGCAACTGGGATGTTTTACCTTAGCTCACTTTGAAGGGCAAAATGTTTTAGCATTTGGAACTGAAAGTTCATAACTACACTTTCTAAGCTGCCAATGATGGACATATGTACAAGTCATTTAAAACTAATACATAGAATAATATAATTTTATAGCCATAGATTAAGTATCCACAAGGGACAGTTTTGGCTGGACTTGTAACATGTTCTCTACTTTATACATACGACTGGTTCTTTTGTTCCAGGAAATATTGTGGCCTGGAAGGAAAGATGTTTGGTTCATTGTCCTGCATCTGCTTTTCTTCCCTTTACTAGGAGATGAATGTAAATAAAGATGGAAATATTTAAAGAGAGTCCAATATTACATAACACACTAAAAGTGGCAGTTTTACTGGTAGTGTAAAGCAATATTTGTTCTTGTGACAAATTCTAACTACCTCAAATAACTGGTTGTATCTTTTTCTAATAAGTAACAACTAACAAGAAGAATTGTGGATAATGACAAAACTTAGTTCCCAGCTACCGTAGGGAAACTTCACTGAATGCAGTAGTGATGCACCAGTATAACAGAGGGTAAATTCATGAATGCTGACTGACATGAATTCATGAATGCTGACTGAAAACTCCTTACTAAACTATTATAGTGTAATAAATGTCAATGGGAGATGTGGCTACTCAGCACCTCTGAAAAGCAGGTCACTTTGACTACAGCCTTTATGCATGCAAATAACTTGTTGCACAAGTCATCCCATAGAGCTCAGTGGGACAACTTATAGTCAGGATTGGGGCTCTCATATGGATTTAGACGCCCAACTTTAGCTACCTAAATTTGCGAATGTGCATGCCTTGGTTTAACATGTTATACAAAGTAATGCTCAGCTAGATGTGTGCAGGTGGCGAGAGAAAGCCCTATGCAAGTGTTAAAAACTAGCGTTAGTATTTCTGAGGTGACCTGTGTCACTTCTTCTTCCTCTCTCCAAAATTCAAATTTGTAGGAGTTCCTTACACAGGGAAATAAAACACAATGAGAGATGCAACATTATTAAAACCCCAGCCTCATTCCAACCAACCACAGACTCAGAGCGCTGGACGTATCAGACACATAAACTGTACCTACCCTCCATTCTCCCTACCTGATGATGACTCTTCACTATCCCTGACTAGTCTCTAGGCAACTCCATGTTCATTCAGATAACTACCGGAGCTTCCATCTTGCTTGCTGCCTGGAGAAAGGGTTTGTACCTTTTAAATCTTCTCCCCTACGTTCCCAGGGGATGAGTTAGAATTGTTAAGCTGACCCCCACCCCCTTTTTGCAACAATTTCTGACCCCCTTCTCCCCTCCCTACTTATAAAGCAATACTACCTTCCTCTGGCAAGCCTGGAAAACACCCCTCACACACACACATCAGGGACAGTGTGGACACCCCTAATTGGGGAGAATTTCCTAGGCAAAAACAAAAAATAATTGAAAATATCCATCTAGTTAGAAAGTTTGGGATTGCAACAACTTGTAAAGGAACCTGGCAGGCCGGTTTATGAAATGAACAGTCCTTCCTTCTTTGGATATTAGTAAAACCTCACGAGAGGAATTAGGATAGCTAAAGTAGTCTCAGATGTGATCAGAATGCCAATTGTGTGTTGGAAAATCCAATCTTTAAAAATTCCCATAAACAAAAGCATTTTTAAAAAGCCAGTTCTGGGATGTTCCTGGCCCGAAATTCCTGGAACTGATCAGAAATGGTTTATAAATATAAATATGCATGATGTGGTTTGTGCTTGGGAGTATTTATATTAATAAGCCAAAACTAAATTTAAATAACAATAGTCATGACACAATAACCCTGGATTTCCTGGCTATGTTGGTTTAAGGCTGACTCTCCAGCTTCACTTATCCTTTTATGCCTAGTTAGGGTAGCTCGTGTGGTATGTAACTTGACACCATACACAGATATGAATTTTAATTCCTTTCAACTGGAACTGTGTAAGTATGGAAGTGATCCTTTCACGCTCTCAGTCCATGAGAATGGGTCCTGTTGGCATAATAAAACTTCCACTCTGCAGTCATTTAAGATGTGATTGATGAAATTTACTCCATTTAAAGAGTTTCTGAAATGTGTATTGATTGTCCAGCAGGTTGTGGGACATGACCATAAAGGAATGGTAGAGTTTTCCCTTAGGCTAGGGACAGAAAGAAAGAATGCATCCAGTATGAATAGGAAAGGTCAAGAGAGGAGGGACTGGTTCAATTAAAGGGAAAGGAGGCACAGGAAATCACTCTAGCCATTCATGCCTACATCTAGAACTGGTTGAAACCTGCTCCCCTGCTCACACAGAAAGTTCAGTTTGGGGGCAGAAATTGGAATACCAAAACATTTTGGCTCAAAAATGAAATATTTCAATTTGGAAATACTGCAGTGATGACTCATGGGAGTTGTCGTTTGGCTGCCTCATGCTTCCATTCCACTCTATCAGCTGGAGTCATTGGTGGGCCTATATCTCCTGTAAGGAACCATGGTCTTGGAGAGGTGCCTGGCCATGATGCATCATGGTAGAGGTAGTGCCTTACAGAAGCCTAGCACATACAGGACAAGGCTGACATGAAACAACCAAACCACACTATGACTCAGGCACTGTGATAGCATTTCCAAAACAAAAATATTTTGGATGTTGTTTGTTTGTTTATTTAGATAATAAAAACAAATAACTAACTTTTCTATAGAAAAACAGACTTTTGAAAAAAAAAATCGGTTTAGTCAAAAATCCATTTTTTAGGCCAAATGAACAGCCCCCACAGAAATTTTTCAGCCTATCCCACCTACCTCCTCTGTACACATCCAATCCAGTTTCTATCATCACATTAATAGAAAGGCTCTCCATGACCTCAGTGGGAGTTCAATCAGCCCCCTAAACAGCAGTAAATCTAAGAAGAGGCAGAAGTTTGGAAAGGAAGGTGTTTAGGTCAAACTTTGGCTACCAGAGCTGTAGAAACAGTGGCATTACAACTAGAATTGGTCAAAAAATGATAAAATATGTTTTGCAAAAGAATTGGTTCTCTCAAAATGTTTGGCTTTTTGACCAAAAACCCTGAAAATCAAAAAACTGAATTCCTTTTGGTTTTCTAAACTAGAGCACTAACATTCTTTGGTTTTCAGGTTTTGGTGTTTCCTCCCTTTATTAGTGGGGAAAAAAGGAAAATGTAAAGAAATGCAGGGGGACCCTACAATTTTTTTTTTTAAGACATTTCAAGTAGAAAAATCAGAAAATTAAAAAAAAAATCTGATCTCTTATTTTTGAGACAGGGACATTTTTAATCAAAAACAAGTTGCCAATGAAAAATTTCAACCAGCTCTAGTTACAACCCTTCGTCCCTCCTGATAAGAAAGTAGGCATATAGCAAGAAGCAACAGCATTGCTGCTCAGGTCAGGTGGGCATGTGATTCATTGCCTGTTTTGAAGCTGGCTATACAATGCTGGCTTGGAGGGTCTTCTTTCCATGTCAGTTGCATCAGTAAACTTTCAAACCTCACTAGCCACCACAGGTATTTATTAAAAATGATGCCTTCCTAGTGTTAGGCACATTGAAAATATTAACAAAATCAATAGACATGGAACCAGTCTCCAGATACTAACCTTCCCGCAGACTCTCCCATAATTTACCCTCTCCTGCTCCTCACAAAAAAGTCTGGGAAAAGCAACATGCCTTTGACTATGTCCTGAGAGTCACAGGCCCCACCCTTTAATCCATTGAAAAGGCACAACACATCATGCACTATCTTCACTAGAGAGCTGAACTGTTTCAAGGCCACACATCTCAGCTAGGTATTTCTCAGCTGATATTGTCTGTCCTACTGGCATTAAGAGCCCCCTGGTTTCAGCGGCTGGAGTCTGGCCTAGGGAACGCCCTGTCGCCAGACTCCAGCCGCTGAAACCAGGGGGCTCTTAATGCCAGTAGGACAGACAATATCAGCTGAGAAATACCTAGCTGAGATGTGTGGCCTTGAAACAGTTCAGCTCTCTAGTGAAGATGGTGCATGATGTGTTGTGCCTTTTCAATGGATTAAAGGGAAGACTCTGGTCTCAAAAGGGCCAAAGGAAAGTGCTGTCAACTCCTGCCTCCTTACATGAGAGGGAGGGTGAGACAACAGCCTTTGTGCATGCTCCTTTAGACGGATAGGAAAAGGAAAGGGTGTTGCGCTATCCCAAATGGTGAAAAGGACAGATCATAAATGTTGACCTCTGCATATCCCTATCAGTTTTCAAATTTAGCAAAAATTCACAGAACAGACTGACATACCTCTGGCATTTGGCCAAATTTGGCAAAAATAAATAAAAAAGCGGAGGAACTCTGATTCCTTTATCTACGTTCTGTTAACAGCACAACTGAGAACGTGTTGATTTCCCACGCAGAGCAAAGCGGGCAAGCAGTGAAAATGAACATATCCGTAAGCATTACAAGTAAAACACAGCAGGCTGGAATCAGCTTACAGCAGTTCTAGCCCAACAGTACAGCAATGTTTGCGGTGCTGAGTGCTGGCTTTTGCAAGGTGGAAGAGCAGTGTTATACTCACATAGGTAGCAATGGGTATTTTACTTTACTTTGCCTTAGACGGGATCCAGGAAACATCACTACTATTCAGGGACCCAATTTTCATATATTTTATTAATTCATTCATTGGCAAGGTAGGAAGAGATGCAATGACTCTCTCCTGCCTTGGCTAGGAGCCTAAAGACAGGGAGAGTAGGAAGACGCAAGGCAGAATTCCCCACTCATTTCCATAGTCTTAGCAAAGCAAACATTCAGCTTAATTTAACTATTAGTCAATCTGTTTTTAGACAGGTTAGCCAAATATTTTTTCTATGCAAGATATTTTTTCAGTATCATTTTTCCTTTTCTTTTCCTCAAAGCCATGCCACAATGTTACCAAAGATAGAACAAGCAAATGTGCTGGACGTGTGGATACGAAAGGAAATGATTTCCCTAGCTATGACCACATGAAAACTCTTAGAATTTCCTTCCGCAAGCTCATGACTTTTTAGTGGTTTGGATGACATTGATAGGAAAAGCAAATATTAAGTATCTGATCTGAATTTACTGAGGCAGATAAAGTTAGAACAAAGAAAAGAAGCCCCTTTCCATTTACCAAACCAGTGATAACCCTCTTTACCAACTATCCATTTGTTCAAGCAATTTAGTAGCTGTATATACAACTCCCAGGGGTGTGATAAAGGCTTTTTCAGATGTTGTTGGCTGCATAAAATTATTTTCAATGCTCAAAATATTGTTACCATAGAGATGCTAAAAAAGAAAAACCCACAGGCAAAACCCTGAAGTTTTGATTTCAATGGGAGTTTGCCCAAGTAAATGCTGCAAGAGAACCACAAGGTTTGATCCCAGAACCCCGCATTTTTCAGAAACAAAAAGGGATTTAATGTCAACTGGAGGGATGGCTGAGATTTTCAAATGGGAGTTGGGAACCTAACGCACAGACATCTTTGAATATCCCAGTCTATGTAGCTATAGGAGTCGCAACTCTGCACTAAATCCCATGCAACCCTGTTAGAATGTAGAGGTTCTTATCACACAGGATATGTGTGAAGAAGCAGAAAACTGAACCCAGGCCTCATGAATCCAGGCTTGAGCCCCAGCTCACTGGAACATGCTTCATCTCCTGAGTCCCATACTTATATCACATTAGGTAGTATGTCTCAATAGGAGCACAAGCCCCGCTGACTTTCACAATTGTTATTAAAGACCCAACACAGCTTTCTCTGCACCCGACTCCAGTGGGATCTTAGGGACCACAAGGAATATAGAACAGGGCCCTTGATGCCATACATGATCTCATTATCTTATGGAGGGGATACATCGAGGAAATGACCGGCAAAACTTAGCATTGAAGAGTAACTTAAAGCAAGGAAGAGAAACTGGAATGACCCATTTCCTCTAAAATAAGAACCTAGCCAAGCCACAAAACTCAGAGTAAGTCTGAACCAAATCTCTCTGAAGCCTGAAAGAGGGCAGTGTCCACAGGAGCAAATGTACAGAAATAAATTGGTACCCTGTTCCAGGACGGTTCAAATAGATTAATGGATTATCAAGCCAGAAAAGTCCATTGTGATCATCTAGGGCAATGTTTCCCAAACTTGGGACGCCGCTTGTTCAGGGAAAGTCCCTGGCGCACCCGGCCGGTTTGTTTACCTGCCGCGTCTGCAGGTTTGGCTGATCGCGGGTCCCACTGGCAGCGGTTCGCTGTGCCTGGCCAATGGGGGCTGCGGGAAGTGGCGTGGGCTGAGGGATGTACTGGCTGCCGCTTCCTGCAGCCGCCATTGGCCGGGCACAGCGAACCACGGCCAGTGGGAGCCGCGATTGGCCGAACCTGCGGACGCGTCAGGTAAACAAACCGACCGGGCGCACCAGGGGCTTTCCCTGAACAAGCGGCATCCCAAGTTTGGGAAACACTGATCTAGCGGTTGTTCACACAGACATTTAGCATCTGGCAAGCTAGGGTGTGAACCTACACCACACTAGCTTGCCTCGTGGACCCTGTTGATGCACATTGATTGTTTGTTAATGCATTTGATCTAGACCCAATTCAAAAAGGACTAAATCCAAACTCAGGAATGAACCATCAAAGTGCACCAGCAGGGTCCACATCGACATTTAATCATCAGCAGATTAGTGTGGGGTACATTCATACCATGGCTTGCCATGAACTAAATGTTCCTGTAGACACACCCCTAGTCTGACACGGTCTAATACAGGCCATTGCACTTCCCTGAATTAATTCCTGTGTAAACTACAGCATAGCGTTTAGGGAAAAAATCCAATCTGGATTTTAAAGTTTCCGGGGATGAAGAATCCACCAGAATCCTTGGTAAATCATTCCAATGGTTCATTACTCTTACTGTTCATCATTTGTGCCTTATTGCTCACCTAGCTTCAACTTCCAGCCACTGGATCTTGTTATACTTTTGTTAGTTAGAGCAAAGACCCTTCTATTGTCAAATTTCTGTTCCTCATTTATGTTCAAAGTCAACGGGAGTTCAGGTCCTACTAAAGCCCTTTTTAAAAATCCCACTAGGCATCTATCTGCATTCTTGGGCACCCAATTAGGTGCAGCAAGTAAAAGTGCCAGTATTAAAACACATCCTTCCACACAGAGATACACAAACCTCAATGAGTACTGTGCCTTTATGAGCTCTAATCTTAGAGAGATTTCAGTAAGAGCCCTGTGCCCACACAAACACCTGAAATTTACCATTAGCTAAACTGTTGTTGTAGCTGCGTTGGTCCCAGGATATTGGAGAGACAAGGTGGGTGAGGTAATATCTTTTATTGGACCGTCTGTTGGTGAGAAAGACGAGCTTTTGAGATTACACAGAGCTCTTCTTCAGAGCTGTGTAAGCTCAAACGCTTGCCTCTTTCACCAACAGAAGTTGGTCCAATAAAAGATATTACCTCACTCACTTTGCCTGTCCATTAACTAAACTACATATATTAGCTTTTACCCATCAAGTTTTTTAAAAGAAACAAAAACTGCTGCGTGACCCTAGAAAACCTGCTTGCGGAAACTCAGCTGTTGTTCTGCAGCATGATTTATTGTTTGCCACTGAGATTTAATGCTGTTTACTTGACCCTTTCCCTTACATAACCTAATTAAATGCTTTTAATAATTATGGTAATTTGGTTATGAATATGAACAAAAGAATTTAAGACGGGGATTTTCCTTCATTGTATCTATATTTACTGTACATTGCATGAATTCCTTCCCCTATGTAATACAGAGCCAGAAAATCAGCTGTCAAGGGATGATGGATGATCAAGCCTGCTAGTTAGGCCTCAGGGCCTGGCCCTGCTGCTATACTTGACTTAGCCTTCAGTAGGCACTAAGTGCTCTGTCAGATTTCTGCCAAGGGAAAAGCATATGCTTGTAACTCCCAAATGTGTGGGAACCAGAGTAAACAGAGACATTTTTAATGTTACCACACATTTTAAATCTGCTGTGTCATTTTCCTGTAAGCATTGTCCATATTTTTGTAATACACACAGTCATTATGGGTTTGTGGCTCTGCCCATCATTATTGTTCTCTGTTGTATGTTAACCAAGAAAGCAAAAGAAAAATAAAAGGAATGCACAGAATACACGACCATTTGACTGCTGCATGCTGCTAGCAGGATGCAAAATAAAGATGGGTTTGTGGGGTGGGACGTTCGTCCTCTTACCCCCAAGGACATTTTGCTGGTTTGTTATGACCAGGTTTTTTTCCACCTCACACAGCTATATTAATTCAGTGTTTTTTCCACAGTCCCCTGGGGGCACAGTATCACCACCTACGGACGAGTTATAACTGTGCCATAGTTAAGGGCCAAATTCCACGCCTGTTTCTACCCAGAAATCCCATCAGCCTTTGGTGCTGTCTGGGTGGAACAGATGGCAGCATTAGCCCCCAGATCATACACGTTTCCATGATGAACCCCATTTCTCAGAGGGGCCAGGCACAATGGCATGAATTGAGGACAATATTTCAAATCAGAAACATTGTTTTCTAATGCATTTTTATCTGATATTACAGAATGGCTTTATCAAGCTTTTACAATTATTTTTTAAAGACAAGATAATGGGCCAAATTCATCCTTGGTAGCGCTTGCTTCTAATGGATATATACCAGGGGTATATCTAGCTCTTTCTGTGTTTCTTTCATAACTAATGTTTCAGAATGTTTATTTAGGGAATGGAGATTTAATTCAGCCAACATACTCAAAGGTTGATTATCCTCATGAGAGAAACACCCATTGAGGTTATCGAGAGTTATGAGTTACTCAAACAATCTTGAATTCTTTTCATAGGGCGGATACATCTTGCCAGAGATTGGCCTGCAAACCTTGTGAAATGCATCAGTTTCAGCTCTCCCTTCAATTCTTAGGTGTCTCCCTCCACACCTAGTTTACCATGAGATCTTCCTCATATCCTTGGAGAGAAGATAGAGAAGGAGGGCCCCCCCATGCCAGCCCCCTTTGAGACTGCAGATGGTGGGAGCTAGTTAACTATCTTCACGCTGAAAGGCACCACTAGAGCCTCAAAAGGGGAAGTAGAAGGGGAAACGCTGGAGCCTTCTGAGATACATGAGGAAGGAGATTTTTTAGGCCACCCAGGGTCAGCGTCATGATTCATACAAACTTTGAATTTCCCTGATTTTTACCGGCATGTCTATCAGAGCCCTGGTTCCTGTCCATGAAAACCATTCTCTCTCTCTTATCACATAAGGATTGCCATTTTCATCCCCAAGCTTAAAAGCATCTCAGATAAGGATCCACTCTTCTGTGATACTGCTACAGATTCCTTTTTTTCAACCTAGACAAGACTGTATCCAAACATCCAGTCAATGCTGTCGTACAGGTTCACAGGACTTTGGGCTTAGCTGACAGCTATGAGTCCAGCTCATTGTTTGTAACAGTGCATTCATCCCAGCACCACTCCAGGCTTCACTGCCACAAAGGCTTGTCACTCAGCTGCTGCAGAGCAGTTCAAATGCCCTGATTCACTCAGTTGAAAGCCCCCAGGGAAAACTGTTCCAAAGATCATCTCTACCCTCCTCCGGAATCCAGCGCACTGAGACCCTAAGAAGATATGATGACCAGAGACCTTAGTGACTACAGTAATAATTCCTAGTTCAGCAAATAAGCTCCTCATTGCAAACGCTAGTAGGGCTCATGCACTAGCCAAGAAGCATCCAGAGTAATTGTGTCAGCAATTCTCTGATACTATTTTAAATGCTATCAAGTTTAATAAAACTTAAACTTACTATTACAACAGAGTACAGACTGTACTCTGTGTTCCTTTAAAATTGATGGAACTAGCCAATTTTTTCCAGGTTTCTAGGCATCGCGCGTATTAAATTATAATAAGAAAATAGCTATTTAAAACCATGAAATGAAAGGCTAAAATCTACAGTGAGAGGTCAACAGACAGTTGAGATTTTTCATGTTATGTTTAAGTTTGTAAGTACCGGGGTATGGCAAAGATGGAGGACAGTTGTACTGGCTGTGATGTGCAGATCCACTTGTCATTCCATTGCCTGGCTTGCCCACCGCTGTTCTATGCTGGCCTTGCATGCGGCACTGCTTCACTGCATAGCTTCACTGCATAGCTTCTTACACCTCTGCCTTCACCTACTGGGAGGGGTGCTTTCACTCCGTAGGGAGGTTCCATTATATTTAGACAGACAGAAAGAATGGTTTTGTAGTAGAAACACTGAGCTAGGAGCCAAGAGATCTGAGTTTAAGTCCCAGCTCTGCCATAGTCCTTCTTTGTGACTCTGGGTGAGCCAGTTTAGCACTCTGGGCTCAGTTTCCGATCTGTAAAATGCAGATATTAATATTTCACAGGACGTCGAGGGCTGCCTTGCGAGGCACTCAGAAGCTACAGGGATGAGCGCCACTAAAAAAACCATCAATAAACCTGAAGGGCCCTGTGTAGCTCCAAAACTTGTCTCTTTCACCAACACAGGTTGGTCCAATGGAAGATAGTACCTCGCCTGCCTTCTGTCCATATATAAAATACCCCAACTCAGAGGAAGTTCCTATGTAGGAACTATGTTGGAAGAAGATGATATTTTTAATGAGTTAACAGATTGTGTCAATGTTCGTTCCTAAATATAGATTTTAATCTAGCAGAAAAAATGATAATTGAGATTTCCCCCCCCACACACACCAAGTACCATCTAGGTCTCTCATTCCATAATCTTGTCCTGTCATTTTAACTGCATGTGAATGTCACAAAGAGCTATAAGAACAAACAGCCATTCTAAAGAAGAGTTCTCATTAAAATGTTTAGGGCAATATACTGTGATATTGAAGACTGTGCTTTGAAGGGCTAAACTTCCCAGGCCAGTGAGCATGGGTGGGGAGCTGTGAGGCTCTTGTTGTTGTCATGCACAACCAGCTGGAACACGACACAGAATAAAACAGAGCTCTTGCAAGAACACTAATCACCGAGTGATCACTGAACCCCACATATACCATCCTTAATCTGCACACACCTCCCTTTGGAGTCACTGGGGTCTGTGTGCATGGATGAAGGACATACTGTGAGGCTTATTTTGTAAGCCTCTATGCTTTGTTTAGAATTAAATGTGCTTTCCAAGTTTCTCATGTAGGCCCTGATACAGAAAAGCATGTCAGGGTGTACTTAACAATGCACACATGCTTAAATACCGTAGACATCAATGTTATCTGCATTAATGCTGCATATGTTGAGTGTGTATAAGTCCATTGAAGTCTTCCATGGTCTTCAATAGAAATTGGATCAGGCCAATGGAAAGAATATTAATCTCATATGCTATTAATCTGACATTCTTCTTGAGCATTAAATTCATTTGAATTTACAATATATAAAATATGGGATTTTGGGAGGAAAATTCTTAAGCTTTTCATGAAACACATAAGCACAATACAGGAAAACTTTGACTATGGCCCACATACAAATCAAAGTGTCTGACAATATCTATCATTATGCTAGAGCTCCCAACAGTCCAGTTAGTGTTAGAATATCATTGTCATTTTGAATGATTTCTTCTGAGTTACACTTTTTACTGCCAGTGACCAGAACACATTTTTACTATTTTCCATCCCTTTTGTGCTACAAAGCCAACACACCTATGCGCGAGTGAGCTGGATTCTAGTCTCGCTCGTGCTGCTTCAGCATACTTTTATTTTTAAACTGATCATAAGTACTCCAGGTTTTGCAAAGAACCCCTTTCCTGGGGGGTCTACACTACACCTCAACACGGTGGGAAGGCCTGTGTCTTCCAATGACCCTGAAGCTATTCAGGCAGGAGTTTTAACTGCTGGTGGGGTCACCCAACCCAGAGTGGTCAAGGGATAGGGACCAGATGAAAAGCTGTCCACTGGTCCTCCAGGATGGGGGCAGAGCAATAGGCCAACAGCCTATCCTCGTAAACAAGTTATAGAACTAGCGCAAAGTAGCCATTCCAGCAAACAGCATGCTAGACAGACATGGTTGAACCTTGTTCATGCCCTAAGCAATATTCTCTGGCCCAGGAAGGATTTCCATTCAGATTGTAAAGAACCCACTTTGACTTTCAGATCTCAAAGCTGAACTGGCAGTTTTGGCAGCTAACACAACCATAATGTTTACTTATCAGAGATATGAAAGTAATTGAAACAAACAGATGCCACAAAGCCATTTTTCTGATTACTCTTCCATCTATCTGTGTTGAGAATTCAATGTGTGTATCACCATAGCATCTAAAGGGTGCCACAGAATAAGAGGATAGCAGTGCTTTAGCATAACTGTACAGCCTAACTTACCCAATCAACAACCGTACAGAATATACTCAGTACACAAGTATATCAGTGTCATAGAGGTACACACATGTAGACCATATGTATAGGTCTATTTTTATTTTCAGATCAGTCTCTTGCCATATGAATATACTTCCAAAATTGCACAGTTCTCATATTGGCAGGCTCTGCTCAAGGGAACCAGAGTTGATTGACTCTAGACACAAATCTCCTTCCATCAGAAGAAGGATTTTCTTTTGATGCAGAAATGATAGCTCTGCCCTATATGAAGAATCCATCCTGAACAAAACTGCTCTCTACATGATTCAAAGATGCAGTGGGGGAGGGTGGGAGGATTTAAGTTACTATAGCTACTTATAGTTTTAATATACAATGTCCCTATAGTTTTTTCTCCCTAAAATTTAAATATAGAAGCATTAGTGTGGGATAAATCTGATCCAAAGATATTCCAGGATTTAAAATCACAACCTATATATGTGCTGTGTCATTTACAAAGCTTAGAAATTAATATGAAAACTCCATCTGAGAAAATGAATGTCTATTTTTATGCTTATTTTATATTTGGTATATTTAATTTAAGGCTTGTAAGACTGAACATGAGATGACTATTCTAGGATCTTAGTCATAAAATTAAATCACTGCTACAGATTCACAGAATGGTTAAATAGTATCATAAATTAAAGTAATGACATTGTAATAATTTAGATTGTCCTGAAACAATTCTAAAAGTGACTAAAAATAAAACACTACATCTGGCCATTTCAATTAAAATAAAGCCTGTTATACTGTAATAAGAAAGCATTTGGAATTAATATGGTAAAATATATACCACAGAATCCTTTGCTCTGATTGACTGAGACTGATTAAACTCTGCCGTGGGCTCTGGCCACCCGGGGGAAGCTGCACTGGATTACACAGCACTACTGAGACATCTTCTTTAAATAGGTATTTTAAAAAGTCATGATCCCCCTTTCCACTCGATGTTCTCTGTAAACATTGGGGAAATGAATCATTCGTCAGCCTCGGAATATAAAAGGGAGGGGAAAATGCAGAACTTGGGATAAAAATGGTTGTGTTTCCTGACAGAGACAAGGAGGGTTTTCTATAAAATGAAAGTGCAGTTTAAAGACATGTTGGATCCATGGAGAGCTATTCTAGAAGCATGAAATTCACCAGGCGCAGAGGACCAGCACAAGGCTTATGTAACATTTTAATCATAATTAAGTAGTATTTTAAGGGCTTAAATGGGACATAGGTGGAGCATAAACCTTGCACTGTCCCACCGCACTGGGGTGAATTTAAACTTAAGAGTATGTCTTCACTGCAGTTAACCTGAGTTATCTACACTCGAGTCACTTCTCTTGCCTTGGCCTAGCTCAAGTGAAAATAGCCACACTGCGAAGCAACACTCAAGTTGCCACATCTACACTGGCACTGTTCTCAAATATGTATGGTGCTAAGGCTTCTGGGGGCATATCCCATAGTTCCTCGTGCTGCAGTAAACTGAGCCACTCTATGGATCTGTTCTTTTGGACAAATAGGGGATATTGTGGGAAGGCAGTGGAGGACTAGCGGCACTCAAGTGGCACTAGCCTGTGTCCACACTACTGAGTGATTATGTTATCAGCCAACAAGCAGTGCTCTCTCAAGTTTTAGCGAATACCGCCTCTCAGGCCAGCCATCATCAGTCAAAAGCTCCACTGGACTTGAGATTCGTATGTGAATGGGACTCAGCTTAGGGGGAACACTCATATTTTTACTGCAAAGTTATCTTGAGTTATATATCGGTAGTCCATCGCGGACGCTGATGACAGTATTTGAGTTATAACAAGCCCTTAAATGAAGGTAATTGCAATGCACCTTCTGGAGAGAGATTTGCTCATTAGTCCCTCTAAATCCTGAACCACCAATGATGTAGGGGGGAAAATGATGTAGGATGATCTTACAATAAGCTGAGTATTTCCTGGAGGATATTTAGTTCCTCAACTCCCATTGAAATCAGAGAGCCACATCTGGAAGTGTCAACTCAGCCAAAACTCCCATTAATGGAACTTCAGCTGGAATTTTGTCTGAGTAAGGACTTCAGAATGTCACCCAAAAGAGAGCTCAGTGTCTCTCCATATTTCACATGGGATGCTTATCCAAACCTCTTATCTTAACCTCTTTGGCCCCAAAAAAGCGATTGGAAGTCTCAGGAAAGTCTCCCCTTTTCCAATACTTCCCTCTTCCATTTAAGGCAGGAGCATTGCAAGACAAGATGTGTTTCTTGCTAGGTCTCAGCCCTTTCAGTTCTGCTGACAGTGTAGAAGGAGGCAGTGAGGAGGGGAAAGTGTTATCAAAGTGATAATAACTGGAGAGATTTTTTGAGATTTTTTCAAACCTCAGTAGAAGATTCAGTTCCCATCAATTCAGTGTTTAACAGTTCATCCGGGTGTTTATTTTGAGATCAACTGTCTTTTCCCACCCACTTCTCCATGTCAACAAGTGAGAATGCCTGTAAAATTGGGTTCCAGCTTTGTTTTAAGAAAAAATGTCTTTGAGTTAGGCAATTATTAAGCCCATTTTACAAATAGAGAAACCGTGACAAGTACATACACACACACAGCAGCTTGCCTTAGACACACAGTGGTTCAGTGCTTTGATTGTGGGCATGACATGACTTGTATGAAACATGTCCTAAACTCAGGAGAGCCTAAATCAGGAAACATTTATATAGACAATATCATTCTCTTCACCTGAGCTAAGAACATAGACTTGCTGGTGTAAATGGGTGTAACTACAGGGTCACATTGTAGATTGGAATATATAAGTCAATTGAAAACACCAACACTGATTTACACCAATCGAAAATCTGACTCAGATGTTTGACATTCTGTGATTATATAGTGGGAAGAATGCATCTGGTAAATTGTACAAGCAATTGTTTTGCACATACAGAGTTGCATGTGCACAAACAAATCATTCAGTCATCTGTGCTTGCAAAATCTTGCTGGTACATTTTGGCAGGCCAAAAAATAAGTTGGTTTGAAGGCCACCAAAAACTGGGCTCTGAGAGATCCACAACACTTCAAAGGTGCAAAAAACGAGTAACGAGGATTTAAGCTGTGATGAGCACTGCACTGCGAGGTGAAAAGTTTTCCCAATGGCAAGAAGCTGTTTAATTTTGAGAAAACAAATATTTATAATTGTTGACACTTGTGCTGGAGTAACTAAGCCAAAACATTAAGTTTCTCTACCACAGAAAGAAGATTAAAAATCTTAGAGAATCTGGATGCATTTTCTTTTGGCAGTAAAGATGGGGTGATTGGGTGGAGTTCAGGCACAAATGTTCCTCTTCATATTTCCCTTTGGACTGGAGCCACAGAAACCCAATTTTTAAAAAAATGTTGGTGCAGTGGAGGTCAGATACAGCATTTCTGTGGAGAGGAAAGCCTGGATTTAATGGATTATTTTGCAAGGGAAATATCTGTGGCATTGCTTCAGGAATCTTATAATGATAAAATCAAGGACATGTTCAAGTATTGTATTCTTGAAATAATCATTTCCAACAGAATATTCAGTTACCCACATCATCAGAATGGAAGACTTTTTTCTTAGCAAAAAAATGCGGGGGTTGAATAATATCAAAAAACCCCAAAACAAAACAAAAACCACCAAAAGAAACAAAAAACAAGACAAACAACTGCTAAACCAAAAAAAACTGCTTAGCCACTGGAAGTAAAATAAATCATTTCTGAGAATCATCCTAGTTGCCCAATATCACCATTCTTAATTGGGATTAAAAAAATTTTCTTTAGCTTAATCACAATGATCCAATAATCTTTTGTTTCATGCAATGTTTTGCCTTTATGGCTACATCTTGTTCCAATTTGGGTTTCATCCATCCCAGTTTCAAAATAACCATGACTTTCATATAGGCTCTCCATACACCAGATCTCATATGTTTGTGACCCTAAATAAACAAGGGACCTTTGATGTTCTTACGTATTTCAGACCACTTTGTCATTTCCAGTGATATATGAGCCACACTGTAATGACATGCAGTCATTATTGGTTTGTGGAAGTGCCTGCTGCTTCTTCTCTTGATGTTAAGTTCACCATAGAACAAATTTACTGTAATCTTTCTGTTAACCAGTACTTCCCTATTATGACACAGAATGAGAAGGGGGTCATGGAGCATTAGGAGTTGGAAAATGGAATTTTTGTTCAAGCAGCATCACATATTTGTAATAAACAAGGGCGCAATTCTAAAAGGAGGAGGAAAAATAAGAATAACAGGCTAATGGTCTGAAAAGCAACATCCAGAAAACAAATACAAAACATTTGCTAACTTATGGACAGGTCTACACATCTAGCACAGCAGCTTCGTTGTGGCATTGTGTATTCATCCTATTACATTTCCAGGCTGCTGTTCAAGGCTGTTGGGTTTTGGCACTGTCAAAATGAAACAGAGACTATGTGATACCATATGTCAAGCAGCTGAAGCAAAACGTTACTGTTCTAAAATGTTTGCCTTCCCTCATGTGGAGGAGTGTGTTGGGGGGGAAGGGTACAAAAAACAAAGTCGGGGGGATGGAGAAGGTGAGTTGGTGCTTCTGCTCCTGACATTTCAGCAGTTCTGGCAGCATCTCTGAGGATGAATGTCTGGGTGTTGTTGCTCCTATCCAATGCTACAAAAAGTTCATGTTTTCCTTCAGAGCGGTGGGTAGGAGGGAACTTTAGCAATTATTTTTTAATGCAAATGAATGTTTATTTCATGCCCTCAAGCTTTTTAGTCCTGGTTGTTTGTGACAAACATTCCACAATAGGCTATTTAAAGACTAGCATATGTGCCAGTGCTGAAATACATGGAGCTGAAGTTGTTAGACAATAAAAATGAAAGTCGACAATAACATGCCGCTAATGGTTTTAAATGATTACATGGTAGAATATTTACTGGTACATCATGGACAGGATATCCCCATTGCTCTACACAAACCTGGGCTCCATCAATAGACTAATCTGTATCATGTAATACATGGTTCTTCTGTTACAAAAATGTCTTGTCTGTGCTATGGTTTCAAACATAAATACGGATGTTGATATAATGGGTTCACATTGCTATACATCAAATAATTCAGGTCTCTGGTTTGTCATCGGCCAGGCCCCCTGCTCATGTAAATTGACTCACTTCAATGGATGTTACACTAGCTGAGGATCGGGCTGTAATCCTATTCCAAATGAGTCCAATGGGATCAGGATTTAGCCCTCTGATAAAACAATCCTCCTGATACTCCAAGTTTAACTAATTCTACTGGGCCAAATCTGCAGCTATCATCCAGACTCCAACTAGCTTCAGTATCAATTTTTCACGTGTTTGCGGACATGATTTGACCAATTTTGCCCAGGCAATGCATGGTATTATACGTAACATCACCAAATATTCTGAGGGGTAGACACAAATTAGGCCCATAAAATAGGTAAATTAATTGTCAAATGAATCTGTTTTCACCAAGAAGTAGTGACAAATGCAAAATCTGACTTTCCTTAATATAGAGTTTGGTTTAGATGTTCCACCATATTTAACTATTTATTTTCCTTGTTAAAAAACAAGACAAACCAACCCTGGCCAATTTCAGACCAAGCATAAGTGGGTGTAATTTCATTGACTTCAGTGCAGCTGGCTCACTTACACCAGGTCTGATTTTGTTCCTCTAAGTGCCTCACAGAGAAAGTAAATACAGCAAAAAGGACATTTGTGACCTACATTATGTGTTTTGCTCAGCTGCTGCAGAACTTGGAAAAGATGCTGTGGTAAACCATTTCCAGAGCTGTGGTAAAAATACTACTGATTTGAGGTAAGATTTTCAATAGCTCCAAAGTACATGACAAGCCTAAGTCCCAGTGACTTTTAGTGAGACATGTGGCTTTGTCTACACGGTGCTATGGTTTGAACTAGAAGGGGTGAATTGTAGAGCACTTCATGCATTGAGTTCTATCTGAAAAACAGGAGTATGTTAACACACACGAGGTACTTTTCAGTTTGCGCCAGCAGGGTCTACACGGGGCAGTTAGAGCGCAGTGTGTTAGAATACTCCACAATTCACATCCCTCTGCGGCACCGTGTAGACAAACCCATAGGCTCCCAAGTACCTTTTGAAAAATGGGACTTAAATGCTTTTGAAAATGTTACCCACTGGAATGCTGACACTGAAGTAAACCTAAAGCAGCCAATCTGGTTTGCATTTCACAAGGAAAAAATAATTTTCTATATTTGCTCGACTGGTGTATGTGAAAAAAGGACAACATTGGGCAAGGAAAGACACGCAGGTTAAAATTTTCAAATGTGGGTGCCTAAAGTTAAGCTTCAAAATCCGTATCTAGGGTCCTAAACAGGAAACCTGATTTTCTGTGGTTTTGAACACTCACAGCTCCCATCTTGAATTGAGCTCAGCACCTCTAAAATTAAGCATCTTATTTTAGAAGACTAAATATGAATTTAGATGCACCTCCATTTAAAAAAGAACAACTTTTGCTGCTATGCTAAGGTTTTGAAAGGACATTGCAAGCAAGAAAGAACCCCCCCCCCCCCCCCAAAAAAAAAAAGTGCTTAACATTGTCTCTTTACGTTGCTGTCATGGTCAGTAGCTGCAGCATATTTTAAAAACCCATACATAACTTCTCCACAATTTTTTAATGCTGGCCTCTTTCCCATCCAATTACATTTCTATTTACATAATGATAACTAAACATGTTAACCGTACAGACACATCAAAACAACATCTTACAAAAGCTGGTGCAAAGTCATAATCCACAATTACAGCTGTGTGGAAAGATTTCCAAACAAAGCCAAACTGTTGACTTATGGCTGGTCTCCATTTTTGTTTATAAAAAAGGCATACAAGGAAAAACCAGCACACATACCCGCACTTCATCTTTGCAAATCAACGCTGTACGTGGAAGGTGGTTTTCATGTGACCAAAAGGACTTGAATCTATCTGTGGTATTTGTATGACCCTCATTCCTGTAGGATCTGGGTGTGTCTCTCACAATCCTTTACGTATTTATACTTAAAAACACCCCTTTGAGATAGGTAAGTGTTATTATCTCTGTTCTACAGATGGGGAACAGACCTATAGATATGCCAAGTGATTTGTCCAAGGTCACACTGGCAGACAGAGCAGGTCTTTGAACTCACATTGTCCAAGTCCTAGGCTATTTCTCCCGACTATTGGACGATCCTGCCTTACTAGTTCACTAAAATAGATTACAAAATGTATGAGAAAATGGCAAATTAATTGAACAATGACTTTGGATAAGCTTTTGCCCTGGCAAAACTTCCCTCACTGTATTCATGCTATAAATCCCAGTACATTCAAGCTATCATACCCTTTGAATACATCTGTGGGTATAGTTTAGTAGTTTTCAGTTACCAGACTAGTGCCCTGTCTCTAAACCACAAGTCTGTAATAATTTATACAAATTATAAAATGATCAGTACCCACTAATAAAATTAGAAGATTGAACATGATGAGAAAGCTGGTGAATTGCCTCAGCCGCACAAAACTACTCTTGCTGAAAGGAGCAGTAAACAGGGACCGACAATACTTGGTGCCAATCCAACCTCATTCCACCCTGCAACAGCCGGAAAGGTTTTATGCTACTGTGCATCCCAGGCAGCCAACACATCATGGGGAGCCTGTCAAAAATGTTACAAAGCCAGTGAGCACATACAGCGGCACTCACCCAGATACGTCGCTACTCACGTCCAATGAAAGAGAGTGATGGGGCGTGACTCGCCACTGCGGTGCCTCCTCATGGCCAATAGGGGAATTAGCTCTGCTCACTAGTGCGCCCTCATCTGGTGATGTCTTGCCACCATCACTTCTGCTCCAGGACCCAGGTCACTCCAAGAACCATGGTATCCTCTTCAGGACACAGCCCTCTGGCTGTGCGGCACTCTGTGCTCCCGCCCTTCCAGGGGACAGTATTGCAGTCCCTCAGTCCAGTCACTTCCTCAGTGGTGAGTGGGGGGAGGAGGGAGATCCAGGCCCACCCACTACTCTGGGTCCTGGCCCAGGGACCCTGTAGAAGGCCGCTTCTCACGGCACCCCCTCCGACTCCTCAGTAGAATTACCTAGGCCACTTCCCCATGGCCCCAGCAACCTGTTTGCCCTTGTCTCAGGGCCTCAGCCTGCAAATCCCTACAGCCTGCCAGGTGCTGCCTTTAGCAATCTGGTCTCTTCCTGCAGCTCTGCTCCATCCAGGGTGCTTGCTGCCTTCCTCCTCCCTCCTCAAGCTCCAGGGAGTGACTGAAACTGCTCTGCAGCCCTTCTTATATGGGCCAGCTCGGCCCTAATTGGCTGCTCCTTGCAGCCCCTCTCTAATTGGCTGTCTCCTGCACAGCCTCCCTAGGGCTCTACTAACCCCTGTGTGGGACAGACGCCCCCTCACAAAGAGACACTCTGCTAGTTTCCACAAGGATGCTGCGCACTGGGCCAAGTCAATGCTTTGCTGGCTGCTGTTTACAGCTCCTGTCTTCATGCTTATAGGGCCATCCTGTTCTTGCTGCAGCTCAGGGGTTCTCAAACTGTGATACGCACACCACTCGTAGATTGATGGAACATCAAGCTCACGTACCACGTCACAACAGTTGTTGGTGATACATGATCCAGTAAAGCGTGGCAGTCCGTGCTGCAAATGACCATGTAAGACTGGTAGAGGAACACAGGAGAGGTACTTCTTTTGCCAGGCTTTCGAGTAGGAGCTGAGCCCAACTGTGCGGTGACTACTTCAGCCTCTATGACAGGACTTGGCAGATGGAGGCCAGGAAAGGGGACAAAAGGAGAATCCCTGGCTGTGATCTTTCTGCAGCCCGGGCTGCCCCCATCTCCTTCCACCCTGTGAGACACTCCCACGGAGAATAGTACAGGGCAGGCAGTGCTCCCCCTTCACTTCCTCCTCAGATCCTACCTTACACCATGCATCAGAACTGTACCTTTTCCACTGAGACTGATGCTGTTCATTTACCTTGGCGTTCTTTCTACCATCCCCATCCTTACATGCCAGCACAGAACTGATAGGTCTCTGACGTTTCTCTTAAATTAAGGGTGTTCAGAAGAGGTGGTCAAAAAAATTTCAACAAAATATTTTTCCATTAGAATTTGCCAAATCGTCCATATGAAAATGTTCCAGAGAGATGTTTGGATTTCCACAAAACTCTGATGGAATCCTAGCAAGGTGCTAATGGAAACCGGTCTGGTTCCTTGCCATTTTGCCCATCTGGCTACTTGCCAGCTCAACTTGTGGGCTGCTGGGGAGCCTGGGCTTCCAGGTTCTACAGCTCTGGGGCAGGCTGCCAAGCAGACTGCCGTGGGACCAGGGACCCCAGGGCTTCCAGGTTCCATAGCTCTGGGATAACCCACCATATAGACTGTCCCAGGAGACCCCAGGGCTTTCAGGTTCCATAGCTCTGGGATAGCCCACCATATAGACTGTCCCAGGAGACCCCAGGGCTTCCAGGTTCCATAGCTCTGGGATAACCCACCATATAGACTGTCCCAGGAGACCCCAGGGCTTCCAGGTTCCATAGCTCTGGGATAGCCCACCATATAGACTGTCACGGGAGACCCCAGGGCTTCCAGGTTCCATAGCTCTGGGATAGCCCACCATATAGACTGCCCCAGGAGACCCCAGGGCTTCCAGGATAGGTGGATCAGAGTCAGCACACCAGGCAGATTATTACGCTGGGGATCCATCCCTTTCAGGGAAAATTCTGAAGTTTCTGGGCTTTGGAATGAAACCAAATTTTGAAATAAAGAAATCCTCTGTGAAACGGAATACTTTTCTCTGCCCAGCTTGAATGTAACATAATACCTGTAAACTTGCATAGAAATGATGGCACATCCCAGTGGCCCGAGCATCTGCTTTAGAGTTCCAGTCCTGTTAAGATTTTATTTTCATTAACATTCCTCATGAATTACCTTTTTTCCTTGCATTTCTTCTATGGCAACAGGAAAATGGTTCACTGCATTTTCAGCTCTTAAAGGTTCATCCTGCAGTCTTTCTTCGGGCAATGCTCTCATTGTTAAGCCAATAATTAACATCATTTTAATACAGGTGCAATTCCATTGACACCAGCAAAGTTATTCCAGATTTACATTGGACCCAATATGTTTTTACAGCATTAATGAAAAAAATACTGAAGCCCTCTGCTGGCTGGAATAAAAACCTCTAAATCCCCATGGTTCTCAATAAAGACATGGTAGTCATGGAAAAATATATTTTGCTTCTTTATTGTAAAGCTAGTAGGGACAGATACTGTTAAAGTAATGTGTTTATTAACATGTTTTGGGCAGGGACATCACCAACCTGAAAATGACTTCTGTCTGAAAATTATGTACCTACTCATGTTACAAGTAACTAGAAATGAAAGATGAGAGGAAAAGTATTTTCTCATTTTTCAGAATGTTTCAGAAATTTGTTCATTTGTCAACATTTTGTGCATAATCAGCTCTACTCTTTCTCCTGTAGAGTCAGTTTCTTCCTTGCAAAACAAAACAAAAAAAATACACACACACACATACAAACCCTCCTAAAATCAACAAGAGGAAAGGGGGCAGGGGAGTAAATATTTTAAGGATTCAAAAACTAAAAGCAGGACATTTTACATAAACTGGATTTTTTAAAGTAGTCAACTTAAAACAGTTCAAATGGACAGTGTTATTTAGACCCTGATTCAGTAAATCAGGGATGTAAGCATATGTTTAAATATTTTGCTGAACAGGGATGAACCTCAGCATGATTTATGTGTTTTGCTGAATTGGAGCCTTTAAAAAAAAAAAACGTCTGGAATTCTCAATTAGTTCTTAGCACTTTTCTAAAACCACGGGCTTGTTCTGATCCCCTGCCCAAAGGTGGGCGGAAAAAAAATCGCAAACTCCCCCAAACCACACAATTTATCTGATCGGTGACAAAAATATCTGTGTATTATTGTTATCCACAGATCTCAAAGTGCTGTACAAAAGGAGGTCAGTCTCACTATCCCCATTTTACAGCAATACAGAGAAATGAAGTGACTTGCACAAGGTCACCCAGAAGGCCAGGCAGAGCTGGCAATAAAATTAAGTCCCAGTTCAGTGTTCTAGCCACTAGGAAACATAATTCGGTTTATTTTATTTTTTTAAAGGCAAATCTATGGCTTTCTTTTGGAATCTCTCTCCCCTCAATGCAGAGCACCTACATGTGGATTTATGAACAATACAAGGGGAGGGGCATGATCTTAGCCTTAATTCTGCCTGTTCTAACATGGCTGTTTTTAAAGATTTCAGATTCTTGTTAAGGCTTAGAAATTCTTTAGCCTTTTTTTAAAAACAAAACAAAAACAACCCACCATCTGCAATGAGAAAGATCAGATTGTCAAATACCCTCACCCCTCCATGATCAGTGAATGCTGAAATCTGGTCGCTCATATCTCCAGATTTTGTTCTCTCTTTCTGGCTTTTTATTTATTTTTTGGTACTCCTCTTTGCTTTTCAGTGCTATGCCGATACCACGTTCAATTTATAGCCAAAGATAACTGTCATTGTAACTTTGGTCCCCTACAAAAAAAAAGTAGATTACCAAAAAGTGGTAAAACCATTGAAGTATTTAATTATCTAACTAATCTCATGGGCTTTAAAAAAAGCCAACTAATGGGTAGCAAAACCACAAGTCACTAGACACTATTAAATCACCTCAGGCAGGCAAACTGAGGAGACTGGGCAACTGGCTGATCTGGAGCTGGGCATTTAAGGACATATGCAAGTCCCACTAAAATCAACAGAAAAAATCCCATTGACTTCAACAGGCTTTTGAGTAGAAAGTAAAGACCAAATTAAGTATAGTATTTAAGCACATACTTTGTTTTAATTGATGTCAACTTAAGCACGTACTTAAATTTAAACATGTGCTTAAGTGCTTCACCCAACACATATGTACTACTGGCTACAAGCCTTTGAGGAACCTAAAGACATGTCCAAAACTAGTTGGCACACACCTTAAGAAAAAAAATGCAAACCCATTCCTGATGTTTTTGAGAGGATACTTGAATGTATTCAATTTATTGCTACTGAAATTGTAATATAACACAGAGAGCCCAAAATACTGTAACGTATGCTTCAGGCAAAACTGATATCTGGGTCTCAGAAGGATAAACATTCATAAATTATGCAATCTAATTTTATACAATGAAAATGTATCTACACCTATTGATCCTGATTCCATTGGCATTACCCCCAACAATTGATTTAGCCATTTGATCAGTTTGAGAAAGGGGTGGGGAATATAAAGTTTTAGTGGGCTTTATAAATTCACAGCTACAACTTTCAAGTCCAACCAATAATACAATAAACCATGGAGGTCATAAATGAAACAAATCAAGTTCTGTAATTACAACATGGTTTATAATGTAATAACATACTACAGGCGTGTTTGATTTATCCAGAATGTCCAATAGTCGTTTCTTTGAAGGCTGCAGCAATACATTTCCCAAATAAATGTGCTCCTGATTGTGTCTGAATCTGGTTTAATTTGGTTTGTGCATGTTTGAATACCCAAAAGAAAATGGGTCATCTGTGTACAGCACTATGGACTAAATGTAGTGTTGAGTCATCATTCCTAAAAAGCTATTTAATGAGATTAAAAATGAAAATTGCAAAACGCTATACATCATCCCTTGACCTGTTGTCGTGTATGTGGGTATATGGAGGAGTATGTATTCCTATTATCCCCCTGCATAAGTGATCAAGATACTGAATCCCATCATAAGCTACCACTGTGCATCTGCGCCTGCCCACTCCTGAAGCTGGTACATAGGTGGTGGTTCGGGAATGGAAGAAGCCCTAACTTTGCCTCCCATCATTGTACCGACCTGCGGTGCTGAATCAGCACTGGGGATGGCATAGTCATTTGCTGCTGGTATAGGCTAGCATCAAATTACTCTCTCCTAGAGCAAGAAGGAAGCCACAGTTCTTTCCCCGGGACGCCCCCAGGGCAGCATAGAAATGCTCTTACAGCTTTACAGCAGGCTGTAGTAGACCTTGTTGCACCATTGATCCCAAAATGATTTGCCTCCCCCATGTTTTACTGTACAGGAGCCGATTCTGCCAACTTCACCGGGAGTAGAGCACAATTATTCCAGCGGGCACATTCAGTTGGACCATTCACAGTGCAGAGCCCAGCTCAAAGTCAAAATCAGACCCACTGCCTTGCCGATAGCCCATAATAAATAGAGCACAGTATTGATGCACTGTATTGTGATTTCAATACAGTCACAGCACACTGCTCATATTTTACATTTATTTTGAAGACATTGCATTGGAGGTTTGTTCAGCAGTCAGACCAGCAGAGAACTTGAAGCATTCCCCAGAATGTACACAGAGATGGATAAAACTCATGTTTGGTTGTTTTGGCTCTGACCCACAAAATGCATACGTTCTGGGTACTGGGCCTGCTCCTGCAACACTTAGTCATATCTTTGCCCAAGGTTCATGCAGTGAAGCCTCTGGATCAATGGCAGTCCTTTCTTAAGCAAGGCTGGCTCTTTTGAGTATGGATGTTCAGCTCGGCCTTTCGTGAGTAGGGTGCAGTCAAAATAAAAATGACATATACTATGAAATGGAGTGGACTAGCAGGCTGCACTTCTAAAATGCTTAGGGTAAAATAGCCAATAGCAACCAAACAAGCATAGGGGACTCCTGGAGAACAGATATTGAAGGGACGTTTTTCTTTTAAAACACTTATTTTGAGGAGGTAAACTGATACAACTACCTTGAAATAAGCATCAGGCCAGCAATGTCACGTGAGCCTCTGTTAGATTCCATTGATCAGAAATATCTCATCCTTTGTCAGTCCCTAGGTATATATTTTGTGCTGATGTTTTATTTATTTATTTGGAGACCTTGATCAGAGTGGCCTAGGTAACAAAACATTTCTCCTGCTAACATTTCCTAGACTTTATAAATTGCATTTCCTGTGTAAACGGTTCAGAGGGGAAATATATCACCTTTTAAATGTAATTCCTGAAGACCCAAATGTTTTTGTTCCTTTAAAAATATATCTAATGGAAACTGTGCAAATCAGATGTAGCACTCACAAGCAGGTGGCAAATTCTTTCTAATATTCATCCGCATGACTAAATGAAATTTAAAAAATTTCCAAGCATGTCTAGCACCTCAGAGTAGACAATACAAGCAGGAAGAGACTGAAAAATAATATAAAATAATAATAATAATAATGGAACTTGCTAGCACAAAATTCAATATCCCTCCTATTCCCCTCTCCCCCAAAAAGATAAGCTTTCACAAAATATTAATTAACTTAAAAAAATGTCTAGGCTTATTTCTAATTTCTGGGACTTTCCCTTTATGTTTTCACCCATAAGCCTTAGCTACATTATAAAATTTTACCAAATCTGACACAGTGCTGACTAGGCAGACACAGACCAGCACAAATTGTGTTCAGAATCATGTCAGCTAATGTTGACCCAGCCAGGTTTAAATTGAAATGCTCAACACAGTTTGCCCTTGTCTACACTGATCACTCTCAGCATTATGGCAGCTAACTTGATACTTCTCAACCGTGATCAATACACTTTTTTTAGTGTAGGTAATGGTGTACAGGTGGTCCCACAAAGTCAGGCTTTAGGTGTGTTGTCCAGGGAGGACACAATGAGTGGATGGATGGTCCTGTGGTAAGAACACTAGCCTAGGACTTAGGAGACCGGGTTCATGCCCATGTTCCACTGCAGACTTTCACTTGGGCCCAGATTTTGAAAGGTATTTAGGCATTATTGTGTTCAACACTGCAATGCCTAACTGATTTAGGAGCCTACGTTTCATTTTCAAAAGTGATGTAGGCATATAAGTATCTAAGATAGATGGGCAATGCTGTGGGGAAGCCCGTGCTGCCCATTATCACTCTGTGGATAAAGAGCCACAGCTCCACAGGCTGCCAATCCAACACTTACATGAGCATTAGAACAACAGAATGCAGATTGGAAGACATATACACAGAACAAACAAACTATTTGCTTGAATGCCTTTTGGCAACGGAGTGGAGCCAGTGTTTTTTTAAGCCAGTCTCTGAAGATTGTGGATTTCAAGGAGACCGTTTCAGCTCATTCACATTTCACTCTGCTGTTCTAAAACAAACCAAAAACTGCAAAGAACACACACGGCGAGGGGGCTAAGAGAAAAGGGGTTATTAAGCTGGTCACTGAAGTCTATCCCACCTCAGAAAACACATCGTAAGGTCACAGAAAGGAGTGCATTACCCCCTAGATAACAACACATCCATTTTCATAAGTTCATTTCAAACTTTAAAAAATCAATTTCATTGTTCTGAAAAATTCTGAAGTTGTCTCCAGGCCCTTGGCTGAGAGGGTAGAAACTGAAAAATCCCTAGCCGCAGCCAAAGTCCTAAAACCATCTAACTTATATGGAAAAATGGTGCTGGAGTGTTCTGCGAAAGCCAGCACTACACAACACACCTCTGCTAATCAAATGACTTTCTGAACAATGCTAAACAAGGAAATTATTCAAAGCACATCCCACCTCTAACTATTTGTCTATTGATTATGGACAAGGCTCACAATAGAAGGGAATCACATACTATGGGAATAATGGTGCTTTTGCATGATTCACACCACGCCGTCCATGCAATGGTTCAGAGCTGTGCAAAAAATCCAGCACTCTCTATCACGTGTGGAATTCCTACACTGAAGCCAAAAATGTCAAATGTCAGGCTGGGATTTTCAAATGAGAGTAAAGGAGTGACTCTCGAAACTCAATGGGAGTTGGGCACTTGACTCCCTGAGGCTCTTTTGAAAAGGCCAGCCTCAGTGCCCAACATTAGGCACCTTCTCACAGGGCATGTCTGCCCCCATAGTGCCCCCTAGTGGCCAAACATGGTTCTGCAGCACCCTGCTTCGGTTTCCCCTTTTCTCGGGGCCCCCATAAGAACTCCACAAAGTCCAAAGGTCGAAAGCAAACCTCCTGGGCTGAGGTTCTCCTTTATTAAATCTAAACAAATTTGAAATAAAGGTCTCTTCTACCCAGACCCAAAATAAAGTCTCTCTGGCCTGTAATCTCCTCCTTCAGGTTCGGGGAGTTCCACAGACCTCCTTTCTGAAGGCCTGCGTTTCCAGGCTCTCAGCGGCTCCTCCAGCTGTTTCCCTCACAAATCCTTTCAGTAGCTCTCGGAGTAATTCTTTCCCCTCACCTCCCTGGGATGAGAGAAGTCCACAGGTAGCAGTCCTTCCCCTGCTCCTAGCTCCCTCTTTGTAAGGCCCAGGTGCCTTCTCATGGGGCATCAGTTCATATCATCAGTTCACAGGTGCCCTGGATCCCTTTCTCTTAGGGCGTGTCTACACAGCAGCTGGGTGGTGAGAGGCCCAGCTCAGGGAGACATAATAGCATTAGCTCTGCTCAAGTTGGCTAGCAACTAGAGCGCAGTGCCGCTGCCGCTGCCGCGGCCCGGGTCGCCACTCAAGTTAGCCACCCGAGTACAACCCTGCCCACTCCCCCGGGGTATGTACTCGGGTGCAAGCCCGAGCAGCCGCAGCCACACTGCTATTCTTAGGGGCTAGCTCAATCAGAGCTAATGCGTGTATGTCTACCCGAGCTAGGAACTACACCGCCCAGCTGCTGCGTAGAGATGCCCTAGAGGGGCCAGTCCTTCTGTGACGCACCTAACGCCATATTCAGGCACCGAAATAAGTGATTTAATGGGAACTGTGGGTGCTCAGCAGTTCTACAAATCAGATCACATATTTAGGTGCCTAAAACTGGGAAAACTGTGCTCCAAGCTTTGAATGTTGGGCAAGATCCCCGGCATGTGTTCAGGGCAGCACAGCAGAGTAGCAGCCTGGAGGTGGCTGTGAGAGGGTGCTCTCTCTCTCTCTCTCTCCCCCCACCCCCCAGGCCGGCTGTTAGTCACTTCGTTCCTTGACTGAATGTTAATAGTTATTCAGCATCCTTCTTCATCGACTGCCACCACCCCCCCGAAACAGTAATTAAAGATGCACAGACACAACTGTGAGGTAGATACCATCAGACCCATTTAAAGCCATTGAGATTGTAAGGACCTGATCATCCTCCCAGCTTGTGCTTGAACTGCCTCAGCCCATAGGGAAAGGGGCGGGGTATGCACCAAGCACCCGCAGATCTCATTTGTGTGGTGGGGGTTGTCAGTTATTTTTGCAGCACCATTTTTGCAGAGGGCCCTTTGCACAGTGCAGAATCCATGTGTGGTGAGTGCCTGGGCTGGTAACGGGGCAAGGGATGTTACAGGAGTGCTCTGTATCTATGAAAAGGGCTAATTAATAGATAAGGCACCAGGAGTTGGTGCTCAGTAATAGATAGCTTAGTTCCAGGGGGTTGTCAGTCTGCAAATGACTTCCTCTAGCTGTGCTTTATATCAGCTCTTAATAGGGAGACATGTATCATTTCCCCACCCCGCCTGTGAGGAATCCACACTGGAAATAACTCAGGGGAACCCCCTTTAAGGGGTGCGGCTGGCCCTGAGGGATTCCCTGGCAGTGCAGCTCCAGGACACCTTTTTTTTTTTAAGAGTGGATTCTTCCCCTCCTCTCCTTAACATACCGTTTCTGTATAGAGCAAAAGGAACCTTTATTCACAAGCCCTAACAAACCGTGTGGCAAAATGGGTTTGAAACCAGGCCAGTTTGTGTGCGTGGAGGCGGAATTGCAGTGCAAACATTGTGCATAACAAACTTGCCTGCTACTGTAATATCTATTTTCTTGGAATGAAAGGCACCTAGTGCTCAACATTTAAGCACAATGATGAAGGCTGATGTCACGGACAGACTGCATGAAAGAGCAGCCTGACAAATACAGTCGCTAAACTTGATTTTTTTTCTTCTAAGAGAGGTGCTTCCCCTTTTTAATCTTAATTTCCAAGTACCTTTTTTAAAAGAAAAAAAAAGATGTTCTTGAGGTTCATCAGAAATGACTTGGGTGATCTTCTGTTAAAAGAATGACTTTTATCCTCATTCAAATACATATTGTATTGGCTTAGAATCATCAAAGAGGCAATGTCTTTACATATTCTATTTCTAAGCAAAGAAAACGAGTTCTGTCTTTATTAACATTGGTAATGTTGATTCTTATAATGAAAAATGCACAAAAGCAATATTTTTGATGAATAGGTAATAGAACAGCAGTGAATAAGAGAGCATTAATTTTTCTTCAGCGGTTCACTGGGATAATGCACCGGAGGGTTTTGAACCAATATCAAGTCACAAGTAAAATGAGGTCAGTGGTCTCCACCCAACCCCCAACTAATGGACATTTTTATTGACCTCGAAAAGCCACCACACAGTTCAAGTACAGCTGACAATGTCTGCTTGTCATGGCCTAGCACTAAAACAGTAGGAGTGCTTTCTATCAGGCCAAAATTACTTCTAAGGGCTTAGATAATGCTGTATGACCATACCATATGCAAGTGTTAACTTAGGCACTTATTTGAATTATGGCTGGAGGAGAGGAAGTGGGATATTACAAGTAACACATGCTTACCCAAGAGTAGATAGTTGTAGAATTCTTGCCAATATAATAGCAAGCGACCAGGCACAAATACAGTTTACATCCTATGCCGGTAGATGGTGGGGATATACATGTGCGTGTCGATTGTGCCTAGCACAATAGAGTCTTTGTTATGTTTCCCTACAGAGGGGATTTAAGCATTCCTTTCCGTCTTTGTCATCTTCCACCATTGTGTCTGAGTGCCTTGGATTTTACAATGATGAGGGCCATATACGCATTTAGATGGGGGGGGGGTGGGGGAGGGGCGAGGGGAGGAGGGAAGAAGAGGTAAATCCAGAAATGAAACAAAGGGTCATAACAATTCTCTGGTTTTTTTCATTCTGTAGCCAACAGAAGGAAACATTTTACAATATTGTTATTTGTATCAAATACTATTTTTCTAATAAACTTTCTATCAGTTGAATTCAAAGGAGACTATCTCCTGACTGGGGTGGGGGAAGGGGCAGGGCAGGGGAGAAGATAAAGGAAAGTCCATGAAAGGGAATGTGCTGATGTCTTGAGTGGAACAGTGATAGTATATGTTGAGGTGTGTGCCATACACAGAGGACAAGGCCTCATATGGGCATATGGTCAGGAAGAGCTCTCTCTCAGAGAAGCCTGTAGCATGGGAGCAGAGTTGATGGACATTTTTCATTTGAATTTCACAAAATGAGGGCATTTTTCCAGAAATGTTTTTGAAACATTTCCCCACCATCACCCACTTTGTTGATCAGCTGTACATTACAGAGAGTAGTGTCTCTAGGGGTGGGGTCTATCATGTAAGGTGTGCCTCCTGGGAGCAGGGGGAAGCTTCAGGGCATGTTGATTTCATGAATGGAGGACGTATTCTCTTTGGAGAAGTCAGGAATTTCATGGGAAGCTTGTGCATATCTTGACAGGGTGGGGGAAGAAACAGGAAGGGGCGACGCTGTTTTCAGTTTATATGAAACAGTAGGTATCAGCACTATGTGAGAGATGCACATTGATGAGACAAAGGTGCACTAGAGGAGGCAGAGTAAGAATTATTTGGAATACAGTAGGACAGCATGCACGACAGAAAATATCTTAACAGCTACTTGCATCCCTATGAACCTACTTCATTCTAGACTGGAGCAGGGCAAGGTTAGGTACCACCCGCAAGTGGATCTTCAAAGCCCTCCTGTTGGCAAATGTGGACCATTCAAACCTGAGTGGTAGGAAGAGGAGGAAGCCCCAAAGCATCAGGAGATTCATGGGTGGCTCTTCCCCAGATGAGGATTTCATTCTGCAGCTTTTATATTTTCAAGACAGACTTGTCTGCTAGTTTGTCCAGATCCCCACACAATCACCTCCATCCTTGCCTTCCATGCAGTCCCTCCATGCATAGTATGCTCTCCCTAAGTCAATCAGCAGGGACTCCCTAAGTCCACATTCAAGTCCCTCTTAAAACCCCAATAGTGTCATGCTGTTTACATTGACTTATAGTTAAATTGCTTATTATTCAACCCATTTGCCTTTTCCTCCATCCCTTGTCTGTTCTTAGATTGTGAGCAACTCATAGCAAGGACCCTGTCTCTTCAGCACTTGGAGAGTGCCTGGCACAGAGCGGGAGCCACCATAGATAAATATGAAGACAATTGTAATCTGCGTTCTATCAGTGGGATCTGGGAAATACCAATGTCTTCTCTAAAGTCCGGTATTACATTTAGAAACAGCCAACAAGAAGCGATTTATTCTTTGTGTTTGTATCCATCGCTCCTTTTCCTATTGACTAAGCCTGCTGATTTATGCTTCACAGAAACAAGAGACCAACAGGATTGCACTCTGTTTCAAAGGAAGAAAGAAAAAAGTTCAAACAAAGAGAAGCAGTAAATCTAGATTCTACAACATCTAATACAATGGCTCAGGACACCAGTGTAATACTAAGTTACACTGAGAAACATTGGTATTTCAGTGATTATGGGGTTCAGAAGCTGTCCGCAGTCAATCAAGTTGGAATTAACAAATAGAGTACAAACTGCATGTGGATATGGAAGTGAGATGAGCAAGGGAGAAGAGTGTGTCAGGATTAGGAGTTGGCTCACCGGGTTTTTAACAGCTGATGTAATTTCTGTAGAGATAGAAGGAGCGGAACAGAGAAAAGATGGAATTTAAAATTAAAATAAAGGGAAGCAGTGAGCCATTCCTTACCCCTTTAAAGTCTAAACTATTAGAAAGAAATCAGCCCTTGTGATTTTAAAGTTACTTTTCTAGCCCAAACTTGGTATACCTCCCCATGCTGTCATCAGTATCCAAGGATTTGGCCTTACAAAGGAGTAGGCAAAAATTTCCATTCTAATCAATTCGGAAATTTCAGGAAGTCTTATGGAATTGTGAAAAATCAAACGAAGTAGACCACATCATCAGAGCTAAAAGAAAACTTTTGTAACAACAAACACACAAACTAACAAAAACAAACCAAAACACTCCAGACTTTGGAGCCTCACATTTTGAATGTTTCAATATTGAAGGATTTACTATGATTGGGAATTTAGGACCAGATCAGACAATAAAGGTGGTAAATATTGCATATTGGACCAAAATACATTTTTTAAAAATTTCATGGACATTTGGTTACACACCAAAATACCTATCTTAAGACACACATATACACTAAGACAAACATACCCATGAGTAATTTGTCCCCTTTAGATTCATGTAGATAACATTATTTTACTACACCATAAAGGAGTCTATGGATTAAATTAAGACTTGGTGTAAAATCAATGCAGCTGAGTCAGCCATAATAAGGCCTGAATTTGACCATGTTAATTAATTGTCAAGGGACACAACATAGACAAACTCTATTTTCAAGACTTTTATTGTACACAAAGTGAGGTTTTCAAAAGTGCCTACCTGATTTAAGGAGCACAACACCCATTGATTTTCTAAATCCCAACCTCTCTGGCTAGTGTTTAATAAAGGTACTGCAATAAAAGCTCTGGAAAATATAACTATGTCTAATATATCATAGGTACTTATATAGCTCCCTTTCCCAAAGCAAATGAGCACCTCACAATCTTGAATGTATTTATCACCACAATACCACTTTGAGGTAAGGAAGAGCAAGAAGCTCCATTTTACAGATGAGCGACAGAGGCACAGAGACACAATATGATCTGTTAAGCTCACACAGGAAACCCATGGAGAAGCAGGGAACTGAACTCAGGTCTCTTGAGACTGAAGCCGGCACTGAACCATCCTTCCTTTCCTTAAAACCACTGAACAAGTGTAATATAGGCAGCAGCAGCTGCACAAATAATTCTGTGACTAGAATCCAACCACATTTTCTAGACTGTCATCAGAAGTTTTTTAAACATCTGTCTCCAATTCATTTATAATTCATGGAAGGATTGTGATTGGATTTCAGGGCCCAATGTCCAACATGGAAGGATGCTAATACAACTTGTAAGAAATTAAGTTTATGGAACAGGAATAACTGATTGTTGTCTCACGACCAAATCTGTAAATGCCCTGTTCTCTGGGAACAAAAAATGTCAAGTCCAGCATTTGGATCCCTCTAGCCTTCTTTGGGGGGTAATTAGCTTCATTTATCTTCAATCATCGGCATCATCAAGCCTAGAAAGCTGGAGACAACATAAAATAGGCCAAATAATTCTTGCCTTAGCTGTACTAACTTGAGGGAGAAATGCAATAGGGTTTGCTACTTACAGACAGTTAACAAGAAATATTTTCTACGCACCTCTCCCAAGAGTTCAACAGTTTCTCCAAGTGGTTGGGGAAAACTGCGCTCACCCAGGAAATACCGTCTCTCAACAGTGACACTATTTACAGGATTTTAAATTAATGGAGAATTCTGACAAACAAGGGGATGAAAATATCTGGGGCACTTTCCCCATTTAGGTTTTATGTCCAGACACCTACATTAAAGAAAGGAATAAGACCTCAACATATTTTATGGTTCTGACCACTGACTCAACAAGGGAAACATGAATTTAGGAGTACGTTCATGATTTCAGTCACCCAGAAGTACAGCTATGAATGAAGGACTACACCTGATTATTCATTATATTACAGTAGCATCTAGAAGCTCCAGTTGAGTTTGGAACCTGTATATATAATGAGATTCACTGCCCCATGAGCTCATTATTCAAACAGACAAAGGAAGTATTATTTGACACATGGGTAATTAAAGTACAGAATGATTAAATTATTTCCCAAAGTCCACAGGAAATCTGTGGCAAAGCCAGGAATTGAAACCCAGTCTCCTGAATTCCAGTTCAGTGCCTTAACCACCAGATCATCCTTCCTCTTACTTTTAGGGCCAATTTACAGCATTTGCTTGGGATGGGCATGGCAGGAGAAGTTATTTGGGCCGAATCACCTGAAATTCCTCCTATAACTCCTAGGGAGGTCACACCTCATTCAAGGCTAGCATTGATGACCGTGGTTAGCATGCACAAGGCAAGCACCCAGGTGTGCATAAGGCTTTGTGGGAAAAGGCTGCATTGGGCACTAGCCCCCAAACACAACATGTCCTGAATCCTTCGTGGCAATAGCACAGCGTGATACGCGATATTCATTTACCAAGTGCCAGCAGGGCTGCAGGATTGCCAAATACAATGTATTTTGGGTGCCCCCCACCCCAATTGGGACACTTTGAACTGCAAAGCCTCAGGGGAAGCTAAGGCCTTGTCTACACTACCTGCAGGATCGGCGGGTAGCAATCGATCTTTCGGGGATCGATTTTTCACATCTAGTGTAGATGTGATAAATCAATCCCCGATCACTCTGCCATCGACTCCGGCAATCCACCCCCGGCGGGAGGTGGAAGCGGAGTCGACGGGGGAGCGGCGGCAGTCGACCCTGCGGCGTCCTCACAGTGCAGTAAGTCGATCGAGGTATGTCGACTTCAGCTACATTATTCACGTAGCTGAAGTTGCGTACCTTTCATCGACCCCCACCCCTAGCATAGACCAGGCCTAAGCCTGATATTCACCTTTGGGAGGAAGGCAAGTTGCACAGGAAACGTGAGTGGAGAGAAAATGCAAAAAGGGGGACAGATTTACAAGTATCAGGCACTCAGAATGCCAGAGAGAAACAAATTCAGTTGTATTTTTAATACTGATTTATGTTAACAGGGTGTACATTAAAGAAATTGTCAACTGCGGGAAACGCCTCTGTCTGCACAGACTACAAAACTACACAGTGTATCCTCCATTGCTTGAGAGACAGCAAAAGATGCATTTTGTGTTTGTTAAGTGAACATGTGGGAGTAAGGATCATTTCGTGTCTTCCCCCAAACATGTTATTAATCGAACTGCATGACATTCCCTGTAATATAGGGAAAAAATCACAAAATGTTGATATTAATAAACCTCTATAGGGAATCAGGTATGTGTGTTCCCAAGTGCTGAAGAGTAATATGGTTGGATGATCTGATGCTAAAGGACACAGGAGGCTGTGCTAAAATAGCATTGGTCACAGTACTGTTAACTCCTAGATATTAGCTGACTGGGAGCTGGGGCTGAGGCCAGGTCTACACTAGGGGCAGGGGTCGATCGGTACGCAACTTCAGCTATGTGAATAACGTAGCTGAAGTCGATGTACCTCGCTCGACTTACCACGCCATGAGGACGCCGCAGGGTTGACTGCCGCCGCTCCCCCATCAACTCCACTTCTGCTTCTCGCCGGGGTGGATTACCGGAGTCGACAGCAGAACGATCGGGGATCGATTTATCGCGTCTACACTAGATGTGAAAAATCGATTCCCGAAAGATCGACTGCTACCCGCCTATGCGGTGGGTAGTGAAGACGTACCATGAGATACATTCCATACATAACCTACAGTATCTAGGTGAAACTAGGGAAGGTCCTCCTGGATATTTCCACATGCGTGAGTCCACCCCTAGAAAGAGTTTTCTGCAGCTGATGCTGTGCAATGCTGCACACACAGGTCCATACACACACAGACAGATACAGTGTCAAACTCACTTTGAGTCAGAAACACAAATCCAGAGTGGAAATTTCAAAGCCAAAGTCCACCGCAGAAATATAAAATATTTCTGGAAAATTTTCAGAACTTCATTGTACTCATGTTTCCTTTTCCTTCTACCATCCTCGTGCACTCCCAGAGAGAGACAGCTAGTTAGACCCTTTATGCAGAGAGCATGCTCCTTGCGCACCATATGTAGCAAATTGAAACAGCTGAAAGGAAATCACAAGTGGATTATATGAGACCGGGGAGTGGCATATCACAGCAAGAAAAGAGACTTTTCCTTAAGACCGTTCAGTCTATTGCGCTCAATGCTCAGAGATTCTGAGCATCTGTAGATCCCCTTGATTTCATTGGAAGTTGTCGGGCCCAGCAGTTTCCTGTATTACCTTAGTGGATAGGTACTGCAATATCAGATATGATTACTGACGTTCCCAGCAGGTCCAACTGAGATTGGGTTCTGATGTGAAATGAAGCCAAATTTCAAAAATGGTGAAATCCTTTGTGAAATAGAATGTTTATCTTCTGCACAGATGTACTAGAAACTGACTTAAAAATATGAAAACTGAGATGCTCACACAATCACTTGACTACAGGACAGGGAGGGGCTGAAGACAAACACCAATCACCACAAGACTTGTGATAAAATCACAACAGTTGGAAACACTATAGGTACTATACATAGAGAGTAAGAGGCAGTTCAAAGAGGTTACAAATTAAATAGACAAGACAGACAATGGGAGTATTTTTAGCTCCCTTTTTCAAATGGGGAACTCAGGTAAAGAGATCCAGTTTTCACAGAAAATCTATGTCCATGCCTGGAACTGGACCTAGATCTTCTGAAACCCAGTGTCATGCCTTAATCACAAGGCAATCTTTATCTGCAACTTGATCCGCTTGACTCTTCAGTCTCTGTGAATTTTTGAGGCCACACCCTTTATACTGATGTCCTCTGTCTTGCTGCACCATGTGAGCAGAATTGTCTGAATTGTCTGTCAAGCACATTATTATTATTCATAGTATTATATGTAATTCTTCCCATATAATTGGAGGAATGTGTCCCATTATACTAGAATATAGCACTTATATTCTATTTGCTACTGTCTGCATGGCACCTCAGATTGCAAGAAATCCATTCCCTTTGCTGGCTAAGTTTCCAACTCTCTCTCCCTATGTGCATGGGAAGGTGGAGGGTAGGTTTATGTCGGGTACAAACAAACTGAGCCCAAATTCATCTGTGTTTATAGACATTCCATTTCTCAGAGGGACAGGGTGCAAACATGCATAATACATATGGGTCAAGTCCGATTGCTGAGGAAGGAGGCAACAATGCAGGGCTAATTATTTTCCTGACCTGATGGGTGATATTTTATTTAACTCTGCATTGAGGAAGCTAAACTAGCTGACAGGGAAGAGAGAGAAATGTCTTCTCAAAGGAATAATGCAAGTTTATGCAGCACCTTTGATTTTGCATACACCAGATGATTGAGATAATTCAAAACCATTATTTATTCATTATGTTTTTATTTGGGCTCAAAACGCAAAGGTTCAATTTTCCTATTTTTTCCCCCCTTGCCTAATATTTGTTACAGTTGCATTTTTCAAACCATTTACTGTCTGGAGGGTAAGTAGAGTGACACTGCTCATAATGTGCAAATAAATGTGAAATAAGCTAGTCAGCTCAAGTGGAATGAATTACTGTCGCTGGTAAAATAAGGCAAGAGGGAACGGCTGCCTTGGGAGCTGAAAAAGACTCTAGCAGGTACTGCTATTGAGCGACTGGAATAACACTTACTATGATTTATCAAAGACCACTTGAAAGCACTTCTAAGGCATTAAATAGGCATGAAAAGAGGCTTTAGTGGCAACGGGACTTTGCCAGAACTGAGTGATTAGGAGACTCAGAAGCTTGACCCTAGCATGCAGCCTATGAACAAGTGAAGCCAAAAAATCTTCAAAGACTTGTGGAAGAGACTGCAGAGCACAGTCAATTTAGGCGACAAGAGGGGACGGCCACAAAGCTATTAGGTCCCTGTTGGTAGAGGCGGAGAGCATAGCTGTGGATAAAGAACAAGAAATCTTGTTCTTGACTATCTTGACTACCAACACAGCCAGGTGTCATAACGTCAACGGGACTTTACATATTTTAAGTATTTCTTTCATTTAAATAATTATTCGCATACAAAGCCGTTTTTTTTTTAAGTCCAATGTTGTTGTGATCTTACGGGGCGATTTGCTGCACCCCAGGTTCTCACAGATAGTCTGCAATTATGGTAATGACTTTGTGGCAGAAGTTGGATCAGTGATCCTGGGTAATGTGCAGCTCCTGTAGGGCCCTTTTCCTGCGTAGTCCTTGTCTCACACAGATGTCAGGTCATAACTTTGTTTTGTGCAGACAAGCATCATGTTTCCAGGTCTCACTTGCGCTACCCACTGCTTCCCCTACTGGGGGCAAGGAAATGTTTTGATGTAGGTCAAGGGGAAAAAAAAGAAAAAGAAAAGGGTCTCACCACACACAGTAGGTCTCATTGACTGTACTACACAAAAATACAGGCCGGCATATGTAATAGCTCACTTGACCAAGTTAGCAGCAAATAGCTCTTGCCTTCACTGTAGTTGATCTCACAGCAAGAGAGCTGATCTCACAGCCAATAGAAGTATTTCCCAGATATGGGACATACTAGTCCCACCATGAGTACAATGAGTGACTGCTGTCTACCTGTCCCTGTTTCTATGCTTTCTAGATCCTTCAAGGGATGATTATTGCTAACTGTTTGTAGTACCAGGTTATCAGAGCCATTGCAAAAAGATATGGGTTCCATGAAAAGACATTCTGTTTAGTCCTATGCAAAAGAGTGGAGACAACATGAAATATGTCCAGAACCAATGTGTTTATTTTTTAGCCCCTGGAGCTTATATCATTTTCTCAGAGCTCTCAGTCAGCACGAAGCAACTTCTGCTGTACAGCAGATGGCACTGGAACAAGGATGGTTAATATGACTTTATTTCTACTTACCTTTGGTGGTATCTCTAAACCAATCAGTGCTCACTTTAAAAGGCAACGGAAAGAAATAGTTAAAAAACAAGGGCTTTGTATCTTGCTTTCGGGAGCTTCTCATCTTACAGCAAATGTCTGTGAAAGTTACTAATATTATTCCCTTATTCCATAATAAGATACAATATTACCTCGCTGTTAGAGAGCACTTTGCATCACTAGGTCTCAAAAGGCTTTACAAAGGAGATCAGTTTCTTTACCCCCATGTTACAAATAAGGAAACCAAGGCACAGAGATTTACATTACTTTCCCAAGGTCACCCAGCAGGCCAGTGGAAACATAACCCAGGTACTGATTCCTAGTCCAGTACTCTATCCACTACTCAAACTGCTTCTGAAGAAGGATGGTCTTGTGGACGAGGATTTACGACATCACAGTTCAATCCCTAGTTGTGCCATGGACTTCTTGAGTAAGTCACAGCCTCTCTCTGTCTCAATCCTCCATCCATAAAACAGGGATAACAACATTTTGTCTGATTTGTCTATTTATATTATATGCTTAAGGACAGGAACTGATTTGTACTGTGTATGAATAACTAGTAAAACAGGGGCTTGATTTTGTTTTGGATCACTATGTGCTGTAACAGTAAATATGGGTTTTCTGAGCACCATGAACAAGAAAACTGTGATTGTTGTGATGTTCATAGCCACCCTCCCAAGAGACAACACCAATATTGTACCATAAGGGGTATCCCCAACAGGTAATATCAATCCACCTCATTACATCATGGTGGTCAGCAAATGTGTTAACATTAGAGATGGACACATTTTCAGTTGAAGAAAGTGTCTGCTCTCCATGGAATATTTCAATATTTAACAACAACAACAAATGAACACCTGAAAACCATGTGCAATGGGGTTTCCCACATCTCTACACCCCCCTGTGGCAGGCCATGGCACATCCAGTATGCTTACATCAGCTTGCCCTTCACTCACCCATACAAGGGATCACCATTTCTCTATGTCCATTCGAAGTCCCCCCTTTGCGTATAATTTGTATATGTACACATGATAATACACAGACTCCTTGTGATAAAATCAGTCTTCCCAATCCCCCTAAAGTCCAACAGAATCACAGCTCTTTTTCCCACAGAGACATCATTTCCAGGTCACCCTCCCGAGAGTCTGTCTCCAGTCTGTACCAGTCGATTTTTGCCTTTGATTCAGGACTCTACTCCTCAGGCCATCCACCTGAGAGTTCATAGATTTGCTCTTCTCCAGTAGCACCAAGTCAGGTCTCTCTGAGGTGTTCCACTCACCCAAGCTTCCTCAGCTGGGATGGCTGCCCCTGCTCAGGGAAAACTCCCTTCTGGTCCAACTCCTTGTCTCTGGGCTTGGCTTCCTGCAGCCCTCCACTTGGGCCCACTGCAAGGGGATATCCCACTCACCATAGGCCCTCCTGCCTGTGAGTCCAATCAACCCATCAGCATCAATCCTCTTTTTGTTTTGGGCTCAACTTCCCTTAGCCAGGCTGGTTTTTCCTCTGGTTCTTAGGGGGTCTCTGAACAAGCTCTCCTGTAGCTTGGCATGGGTTCCCCAGCTCTGACCAGTTTTCACCAACAACTTTCTTAACTTTTTGTTCTTTCCAAAAGCGCTCTGATCCAGCTCTCCTCAGCTGCTCCCATTTCTCTCTGGATCTCTCCTTTCCTCTCGGTCAGCTCTCACCTGCTCCTTTCCTCTGTCTCCCTTTTTATATGACTCCGGTGCCTGCTCTTAAGCCCAACTGATGAGTCACAAGTGCACGTGACCCCACTTTGTCTTAATGAGGCCAGTCACCCTATCACACCATGTTTTGGCGGGACCTGGGGGGTTGCTGAAAGCTGAAAAATGTCAGCCTAATACCAAAAATGTTTGGTTTTGAAATGCCAGCATGGTGCTTCAGGGAGCTTCATGGAAGTTGTAGTTTGCGTGTCTCGTGTCCCCATTCTCTTCTACATGCTGAGCTCCTCAGTTGGACTACATCTTCCATGATGCACCATGACCAGAGATTCCTAAAATGCATTGTGGTGGATTCGCAAGACAATGATACATCATGAGAGATATAATCCAGATAGGGAATCTGGCCCACAGAAGTGAATGGATGCATACAGCGCCCAAACTACAATTCCCACGAGGGACTGTGGTGATATTTCTAAATTGAAATATTCTGTTTTAAGATTAAAGTCTTCAGTCTTTGATTTTTCAGCTCTTGATTTTTTTTGCTGAACAGTCAAAATTTACCATGGGGGAAAAAACATTTTCCAACCAGCTTTTGTTAACCCTCTGCATTTTTACTGGATTTAAAATATTACTTGTATAAAGGAGAGAATACTTTTTAGGCAGAAAAACAAAAAGTCTTGCTAGCTATTCAGTCATGCCACAAGGCTAATCCAGTTGTAACCCAGACATTGCTCTTGGGAAAAGAGAAGCCTTTCAGAATGCTGGAGACTCTTGGGTGCTGATTGGCGGGATAGGATATGTCCCTGAGAGCCCCTTTATGCCAGCTGGCAAAGGGTACACTCCACATACTGTTGTCAGAACATTTAGCCAAGCAGTGTCCTGTAATGTAGCATATCATAACTGGCAATAGGGTGGCCATGAATATCATTGTATGACATGTGTATGGTTTGTATAAAGAGTTATGTATGCGTTATGGAAATAGGTTCTTAAAATGTGTTTTGGAGGCAAGTCTGCCTTAGACAAAGGAAAGTGGCTTTAGCTGTCTAGGTCAAGCTTTGTCAGCCATAGACAATGAAAGTATATTTACATATAAAGTAAACAAAGCATAAAGCTAACAAGCAGTGGAGGAAACAGCTTGCTGAGCACACCAGGGGAGTTTGAACCCCCAAGAAGTCTTTCTGGCTCTTCAGGCAAAGACAATGAACCTTGGGAAATATAAGGGGAGCAAAAAGACATTCTAGTTCTCCATCCCATAGGGGAAAAAGAAGACAGCACCCTCTGATTCAATGAATGTTGAATCGTCTTACCTGAAGGGGTGGAGACACGGATGTATCTTAAGAAACTTTCAGGAAAAAACATTGCTTGCCTGAATCAAGTTTTAGGAACTAGAAAGTGTGTTATTTTTGTTTTGTTCATTACCATTTTCTCTCTTTTATTCTGCCTCAGTATCATTTAAATGTGTTCTTTATTAATAAACTTACTCTTGTTTTATTACAAAACCATCTCAGTGCTGTATATTAACGTGTGGGACCTCAGCTAAACTAACAGCCTGGTGTGTGCATTGTCTCTGTGAAGGCAGCAAGGTTAATAATTTCTATGAGTGCTCAATGAGAAGGATTGGACACGACAGAGAGAGACTTCTTTCGGGAACTTGGGTTCGCTGACTGTTACCTGCAAGACACGTTTTAGACTGGCAGAGTCTTGAAGGGTTTGATTTTAAGGTGGATAGACTGGTGTGGCAGGGAGATGTTACATAGTCTAAACTCCAGCAAAGCTCTCTCTTGCTAAGGCAGAGAGGTAACACACTGGCTTACAGATCTGGACGCTCTGAGCACAGCGTCACATAGGAGTAATTGATTTTGTTTGTCCCTCACTAGAGTATTGGGTGACATCCATGAAAATGGGAACACACAGAAAGAGAATGATCCATTAATCAATGTAATAATAAATAGTTTGGAGTGGGAGGAGACCTCTTGATGTGAATTGGTGTGTGGCAGAGTTCCCTGTCTTTATCTTCAGGCAAATGAATACCCAGGAGAAGAAGAATTGCACAACAGGCATGGAAAGCAAGGTTTTCTTCTCTTTAGACCTCATGATAAACTACATTTCACCAACCTGCTTTACGATTTTGCACAAAAACGTGGCGATCTCCCTCCCTACTTCTCAGCAAAGATTTAATAGCAGAGGGCTGTAAAGTGATCTCATATTACCACGACTTCATTATTTTAATAAAATATACTACTGTCATTTACTAGCACTTTATGAAGTATTACCATAAAACAGGTCTCCCCCAGTCATTAGAGTGAATTAGTGGTGTTCTACTGTCTGCCCATTGCCTATGCTGGGTCTCTTAGAGAAGGAGACCCTATTATCTTGTCTGAATCCAAACAATTATTGAAAATATATTGAATAGCTGATGCTATTGGGACGCACGGTGCCAGTATTTGCATCAGATATTTCCATGAGGTGCCCTATGCACTTTATGATATTATTATAATGGAACTCATGGTGTGTAATGACATATGAAGCCCTAAATGGTATGGAATTTGGATATCTTCTGTGACCTCTAGAAGCCAAACACCCCTCCTCCCCCGATACTGTAATTTACATCATTGCACTCATTACCCCAACACGCTGTTTTCATAATATATATGATAGTTGTCATGTAAGGCATCAGATGTAAATTGGTACCTAACTTTACACTGTGGTGCTGAAAAATCATTGTGCAATATATGTATGGATTGTATACAAAGCGTTATGGATGCGTGCTGGAAATATGTTCTTAAAATGTGTTTGGGCAGCAGGGCATAAAACCCAGTCTGCCCTAAACAAAGGACTGTGTATTTACCTGGCTGAGCAGCTTGGTTACCAGCAGAGGACAATGAAAGTACATTTACATATAAGATAAACAAAGTCATCAAGCTAAATAAGCCGGAGCAGAGACCTTTTAACAATCATGCCAGGGGACATAATCTGTACTCCAGGAAACCTTCCTGGCTCTTGAGGCAGAGACAATGTGCTTTGAGTGATACAAGGAGAGAAAACAGACCTCTTAGGCCTAGTCTACACTAGAAATTAGGTCACACCCCTGAGTGACACAGTTAAACCAACCTAACCCCCAGTGTAGCTAGTACTAGGCTGATGGGAGAATTCTCCTGTCAACCTAGTTACCACCTCTTATGGAGAAGCCCTCCAGTCGGCGTAGATAGCATCTTCACTGAAGCACTACAAGCAGCGCAGCTGGACTGGTGCAGCTACATTGCTGCAGTGTTTTGAGTGTAGACGAGCCCTTAGTTTTCCATCACTGAGGGGACAATCGGGTACAGCGTCCTTTGAGCCTATGAAAACTGGAGCTCCTGGGCCTTAAACACAAGAGCTGCTGGAAACCTGATGTAAGCGAGACACTGCTTAGGCAAAGATTGTAACTTGCTTTTTATATTTTGGAGTGTCACTGGGACAGGAAAGCCTCAGAGAGGAACCCCAATGACAACAGCTGCTGAATTCCCCCACGGCTTAAAGACCAGGTAAGGAATCAAAGAAATCTGGCTCAAGGAAATGACAATAGGGAACTTCTTGAGTCTCCCGCTCACCACCTGTAAGTGGTGGCATTGCCCCATTTCCAGGATCCTGTCAAGCCCTGTGGTGGACCTAATCTCTATGATAAGCTAAGTGGCCCTGCTCATTCCCCCCACCATCACCACCCACAACAGAATATAGCTATCCGTTCCCGTCACGCGCTAATGCAGCCTGAAGTCCCCACTGAATTTCTTCCACAGTGGAGTTTTTGCTGAATGCTACTGAAGGCCACTTCACATCAAGAATTCTGCAGAATTGTTTAAAAGAAAGGAAAAATTTCTTTGTTAAAATCCACTTTCAACAACAAAGCTGCTCAAAGACCATGCAGATACCACTGGAGAAAATCTCAAGTTTAAAACAAACATATGTTTGCCAATGAGACATTTCTGAAGGCACAATATTAATTCCCTGGTGACAATCGGGCTGCACATGTTTATAAAGATAATTATATTGTTCCCTGAGAGGCCATCCAAAAATACGCAAATTAGTGCTACCTCCAGCTAATAGTGACAGGTAAGAGGTTCTTCAGTACATGCACAGCTTTAGTTACAACATCTCTGGAAAAGTCCTGAGGGATTTAAAACAGTGAAACTATAATTTAGCCAGTCCAAAAAAAAAAAAAAAAAAAAAAAGAGCTGTGAACAGATTCACAGAGACAGTTCTATAAGCACAAGAGTTTGTATATTTCATGAGGTAAGCACTATCTGCTTTTCCCCCACCCGTTTTCTCTTCCCAACACACCAGCCTTAAAAACAAAATAATGGTAAAAAGAGGTTTTATATTTATTACATTACTCACATATCATAATAAATATAATCCTCCTTTCATTCTCTCTTTTCAAATAAATTTATGTTTTGAAAACGCGGAAAGTATCAGACTATTGTTCTACTGATCTAATGGAAAGTTCAGCTCAAAAAATTAACTTAATTGCACACAATGTCTTGGAAGACCGTACTTTGGTTTCCGTGCTATAATTTCAACTGCTAGCATGGGAACATTTATGCACACCCCTGAGACATTATGCAATTTATATTTAGGAGCTGGATTTGCATGGAAGTGCCCATTTCTTTTTTGCGCTCTCTCAAAAAAAACCATGGAAAAAGCAACCAAGAATTTACACAGACATGTGGGGCAA